>CM046882.1:4796865-5396865 GCA_025667525.1 Glebionis coronaria | reverse complement strand
CACCATCTTTTATGGGGATAAAATTTGTCAGATAATCTTCCTTCCCCGTCATGTGCCTAGAGAATCCACTATCCCAATAGCCATAATCATTAACCTGCTTTTGAATGTCCTGTACATAAAGAAAACAAATTAGTTTTCTTTGGGAACCCAAGTCTGAGCAGACTTGGATTCATTTGGTTGTTCAACAAGAACATACTTAGTCCTTATGACAACCCCTTGTTCATCCCTTTTTGGATTAAACACCTAGTTAACCCCAATTGGTTTTGTTATGACCTTTGAAATATAATGAAATTTGTTACATGTCATAGAAATCGCATCTGAATTAGGGTTTTGTTCTTTCTTAGGTCTCCATGTCAAGCTAGAAGAAGCTTTAGACCCCTTAATAAGTGTGACAACACTTATCCTTTTACCACTTATTTCCAATAATAACAAGACCAAAACGTATATTTTATGTCGTAAAAGTCGGAATTATGCGTGGTTTGTGTTTTTATTGTGTTTTAGGACCAAAATATGAAAAAGGAAGAAAACATGGGCTATCACGGGCTTTTATCGAAGAAAACGAGAAAAGACGAAGTCAAAAGATCAAGAGTGCAAAAAGAATGGAAGTCCAAGGCCTATTCTAAAGATTTATCGAAGAAAAAGTCTAAAGTCGGAAGTTTAATGAAGTCGAAGAACTCAAGTCTAATAGAAGAAGAAAATTACAAGACAAGTTCAATTTACATCGACAAATCGCGAGACGACGTCGAGAAAGACAAAGAATCTAAATCGAGTCGAGAAGAAAGAAAGAAAGAAGGAAGCACATGCATCTCCCCATCTCCTATAAATACCCTCCTAATGACACATTAGGAGGGTGTTAGCTAGTTTATTTTCTTCTTTGTAGTTTTCATTTTAGAGAGAGAAAGTGTTTAACTTTCTCTCACTAAAACTTCATCTTTTCTTTCAAATTTAAGCTTTGTTTCATCTTTGTATTTGGAATTCATTAATCAAAATTTCAAGTTTAAGCTTTTAATCTTTAATCTTCTTCTACCTTTCTTGATTTTGATTTATCTTTGATCCGAAATATTCTTGATTCGTGTTTGATTTTAATGTTTATGTGATTAAAAAGTTCATCTTTTTATTCCTATATAAGTTCTTAGACGATTAAGCTTAAGGCTTGTTATGCTTTTTGGCATATTCGTATATAGCTTATTGGCTTTTAAGTTTTCTTAAACGTTTTTGTCTTTTGAAAGTTTGATTTAAAAAAGTTGCTTATTACGTGTTGTGAAAGTTTTTAAATTTGTGTTTGTTTTCATTTGGTTGAGATTTGATTAAGTGCTTATTCATCTTGCTTATTTGTGCTTATTCATTTTTGCTTGTTACACTTTGAATCCCATCGTAACTGTTTTGATGTGTTACCGAGTACAATCGAGTAAGTGTGATCGCATAAACCCCTAGGGTTTCTACTTGCGATCCATTACTGTGATCCATAGCACGATCGTTCACTACGATCACACTCATTAATCCTCACCACGATCGCTTGTTGCGATCGTGGGTACGATCAAGAGTGCGATCTGTGGTTGAGATCCCTTGCTACGATCGCATTGGGTGCGATCGCTTGTTTCCATCGCATTGAGTGCGATCTTACTGACTACGATCACTAGCCTACGATCGATTGTTACGATCGTAGGGTGTGATCACTTATTGTGATCAAAGGATACGATCGAGGGTACGATCCAAGTGCGATCCAGGCAGGATCAAGCACCCCGATCGCATTGACTGCGATCCAATTTCAAATTTTTAATTTTATTTCTTATTTTATTTTAAGTTTCAAATTTATTTTTTCCCACATCTTTACTTAGTATTATTTTAAACGAGTTTTGTCTTAGTCTATTTTTACAAAGTTTTAAGTTTTAAATTCATTACGTTTTAATTTCCATAAATTGCACGCTTCCCAAAATCTCTGTTTTTACCAAGTGTTTTTCCAGTAATTTTTAGTTTAATTTTTAAAGCTTTTATTTTTACTCAACGACATTTTTATATTTGCTTATCGTCTAAAATAGATAATCAACCCATTCTATTTGTCCACCAAGAACGACTGAGTCGCACTTTCTACTGATAATCAACTCGAAAAGATCGGACGATAGCTCTTTCATAACTAAGTAAAAGCTAGTTATTACCCCTTTCCCTTAGGTTGCAAATATTTTCCATTATTTGGTCTGGCAACGTTCCTGTCAGCGTTTAATTTGTTCTTGTCAATGCTGAAATTACCCTTATCAGCGTTGAACCTAGGGTTTGCTACAGGAACCCATTGTCTGTTAGACCATGTATTGGTCTTCTGAATAGGTCTTTGTCCATAAGTATTAGACCCTTTAGTAAAGAATGGGGCTGGTCTAACAACTTGTAGACTTTGTTGGACAAAAGGTTTGGGTTTGACAGTGTTTGACTTTCTATCAGCGTTGACCTTTGAAGCGTTGACACACTTATAGGCTAAATGTGAAAAACTTCCACAAGTATAAAAGGCTTTTCTAGACATAGCTCTAGGTCTAGAAGAAAAGAAACGTGTCCCATTATCACTAATTTGGCTTTTTGGTGACATAGGTTTCCCATACATTTCTGCATATTTAATACTAGGTTTTCAATCAACGTTTAAGCCAAGGTCAACAGTCTTGCCAGTGGTAGGGTTTGTCACTTTTATGGGTGTAGACTCATTTGGGCTGTCACTAAGCATGCCACCCTTAAAAAACAAGGTAGGGTTGGCTTTCTTCCATTAGTCCAAATCAATCAACTTCTGCTTGTATTCCTCTACTGGGGTAAGAACTCTTGGTGGAGGAATAAATTCCTCTTCTTGGAGTTCTGGAATACCAGTCCAAGACAAGTCCTTTTTAAGGACACCATAGAAGTTTCCAGTAGGTGGTGGAACACCAGCATACTCTTTCATCCCAATCCCAGTCATATCCCTAGAATACCTTTGTTCACTGACATATTTTTCTAGGGTTTGTGAGGCTTTATCAAATCTATGAATTTTAAGATCTACATTATCTTTGTTTTTGATAGCCTCATCTAACTTAGCCTGTAAAACACCATTGGCTCTCTCCATGATGTTTCTAACCTCAACAATAGCATTTAAATCATGAGTTAAAATATCGATTTGATCTTTTAGGTCAAACTCTATTTTCTTATACTCAGCTACAGTCTTTTCAGTTTGAGTAAGAGCAAGTTGATAGTTAGATAACTTGCATCTTCCATTAACCACATCTGTTGTCAATTTTAAAACTTCTTTGTTAAGTTTTTTAGTGTTTAGACGACAACCCTTACTACAAAAATGCATCATCATATACCTCATTGTCTGATGAAGATGAAGAGTGTGCCATGAGAGCATAGTGAACATGTTCTTCTTCTTCTTTTTCTGCAACCAAAGCTTTGTTCTCTTCCTCATCCTTGGCCAAATAACTCCAATCCCAGCCAGCACCATCAATGTCTTGCATAGCAACCATAGCTTTGGAATCCTCAGCCTTATTTTTATTTTAAGTTTCAAATTTAATTTTTCCCGCATCTTTACTTAGTATTATTTTAAACGAGTTTTGTCTTAGTCTATTTTTACAAAGTTTTAAGTTTTAAATTCATTACGTTTTAATTTCCAAAAATTGCACGCTTCCTGAAATCTCTGTTTTTACCAAGTGTTTTTCCAGTAATTTTTAGTTTAGTTTTTAAAGCTTTTATTTTTACTCAACGACATTTTTATATTTGCTTATAGTCTAATATAGATAATCAACCCATTCTATTTGTCCACCAAGAACGACTGAGTCGCACTTTCTACTGATAATCAATTCGAAAAGATCGGACGATAACTCTTTCATAACTAAGTAAAAGATAGTTATTAAATGGCACCGCTGCCGGCTCTTTTCGTCAAGATTAACTATTTTCAGTGAGAGACGCGTTGGATTTTGGGATCCGTTCACTTTTGAACGTTATTTTTCTTGCTTAAAAATTTTAAAAAATCCATAAAAATTAAAAAATTTCAAAAATCCAAAAAAATAGAAAAACATAAAAAATCAAAAATATTTCTTGTCTATTTTTCTTTTCCTTTTGTAGGTGTGTATGCGTACTCGTGCTCGTAAGAATAAAGTATCTCAAGCCGAAGTCATTACTCCACCTATTGTCACCATGGACAATCAACCAATGATCGAGCTTTTGCAATCGCAAGTAGAGGGCAACACCGATGCTATTGTCATACTCGAGATTGGAGCCAACAACTTTGAGCTCAAATCCGGTTTCATTCAAATGGTCTTTGCTCAACCATTCTTGGGGCGTACACTTGATGATCCTCACGACCATATCAAAAGGTTTCTTCAACTCACTAATACGGTCAAATATAATGGGGTTTCACAAGAGGTAATTCGCTTGCAACTTTTTCCTTTCTCTTTAGAGGGACAAACCCGGCATTGGCTTGATAAGGAACCGCCACAAAGTATTCTTACGTGGACGGATTTAGAGACCAAATTCATCAACTACTTTTTCCCACCCTCACGTACTACCGCTTTGCGGAATGAAATCATTACCTTTGAACAAAAGTACGGTGAGACATTTAGTGAATCTTGGGACAGTTTTAAGGAACTTTTAAGAAAGTGTCCGCAACATGGTTTCCCAAAAGTACATCAAATAAATACTTTTTACAATGGTTTAAGCACGAATGACCAAGATTCACTAAATAGTGCCTCGGGGAGGGGGGGTAATATTTTGGATAAGACTTCTAATGCTGCATGGGACATTATTTAGAATAAGTCTAGAGTGCAAACCAAGAGTGTTCGGACTAATGTGGTTAGTGGTAGCACTAATGAGAGCGACAAGAGAATTGATAAGCTTACTTCGCTTGTTGAAACACTTGTTCTCCAAACCGCTAACAACACCAAAGCTATCAATGCACAAGTTAATGCTATGAATCAGTCATGTGAAATATGCGTGGGATCTCATTCATACACCGATTGTCCTTCGACTCATGACAATCCGGAAAATGTGTATGCCGCCAACGGTAACTTTTCTACGGGAGGCTATCAAGCACGTCCTCAAGGTGACCGCAATTTGCTCAGTTATCGTTCAAACAACTTTCTTTCACCACCCGGTTTTCCCCCACAAAACCCAAACAACCTCAATCGCAACAATCAAAACCCACCACGAGCTCCAAATAAATATCAAACCCAAAGAAACCCATATCCACCTCAAGGAAAAAATCAAATTCACCAACAACCCGCCTATCAACCACCTGCCTACCATGCTCTTCCTCCCAACCAACCTACCGCATTTAATCACGAGGTTGAAACTTACATGAGGACTAATGACGCAATAGTGCAGAATCTTCAGCGGAAAATGGCTAGCTTGAAAGGAGATATGGTGAAACAAGGGAATGATCTTCGAGCCGATATGCGAAACTC
This sequence comes from Glebionis coronaria, assembly GCA_025667525.1. NCBI lineage: Eukaryota > Viridiplantae > Streptophyta > Magnoliopsida > Asterales > Asteraceae > Glebionis > Glebionis coronaria. Next base: position 5,391,457 of record CM046882.1, on the reverse strand, counting down.
TTTGATCAGTCAAACGAATGACTTAAGAGATATGATGGCTAGTTTTTTCCAAAGTAATCAAGCCTCTGGTTCGGGTTCTCTTCCAAGTAACACCGTTGCTAATCCAAGAGGGGAGATGAAAGCAATCACCACTCAAAGTGGAAAAGGTTTAAAGGAACCCGAGCTTCCTACACCTACACCGGTGATTGTGACAAAGGAAAACGCGTCCCCTTCTCCAATTCCTCCAACTTCTACTTCTCCAATTCCTCCAACTTCTACTTCTTCAATTCCACCGCCTTCTACTTCCACCCCTCCACCACCCAAGGATGTGAGTGAGAATTCCATTCCAAAGCCTTCATCTCAACCCAATATACCTTATCCTTCAAGGTTGAGGAAAGAGAAATTGAAGAATAAGGATGATATTCAGGTTTCTAACTTTCTTAAAATGTTTAAACAACTGAATTTCAATATCTCCTTTGTTGAGGCTCTCGCTCGCATGCCAAAATATTGTAAAATGTTTAAAGATCTTCTCAGTGATAAGGAGAAACTTCTTGATATCGCTCAGACCCAACTTAACGAGAATTTCTCCACAGTGCTCTTAAGGAAATTACCCACCAATCTTGGTGATCCGGGTCGTTTTATCATTCCTTGCAACTTCCCCGGGGTAGAGAATTGTATGGCCCTAGCCGATCTAGGTGCTAGTATAAACTTAATGCCATTAAGTGTTTGGAAACAATTATCTCTACCCGAGCTAGTCCCCACACGAATGACATTGGAATTAGCTAACCGTATGGTTGCTTATCCGGTAGGGATAGCCGAAGACGTCTTCGTTGGTGTCGACAAATTCACCTTTCCGGTGGATTTTGTTATCGTTGACTACGAGATGGATCCCCGTGTTCCATTAATCGTTGGACGTCCATTCTTAAGGACTGGTCGCATTCTCATTGATGTAGCCGCGGGCGAATTAATCATGAGAGTTGGTGACGATAAAATCGTCTTCAACATGGGTAAACTTTCTAAGCAGCCTTCTGAAAACGAGAGCGTTAATTTCATTGACGTTCTTGATGAGGCTTGTGAAGAACATTTCAAAGACGCTTGTAAAAGTAGTTCTTCTTCTCTACCCATTGTTGAGACCGTTGCCTCCATTGATCCCTCACTAACTCCATTTGGAGAAAGTGAGTTACTTTTGAAAGAATTTGAAGCAACTTTAGGAGATGTGGACTTACAATATGACGATTCTCCCTCCAATTGGGATGAAGACATTCGTACCATTGAGAAACTTCTCAATGAGGACCATATTTCTCCACCATCTCCTAAGGAAATCTCTATCGATGATCCGAATTTGACTACGCCTTCCATCGAAAATCCTCCAGATTTAGAACTTAAGGACCTACCTTCTCATCTCTAGTACGTTTTCCTTGAAGACAATAAGAAGTTACCCGTCATCATCGCAAAGGATTTGAAAGAAGACGAAAAATCCCGACTTATCGCCGTGCTAAAGGATCATAAGAAAGAGATTGCTTGGAAAATCTCTGATATTCGTGGAATTGATCCTCACTTTTGCACACATAAAATTCTCATGGAGGACGACTTTAAACCCACTATTCAAAACCAAAGAAGGGTGAATCCCAAGATCCATGACGTTATCAAAAAAGAGGTTATCAAACTTCTTGATGTGGGAATGATCTACCCTATCTTGGATTCACCATGGGTTAGTCCGGTCCATTGTGTGCCTAAGAAAGGCGGAATCACCGTTGTGCCCAACGAAAACAACGAGTTGATTCCTACTCGTCTCGTTACAGGGTGGAGAGTTTATATAGACTATCGCAAACTCAATGATGCTACGAGAAAGGATCATTTTCCCCTTCCTTCTATGTACAAAATGCTTGAACGTCTAGCGGGTAATGACTATTATTGCTTCCTAGACGGGTTCTCCGGGTATTTTCAAATTCCCATCGATCCTAAAGACCAAGAGAAAACCACATTCACTTGTCCCTATGGAACATTTGCTTACAAACAAATGCCTTTCGGCTTATGCAATGCTCCTGGGACGTTCCAAAGGTGTATGATGGCTATCTTCCATGACATGGTTGAAGAAACTATGGAAGTCTTCATGGATAATTTCTCGGTCTATGGTGATTCTTTCTCTCATTGCCTTGCCAATTTGGTACGCATGCTTAAGCGGTGTGAAGATACCCGCCTTGTTCTAAATTGGGAAAAATGCCATTTCATGGTAAAAGAAGGCATTGTGCTTGGACATAAAATCTCAAAAGCCGGTCTTGAAGTGGACCGTGCTAAAGTCGATGTCATAGCAAAATTACCTCCACCTTCAACCGTTAAGGGTGTGAGAAGTTTCCTTGGTCATGCGGGCTTCTATCGTCGATTCATTCAAGATTTTTCTAAAATCGCTCGCCCGATGACCCACATCTTGGAAAAAGATACTCCTTTTATCTTTTCTAAAGAGTGTATTCAATCCTTCAATCTTCTTAAGGACAAGCTAACTAAGGCACCAGTCTTGGTTACCCCTAATTGGGAGCTACCTTTTGAATTGATGTGTGATGCTAGCGATTTTGCTATTGGGGCGCTTTTGGGACAAAGAGTGAACAAACAATTCCAACCAATACACTATGCTAGCAAGACAATGACGGGAGCTCAATTGCATTATACCACTACCGAAAAAGAGCTTTTAGCTGTAGTGTATGCCTTTGAAAAGTTCCGCTCCTATCTTGTCCTATCCACCACAATTGTCTATACCGACCATTCCGCGTTGAAGTACTTGTTAACTAAACAAGAGTCTAAACCAAGACTTCCTCGTTGGGTTTTGCTCCTTCAAGAATTTAAAATTGAAATTCGTGACAAAAAGGGAGCGGAAAACCTAGCCGCGGATCATCTAAGTAGACTTGAGGATCCTTATCAAGGGGATCATCCAAATCAAGGGATCAATGACTCTTTTCCCCTTGAGGCCTTAATGTCTATCAATTCCAATCTTGATGGCACCCCGTGGTTTGCGGACATTGCAAACTACTTAGCGGGTGGTATTCTCATCGAAGGGTTAACATCCCAACAAAAGAAGAAGTTCTTTAAAGATGTTAAGACTTACTTTTGGGATGACCCTTATCTCTTCAAACAATGTGCTGATCTGATTATTCGTCGGTGTGTTGATGGACCCGCAACTTTAGACATTCTTGAAGCTTGCCATAAAGGACCCACCGGTGGTCACTTTGGTCCCAACTACACCGCGAAGAAAGTGTTTGACTCGGGATTCTATTGGCCCACCATTTATCGTGACGCTCACGAGATGGTTAAAAATTGTGATGCTTGCCAAAGCCAAGGCAAGATCACACATAAAGATGAGATGCCTCAAAATTTCATACAAGAATGTGAAATCTTTGACGTATGGGGCATCGACTTTATGGGGACATTTCCATCATCTAAAGGGAACAAGTACATCCTCGTAGCTGTTGACTACGTATCTAAATGGGTTGAAGCCAAGGATGTCCCTACGAACGATACGAGGGTGGTTGTGAACTTTCTGAAACAGTTTTTTGCTCGATTCGGTGTTCCTCGTGCTATCATCAGTGACAGCGGGACTCATTTTTGCAATGATCAATTTGCTCGAGTCATGGCTAAGTACGGTTTCAATCACCGTCTTTCCACCGCTTATCATCCTCAAACAAATGGTCAAGCCGAAATATCTAACCGTGGACTGAAGAGAATTCTTGAGCGTACTGTGGGAGAGCATCGTGCCTCGTGGGCCGATAAGTTAGACGATGCTTTGTGGGCTTTCCGTACCACATATAAGACCCCGATTGGTTGTACACCTTATCATCTTGTGTACGGGAAGGCATGCCACCTCCTTATCGAGCTGGAACATAAGGCATACTGGGCCTTGAAGTGGGCCAATTTTGACGTCAGCAAAGTCGGCGATCTTCAGAAGATTCAACTCAATGAGCTAAATGAACTAAGGAATCAAGCTTATGAGAACTCATTGATCTACAAGGAGAAGACCAAGATCATCCATGATGCTAGGATTAAGAACCGAGAGTTCCACGTTGGTGATCAAGTTTTACTCTTTAACTCTCGGTTGAACATCTTCTCGGGCAAGCTGAAGTGCCGTTGGTCTGGTCCATTCACCGTCGCCAAAGTCTTCCCATATGGCACTATTGAGCTTTCTCAGCCAAATGGGCCCAATTTCAAAGTGAATGGCCAGCGTGTGAAACTATACTTTGGTGAGGACATCTCTCATGAGATGATCCCATCCCTCACCACGTTTCCCTTGAAATAGTTCTGGGTCGAGTCAGGCTCGTGACTCGGTTAACAAAAACAAGCGCTTCTCGGGAGGCAACCCGTTGATTTATCCTTTACCATTTTCATAATAAGTGTAGGGGAGCCCCGTATGTGTTTGTTGTCTTGTTTATTCTAATCTGCAGGGATTAAAGCTTCAAAGATCCATTCTCGATGACTTTTGACGAACCGTGATCCCGTGTTCCCGTCTTCACGGTTTTATCCTAAACTGTTGTGATTCAATATTTCATATATTATGTGTTCACATTGAAATCACTATAGTTGTCCTTTCCTTAGCAAGATTTAAACAACGTGCATAATGTCCTAAGTGTAGGGGAGTTTACTCCCACATGCTTAAACATTGAGGACAATGTTTATATCAAGTGTAGGGGGACTTCTATCGAAGTAAGTGGGCTTTTCCATGAATTTGTCCTCATTTTAACCGGAAAATTTGATTTTTTGACATTTTTCAAAATTTTTAATCTATTTTGGCCTTGTAATTTTCCTTTGCTATCGTTATTTACTTTCTTTGCTAGAATAAATTTTCAATAAAGTGGTTTTAGATTTTTCAAAGTCGCGAATATTTTGACTCAACCCGAGTTTACTTATCTAAGTTTACTCTAGCTAGTATCCTTAACGTGTTTAAGTCAAGTTTTGCTAGGCTTTTATATAGGGAACTTTAAAACACGAAAGTCTTAACTCTCACTTGTTAAGAACAATAACTTTTTGCAAGTTCCTATAATTGATCCTAGAGAGTCGTTTATCAAGGGAACTTTAAAATGCGAATTCTAAACTTGAAAAAGTCTAAGAGTTTGCAAGATCCTATAGATGACTCGAAAACCCAAAACTTTGATTTATTTGGCTAAGCATCCATGAGTCTCATTCCTTGAGATTTTAAACTGTAGAGAACGAGAGATGATAGAGTCAATTATAAGTTTGGTATTCTTTCGTGAATTTATGTGAGTTGATTATAAGCTTTTTCTCCCATCGCTTGTTAATAAATATAATTACAATAAATAAGGTTGTACGAATTGAAAAGTTACTTAGCTTCTAGCCCAAGATCGTTTAAAAGTTGCTCGGTATTAATTAGAGTTCATAGCCAAGGCATAACTTATTGAAGCGGGATGCGAAGATTGGCGAGTCCAAAAAGGCCCTAACAAGGCATGAGGGCTACATTTTGTTGCTAAAGATCCAAAAGTGATGTGAAGAATCATTTATCAAAAATCAATATGAAGGATCGAGACACACGACGAAAAGAAAATACTCCCCAAAAGATCATGGAGAAGTCTATCCAAAAAGGCCCTAACAGGGTATGAGGATAAATAGATCCAAGTCCTAAAAGGAGGCGGATCGTTGTATATCAAAGTCCAAAATAAAGATTAGAGAAAAATGAAGAAGTCGTGGTCCAAATATGAAGAATCTCTCAAAAACTTCAAGTGAAGAAATCCTATTATGAAGAGAAGACCATAATTTCAAGAACGTCTCTCAAGAGAAGTATGAAGTAGCTGCCAAATATCGGTCCGAGAAAGGTCTCAAATCGTGAAGCGAGTTATGCCAAGATATGAACTTTAAGAGGTCCCGAGAAGCAGTTTTAAAAGATTTTGTCCTTTAGCTAACTATGGATTAAATCGTCCCACTTTATTTTCAGCCTAAATAACTATCGAAATAAGTCAAACAATGCATCCTCGTGATCGTTCAAGACAAAATTAAAATATAAGAGATACACCTAGGAATAAGGGAGTCTAAGTGAATAATTGGGCCACATGAGTTAGTGTTACTTTGCTAACTTATAATAACAATGATCTCGTTTTTATGCTTGATTTGGGGAACGTGAAACTTGAGGATGATGAACATTCATGACGGTCAAAACCCCAATGTAAGTCTTTGGTTTCTTTACTTATTTTGAACATATTTCTATCTTTTTAATCTCCTTAAAGTTTAATATTTAATAAAGGCCAAGGTGGGTTATCTATGATGAGAAATATAACCTATGCTTGAAATTAATGCATTGCATAAGGGCATTGCAATGGTCAAGTGTAGGGGATTTAATAAGTGTGAAAACACTTATCCTTTTACCACTTATTTCCAATAATAACAAGACCAAAACGTATATTTTATGTCGTAAAAGTCGGAATTATGCGTGGTTTGTGTTTTTATTGTGTTTTAGGACCAAAAGATGAAAAAGGAAGAAAACATGGGCTATCACGGGCTTTTATCGAAGAAAACGAGAAAAGACGAAGTCAAAAGATCAAGAGTGCAAAAAGAACGGAAGTCCAAGGCCTATTCTGAAGATTTATCGAAGAAAAAGTCTAAAGACGGAAGTTTAATGAAGTCGAAGAACTCAAGTCTAATAGAAGAAGAAAATTTCAAGACAAGTTCAATTTACATCGACAAATCCCGAGACGACGTCGAGAAAGACAAAGATGTAGAAACCTTGGTTTCCGGATCTTTGAAGCTACTAGGAATGATCATTGTTCATATGATTAAACAATCAAAGCACGTCTAGTCGACACACGCTTTAGGTTTACATTGTGAATGAAAACTTATGAATAAAACCTAAGACTCTTGTTCCTTTTATAGTGGAAGGAACAGAATCTACAAGAGATCAAATCAAATAAACATCTAAATATTCTATTTAGATAAACTATATATTGTGTATATCATAAATAATATACTCAATATATTCCCCAAATAGAATTCTCCATCAAATCCATCAGTGTTGACTTTTGTTGACTGCGTTTGACTTTTGTTGACTTCTGTCAACGCCTACATTGCTCTTGTCAACTCTTGTATTACTCTTGTCAACGCTTGAGTAAATGTTCTTCGATTTTGAGTTTCTGCCACATCAACTTTTTGACCCAACAATCTTCCCCTAGTTGATAGTGGCAAAACTCTATGTGTATCTCTTGTAAGTTGTACATGATCTTCAAATTGCTTCCCCTCAAGTGTAGCACGTATTTCTTCCCCTCTTTGTCACATCAACAGGAAAGTAAACAATGTTGCAATCTTTGAAGATTCTCCAAATGTAGCTCTATGTAATGATCTTGAAGAACAATTAATATAATATTTTTGATGTAGAAGTAGAATAACCCAACCTTGTGTTCCATGTCTTGTACTATCCACGTGATGAAGAACTTATACCTGGCAAATTATAAGTAGACCTCGATCCCTTGTCAATATTCTCATCCTTTGTGAGACACTGAGCACGATAATGTAACTCCTTCAAGTGTTATGACAAGTCTTCATCACCAACCATGTAAAGCACGAACAAGTTACCTTTAAAGTCTATGACTGGGAGTGCATGACTTTAAGATATGATAGAACACAAACTCGCGAAAATCTTCTTCAATCATCAAACTTACCATAAGAATTCTTCCCCTTAAGCTAACTCCTCTTCATGACAAATCTTTATGAAATAATATATCATATGTAAAAGTTGATTTTAGGATAACTCTTTTACAAGGCTAACCCGATTACATACTTTAAATATCCATCAAATTCGCACGAATAGTTGCCAACTCGCATTAAAACCATTAATTCCTTTCAAAATATCCGAGCCATAAATATCACCATGATATTCTGAATTAAAACGGAGATTCCATATACCTTCGTGTGTAAATACCACCTTTTTATGTGCTTAAAACGTACCAATTTTCTCAAACAGCAGCAATCCTTGTGTTGTCCAATATCACCTTTTATCCAACATCTTTGGCAGTTGTATTGTCCGATATCAGACAATACCTATCAGCGTTGAAGTTCATATATCGGACGACACTGTCAACTCTATCAACGTTGACTTATTCTGTCAGCGTCAAAATAAAGCTTGTCAGCGTTAATACCATTCTTGTCAGCGTCTCGTCTCTTAGGGCAATAAATCACATCCAAATTTAAACCGTGATCTCTGGATATGTGATTACCAAGTTTATATCCTATGTTTATATCCCAAACTTGATAGATCACACTCCTGTTCTCCATGTCGTCTTTGAATGGGCTTTGATCATGTGATCGCAGGTTCACCATAACTAATCGTGTGAATTTAGGTTCTTTCCACCAATGAAAAATCTTGTACCGTGTGAACACAAACTTGAATAGCCAATCAAAATCTAAGTACCGTGTGAACACAAAGCTTTATCACACGTCAATTGTTTTGACCTCCTTGATCATGTGAACGCAACTGTTCTCCACCAATCATAGACCTTGCTTCGTGTGAACAGAAGCAATTCAACCAATTGCAATCTTGCGTACTGTAGATACCAACATGAGGACAATAAACAACCTGCTTCCTTACACAAACGTGAAGCAATAGTACTTTAGTTGCCAATGTCACGACAAACATCACAGCCATTCTAGGGTTTCTTCAAACAAACCCTAAACACCAAACTTAGGATTCACAAAGAAAGAAATCCTACACAAACTGCAACGTAAACACGAATCTGCTTCCTTCTTTTATGTTCATAAACTCGATCTAGGGTTTGTAATAAACCCTAATTCATTATTTTATGTGAAAAAGAAAACTTCGTTCCTTCTTTGCGGCCTACTTCGAACTTAAATAACTTTCAGACAAAAGCTCAGATCGAAAATCCCTTCGGTGAGATTCAAGACACAAGTGCCAAGAATCTACAGTTCAAAAATCACGAAGATCCAACGGTTAACGAAGGAGAGATCATATTTTGAACATGGCTGTCCACAGAAAACTGCATATACCCTGCTGCTGACTTTGACGCTTAATAACTTTTTCCTGGGGATAAAACTCGACAATCCCTCCGGTGGATGTTTAGAATACTGCTGCGCACACAAAAACGTCCAGAAAAACCCTAGACGGATTTTTCTTTTCTTCTCGAAACACGAACACCTTGTTGGTCCTAGCATCACGAGCCACGAGGCTCTGATACCAATTGTGGAAACCTTGGTTTCCGGATCATTGAAGCTACTAGGAATGATCATTGTTCATATGATTAAACAATCAAAGCGGAATTAGAACAACAATCATTAACAAGGTGTTTAGGCACAATAAACATGAATTAAAACACAATTGGATTGTTCATTATATTAATAAAAAACAATCACTAGACGTGTATACATTGAATCCCACGTCTAGTCGACACAGGCTTTAGGTTTACATTGTGAATGAAAAGTTATGAATAAAACCTAAGACTCTTGTTCCTTTTATAGTGGAAGGAACAGAATCTACAAGAGATCAAATCAAATAAACATCTAAATATTCTATTTAGATAAACTATATATTGTGTATATCATAAATAATATACTCAATATATTCCCCAAATAGAATTCTCCATCAAATCCATCAGCGTTGACTTTTGTTGACTGCGTTTGACTTTTGTTGACTTCTGTCAACGCCTACATTGCTCTTGTCAACTCTTGTATTACTCTTGTCAACGCTTGAGTAAATGTTCTTCGATTTTGAGTTTCTGCCACATCAACATTTTGACCCAACAAAAGAATTTAAATCGAGTCGAGAAGAAAGAAAGAAAGAAGGAAGCACATGCATCTCCCCATCTCCTATAAATAACCTCCTAATGACACATTAGGAGGGTGTTAGCTAGTTTATTTTCTTTTTTGTAGTTTTCATTTTAGAGAGAGAAAGTGTTTAACTTTCTCTCACTAAAACTTCATCTTTTCTTTCAATTTTAAGCTTTGTTTCATCTTTGTATTTGGAATTCATTAATCAAAAGTTCAAGTTTAAGCTTTTAATCTTTAATCTTCTTCTACCTTTCTTGATTTTGATTTATCTTTGATCCGAAATATTCTTGATTCGTGTTTGATTTTGATGTTTATGTGATTAAAAAGTTCATCTTTTTATTCCTATATAAGTTCTTATACGATTAAGCTTAAGGCTTGTTATGCTTTTTGGCTTATTTCGTATATAGCTTATTGGCTTTTAAGTTTTATTAAAAGTTTTTGTCTTTTGAAAGTTTGATTTAAAAAAGTTGTTTATTACGTGTTGTGAAAGTTTTTAAATTTGTGTTTGTTTTCATTTGGTTGAGATTTGATCAAGTGCTTATTCATCTTGCTTATTTGTGCTTATTCATTTTTGCTTGTTACACTTTGAATCCCATCGTAACTGTTTTGATGTGTTACCCAGTACAATCGAGTAAGTGTGATCGCATAAACCCCTAGGGTTTCTACTTGCGATCCATTACTGCGATCCATAGCACGATCTTTCACTACGATCAAACTCATTAATCCTCACCACGATCACTTGTTGTGATCGTAGGTACGATCAAGAGTGCGATATGTGGTTGCGATCCCTGGCTACGATCGCATTGGGTGCGATCGCTTGTTTCCATCGCATTGAGTGCGATCTTACTGACTACGATCACTAGCCTACGATCGATTGTTACGATCGTAGGGTGTGATCACTTATTGCGATCAAAGGATACGATCGAGGGTACCATCCAAGTGCGATCCAGGCACGATCAAGCACCCCGATCGCATTGACAGCGATCCAATTTCAAATTTTTAATTTTATTTCTTATTTTTATTTTAATTTTCAAATTTAAATTTTCCCGCATCTTTACTTAGTATTATTTTAAACGAGTTTTGTCTTAGTCTATTTTTACAAAGTTTTAAGTTTTAAATTCATTACGTTTTAATTTCCATAAATTGAACGCTTCCCGAAATCTCTGTTTTTACCAAGTGTTTTTCCAGTAATTTTTAGTTTAATTTTTAAAGCTTTTATTTTTACTCAACGACATTTTTATATTTGCTTATAGTCTAAAATAGATAATCAACCCATTCTATTTGTCCACCAAGAACGACTGAGTCGCACTTTCTACTGATAATCAATTCGAAAAGATCGGACGATAACTCTTTCATAACTAAGTAAAAGCTAGTTATTACCCCTTTCCCTTAGGTTGCATATATTTTCCAATATTTGGTCTGGCAACGTTCCTGTCAGCGTTTAATTTGTTCTTGTCAACGCTGAAATTGCCCTTATCAACGTTGAACCTAGGGTTTGCTAAAGGAACCCATTGTCTGTTAGACCATGTATTGGTCTTCTGAATAGGTCTTTTTCCATAAGTATTACACCCTTTAGTAAAGAATGAGGCTGGTCTAACAACTTGTGGACTTTGCTGGACAAAAGGTTTGGGTTTGACAGTGTTTGACTTTCTATTAGCGTTGACCTTTGTAGCGTTGAGACACTTATAGGCTAAATGTGAAAAACTTCCACAAGTATAACAGGCTTTTCTAGACATAGCTCTAGGTCTAGAAGAAAAGAAACCTGTCCCATTATCACTAATTTGGCTTTTTGGTGACCTAGGTTTTCTATACATTTCTGCATATTTAATACTAGGTTTTCTATCAACGTTTAAGCCAAGGTCAACAGTCTTGCCAGTGGTGGGGTTTTTCACTTTTATGGGTGTAGACTCATTTGGGCTGTCACTAAGCATGCCACCCTTAAAAAACAAGGTAGGGTTAGCTTTCTTCCATTGGTCCAAATCAGTCAACTTCTTCTTGTATTCCTCTACTGGGGTAAGAACTCTTGGTGGAGGAATAAATTCCTCTTCTTGGAGTTCTGGAATACCAGTCCAAGACTAGTCCTTTTTAAGGACACCATAGAAGTTTCCAGCAGGTGGTGGAACACCAGCATACTCTTTTCATCCCAATCCCAATCATATCCCTAGAATACCTTTGTTCACTGACACATTTTTCTAGGGTTTGCGAGGCTTTATCAAATCTCTAAATTTTAAGATCTACATTATCTTTCTTTTTGATAGCCTCATCTAACTTAGCCTGTAAAACACCATTGGCTCTCTCCATGATGTTTCTAACCTCAACAATAGCATTTAAATCATGAGTTAAAATATTGATTTGATCTTTTAGGTCAAACTCTATTTTCTTATACTCAGCTACAGACTTTTCAGTTTGAGTAAGAGCAAGTTGATAGTTAGATAACTTGCATCTTTCATTAACCACATCTGTTGCCAATTTTAAAACTTCTTTGTTAAGTTTTTCAGTGTTTAGACGACAACCCTTACTACAAAATGCGTCATCATATACCTTATTGTGTGATGAAGATGAAGAGTGTGCCATGAGAGCATAGTGAACATGCTCTTCTTATTCTTTTTTTGCAACCAAAGCTTTGTTCTCTTCCTCATCCTTGGCCAAATAACTCCAGTCCCAGCCAACACCATCAATGTCTTGCATAGCAACCATAGCTTTGGAATCCTGAGCCTTGATGATTTGGCTTGAGGGTTTTCCAGCAACAGATCTTCTTGGAGATCTGCATTCTCTCATAAAGTGTCCCACTCGATGACAATTATAACACTCAACCTTGGATTTATCAAATCCAACAGTGTCCTTAGCATTAAAAGTCATCTTCTTCTAAATCTTCGATTCCATCTATTTTCCCTTATGCTTGCAAGAGACATATTCCACTTTATGTCCATCTCCACCAAATGCTCATCACTAATTTGCTCAAGGTCCTCATATGTAATCACTGAACCATTAGGCAATGAAGCAATGTATGCACAAACAGTATCCAGATCAATACCAGCAGGCTTAACTCTTGGAGAGTCAACATTGTATGTGTCAGCGTCTGAATGTGAGGCGTTGACAAAGCTTGATCCAGTGTTGACACAAGGTGATCCAGTAACAGGGTGCATGTATGACTCCTTTTGATCAAATTGACCTTCACTATGTGAGAAGAAGGACATATTTCCACTGGTAGACTTCCTTCCTTAATCCAAAAGAAGTTCATTCTCTACCAGCCTCAGTTTGTTGTAAACATCATCAAAAGTAGAACTTTTGTGAGTATTATTAGCATCTATAGACCTTGCTTCAATCTTCCATACATCACCAAGACTTTTAAGAAAAGTGGTGATGATTCAACATCACCAAGCACTGTTCCCATAAAGGACAGCTTGCTTGTAATGTCAAGAAGTCGGCTTCTCACTCCACTTAGCTTTTCATTGGGTTGAGCTTTAAAAACAGCATACTCATGCAAGAGTTGCTTCTTTTTCTCTTGTACAGTATCAGCATTACCATCATAAGCAACTTCAAGGGCTGCCCAAAGATCTTTTGCAGACTCATAGATTCTATATTTGTGCTGATTGGCTTGTCCCAAAGAGATTTTGAGAATGCTTAGGGTTTTCATGTCATTCCTTCTCTTTGTTATGTCCTCAGCTGAGACAGCTCTACCATCTTCAGGGTTTTCTTTTCGATCCTCTTCAGTAGAGCCTTGAGTTGATCTTGTCAAGATTGCAGTTGCAATCTTTACAGCCTTATTGAATGTGTTTCCATATTCAATAATTTCCTATAGGGTGTAGTCATGGATTTGAAGATACTATTCAAAGTTAAACTTCCACAGCTCAAAATTGTCTGGGTCTAGCATGGGAATCTTGATGTTGGGGTTTGAGGAGGAGGAGTTTAACTCTGGAGTAGACATCTTGTTTTTAGGGTTTCTTGAAAATTAGGTTTTTTGGCGATTTAGGGTTTTTGTGTTCTTTAGATCAAAGTTTTTCAACAAGCTCTGATACCACTTGTTGATCCCAAACTTAGATCGATTTAGCTTGTGTAAACGAGATTAAATCAAGTTAAACACGTAGAGAAACTTTGTTGTATAAGTAACAATTCAAGTATTATGTGGAATTAATACTTAAACAAGAACACACAAACAATGTTGATAGGTGTGAAAACACCCATCCTTTTACCACTTATTTCTTGCTAAAAAAAGACCAAAACACGTATTTAATATCATTTGTTTGGAATTATGCGTGGTTTGTGTGTTTGTTGTGTTTTCAGAGCCAACCAGATAAATATTGAAGAAAACATGGGATTGCACGGGTTTTATCGAAGAAAAAGACGAAAAGACGAAGTCTATAGTCCAAGAGATGCAAAAGATTTGAAGTCAATGGGCCTATTTGAAGATTTATCGAAGAAAAGGACCAAAGATGGAAGATTTACATATGTCGAAGAACTCAAGTCTATTAAACGAAGAAATTAAAAGACGAGTTGAATTTATTCGTCGACAAATCCCGAATCAGAATCGAAAACGTCAACTTTATTGAAAAGACGAGAAGACGAAAAGAAAGAAGAAAGCCCACTCACCAAACAACCACAAGGCCTATAAATAGAAGAACCCTTCACATCTGAGAGCTAGTTTTTTATTCCCAGTTTATTTTTCTTTTCTTGTTTCGTAGGGTAACCAACACCATTAAGGTGTTTGTGATTTTTCATCTTTGTTTGTTTAAACTTAATCTTTCAATATAATCTTTCCTTTAATCTTGTTCATCTTTCTTTTTTGATTCAAAGTTTTAAGTTTTTATTTTGTTGAGTTTGATCTTCAAAAGTAAGTGGGTTTTGTGTTTTTATTGTTTGGTTTGATGATTATGATTAGTAGATGATTAGTGGTTAAATTGGTTTAAGTTTTGGTTAAAAACTTGGTTGATTTTGGTTAAATTCTTAGCTTTATTATTTCCATGTTCTTCGTCTTTAAGTTTTTCCCGGATTCCGGATGAGCAACAGTTATTCCGGATGAAGGTGTTAGCTAATTATTCCGGATGAGTCAAAATATTCCGAACCAAAGTTTTGTCAGATTATTCCGGATGAGCATGTATTCCGAATAAAGCAATTATTCCGAATAAGCAATATTCCGGACGAACAGATTTATTCCGGATGAAGGTCAAATATTCCGCACGAGAATTTTTTTTAATTATTCCGAATGAGTGCAAAATATTCTAAGAAAGTGTTATTCCGAATCAAGCTTTTCTTTTTATTTTATTCCGCATGAAGCCCATATTCCGAACCAAATAAGTATTCCGGATCAAGCAAAGTATTCCGGATCAGTGTTATTCCGGATCAAGGGTTTTTATCATTTATTTCGGATCAACTCATATTCCGAACGAAGGTGTTTTATTTCGCATGAACTAATATTCCGAATGAAGCATCTTTTTTGTTAAACATTCCGAATCAAGCTTTTCAAGTTTTTATTCCGAGTCAATCAATTATTCCGCATGAAGCAAGATATTCCGAATGAGCAGTTTGTGTTAATTATTCCGAATGAAGAGTTATATTCCGAATGAAGGTTTCTGACCAACTTATTCCGGGTCAAGCATTTTAGTCCGAATCAGTAACTTTTCTGAGTTAAGGTTTTTAACTGTTTTATTTTAATTCAAGTTTTATTTTATTAAATGCTTTTAATTAATTGCTTTTAGTTTATCTTTAATTACTTCACGCATTTACCTTTTTAGTAGCATAGAAAACAAAACCCCTTTTTTTAGTAACCAAGAACAACTATTCCACTTTGAACCGTGATCGATTCGAGAAGATACCGAGAAACGAACTTTCAACCTAAAAAATCTCTGTATCAAATGGCGCCGCTGCTGGCTCTTTTCGTAAGAATTAACGTTTTTTTGTGAGAAATTGGATTTTGGGATCCGTTCACCGTGAACGTTACTTTTTCATAAAAAATTTCAAAAATCCTAAAAAATATAAAATTTTCAAAAATACAAAAAAAAATTAACAAAACATAAAAAACCAAAAAGATTTCTGCTTTGTTATTTCTTTTGCAGGTGCATGCGTACACGATCAACGTCTTATCCCGAGCCCGAGACTCTCGATAACTTAAACATGGCCGGTGTACACAACAACAATAATAATCCACCTCAAAACAACATGAATAATAAGAACAATGAACCTCTACCGGACAATCGTCCTATGATTGAACTTTTGCAAGCACATGTAGAGGGCAACAACGATCCGATTGTCATACCCGCGATTGCAGCCAACAACTTTGAGCTCAAATTCGGCTTTATTCAAATGGTCTCTGCTCAACCATTCTTGGGGCGTACCATTGATGATCCTCATGACCACATCAAAAGGTTCCTTCAACTCACGAATACGGTCAAATTCAATGGGTTCCACAAGAGGTAATCCGTTTACAACTTTTTCCTTTCTCCTTAGAGGTACAAGCCCGGCATTGGCTTACAAAGGAACCGCCACAAAGTATTCTTACGTGGACGGACTTAGAGACCAAATTCATAAACTACTTTTTCCCACCCTCACGTACTACCGCTTTGCGGAATGAAATTATTAATTTTGAACAAAAGTACGATGAGACTTTTAGTGAATCTTGGGACCGTTTTAAAGACCTTTTAAGAAAGTGCCCACAACATGGTTTTACCAAAGTGCACCAAATTAATACTTTTTACAATGGTTTAAGCATGAATGACCAAGATTCACTAAATAGTGCCTCGGGGGGTATGATTTTGGTTAAGTCTTCTGATGCCGCTTGGGATATTATTGAGAATAAGTCTAGAGTGCAAACCAAGAGTGTTCGGACCAATGCCGCTAGTGCTAGCACTAGTGACAACGACAAGAGAATTGACAAACTTACTTCGCTTATTGAATTACTTGCTGTCCACACCGCTAACAATACCAAAAGCATCAACGCTCAAAACGCTCAAGTCAATGTTGTAAGCCAACCATGTGAAATATGCGAGGGTCCTCACTCTTACACTACTTGTACCTCCACCCAAGACTATCCTTGTGAGAATGTTAACGCAGCATACGGTAATTATTCCACGGGAGGCTATCAAGCACGTCCTCAAGGTGACCGCAACTTGCTCAGCTATCGCTCAAATAACTTTCTTTCCCCGCCCTGTTTTCCTCCAAGCAATCAAAACCAACAACAAAACCTTAACCGAACCAATCAAAACCAACCTCGAGCACCATACCAACCACCTCAAAGACAACCATATCCACCTCAAAATCCTACTCAAGTTTACTAACCTGCTCCTTACCAACCACCTGCTTATCAAGCACCTCCTCCTACCCAACCCACCATTTTCAACCACGAGGTCCAAACGTACATGCGGACGAATGATGTGTTGGTGAAGAATCTGCAGACCCAGATTATTAATTTGAAGGGCGATATGGTGAAACAAGGGAATGATCTTAGCGCCGATATGTGAAACTCTTTGAGTAGTCAAACGAATGACCTAAGGGACATGATGGCTGGTTTCTTCCAAGGTAATCAACCCTCTTCTTCGGGTACTCTTCCGAGTAACACCGTTGCTAATCCAAGAGGGGAGATGAAAGCAATCACCACTCGCAGTGGAAAAGGTACCAAGGAACCCGAGTTTCCTACACCTACACCGGTGATTGTGACAACAGAAAATGAGTCCACTATTCCTATTCCTCCACCTCTTACTTCTACCCCTCCACCACCCAAGGATGTGAGTGATCCTACAATCCCAAAGCTTTCCTCTTCTTCCGATATACCTTATCCCTCAAGGTTGAGGAAAGAGAAGCTCAAAAGAAAGGACGATATTCAAGTTTCAAACTTTCTCAAAATGTTTAAACAATTGAATTTCAACATCTCCTTCGCTGAGGCTCTCGCTCACATGCCTAAATATGCGAAGATGTTTAAAGATCTTCTTAGTGACAAGGAAAAGCTTCTCGATATTGCTCAGACCCAACTTAATAATTGCTCTGCAGTGCTCTTAAGGAAATTGCCAACCAAACTTGGTGATCTGGGTATCTTCTTAATCCCTTGCAACTTCCCGGGAGTAGAGAATTGCATGGCCCTAGCCGATCTAGGTGCTAGTATTAACTTAATGCCATTAAGTGTTTGGAAGAAATTATCTCTCCCCGAGCTAGTCCCCACCAAAATGACTTTGGAATTAGCTAATCGTACGGTTGCTTATCCAGTGGGGATAGCCGAAGACGTTTTCGTTGGCGTTGACAAATTCACCTTCCCGGAGGATTTCGTTGTCGTTGACTACGAGATGGACCCTCGTGTTCCATTAATCGTTGTACGTCCATTCTGGAGGACCGGTCGCATTTTCATCGATGTAGAAGCGGGTGAGCTTATCATGAGAGTTGGTGACGATCAAATTGTCTTCAACATGGGTAAGATTTCTAAACAGCCTTATTCATACGAGAGTGTTAATTGTATCGACGTTCTTGATGAGGCTTGTGAAGAACACTTTAAAGATGCTTGTAAAATTAGTCTTACCTCTCTTCCCAATGTTGAGACCGTTGCCTCTATTGCTCCATCACTAACTCCATTTGGAGAAAGTGATTTCCTTCTGACTGAATTTGAAGTAACTTTGGGAGATTTGAACTTACAATATGACGATTCTCCCACCGATTGGGATGAAGACATTCGTACCATTGAGAAACTTCTCAATAAGGACCATATTTCTCCACCATCTCCCAAGGATATTGCTATCGATGAACCGAATTTGAATACACCTTCCATCGAAAATCTTCTGGATTTAGAGCTTAAGGAGTTACCATCCCATCTCGAGTACGTGTTCCTTGAAGACAAGAAGAAGTCACCCGTCATCATCGCTAAGGACTTGAAAGAAGAAGAAAAATATCGCCTTATCGCCGTGCTTAAAGATCATAAGAAGGCAATTGCTTAGAAAATTTCCGATATCCGCGGAATTGATCCAAACTTTTGTACTCACAAAATTCTCATGGAAGGTGACTTTAAACCCGCAATCCAAAGCCAAAGAAGGGTTAATCCTCGAATTCATGACGTCATCAAACAAGAGGTTATCAAACTTCTTGATGCCAGCATGATTTACCCTATTTCGGATTCGCCATGGGTAAGTCCCGTCCATTGTGTGCTAAAGAAAGGCAGAATAACCGTTGTTCCCAATGAACACAACGAGTTGATTCCTACTCGTCTCGTTACTAGGTGGAGAGTTTGTATCGACTATCGCAAACTCAATGATGCCACGAGAAAATATCACTTTCCTCTTCCTTTCATGGATCAAATGCTCGAGCGTCTAGCGGGTAATGATTACTATTGCTTCTTAGACGGTTTCTCCGGGTATTTTCAAATCCTCATCGATCCCAAAGACCAAGAGAAAACCACATTCACTTGTCCTTATGGAACATTTGCCTACAAAAGAATGCCTTTCGGCTTATGCAATGCTCCTGGGACATTTCAAAGGTGTATGATGGCTATCTTCCATGACATGGTTGAAGAAACTATGGAAGTCTTCATGGATGATTTCTCGATTTATGGCGATTCTTTCTCTGCTTTCCTTGCCAATTAAGAACGTATGCTTAAGCGGTGTGAAGACACTCGCCTTGTTCTAAATTGGGAAAAATGCCATTTCATGGTAAAATAGGGCATCGTGCCAGGACATAAAATCTATAAAGCCGGTCTCGAAGTGGACCGTGCTAAAGTTGATGTCATAGCCAAATTACCTCCACCTTCAACCGTGAAGGGTGTGAGAAGTTTCCTCGGTCATGCGGGCTTCTACCGTCGATTTATCAAAGATTTTTCTAAAATCGCTAGCCCCATGACCCACCTCTTGGAAAAAGATACTCCTTTTATCTTTTCCAAAGAGTGTATTGAAGCCTTCAACCTTCTTAAGGATAAGCTAACTAAGGCACCGGTCTTGGTTACCCCTAATTGGGAGCTACCTTTCGAATTGATGTGTGATGCTAGCGACTTTGCTATTAGAGCGGTTTTGGACCAAAGAGTGAATAAACACTTCCAACCAATCCATTATGCTAGCAAGACAATGACAGGGGCTCAATTACATTACACGACAACCGAAAAAGAGCTTTTAGCTGTTGTCTATGCTTTTGAAAAATTTCGCCCCTATCTTGTCCTTTCCACTACCATCGTGTACACGGACCATTCCGCGTTGAGGTACTTGTTAACTAAACAAGATTCTAAACCAAGACTTCTTCGCTGGGTTTTGCTACTTCAAGAATTTAAAATCGAAATTCGTGATAAGAAGGGAGCTGAAAACCTAGCCGCGGATCATCTCAGTAGACTTGTGGATCCTTATCAAGGGGATCATCCGAACAAAGAGATCAATGACTCTTTTCCCCTTGAGACCTTAATGTCTATGAACTCGAATTTTGATGAGACCCCGTGGTTTGCGGACATTGCAAACTACTTGGCGGGTGGAATTCTCATTGATGGGTTAACATCCCAACAAAAGAAAAAGTTCTTTAAAGATATTAAGACTTACTTTTGGGATGACCCGTATCTCTTCAAAAAATGCGCTGATTTGATTATTCGCCGACGTGTTGATGGACCGACTGATTTGATTATTCGTCTCGTGTACGAGAAATCATGCCACCTCCCCATTGAGTTGGAGCACAAGGCTTACTGGGCCTTGATGTGGGCTAACTTCGACATCAACAAAGCTGGTGACCTACGCAAAATCCAACTCAATGAGCTTCATGAACTCAGGAATGAGGCTTATGAAAATTCCTTGATCTATAAGGAAAAGACTAAGCTCATTCATTACTCTAAGATTAAAAACCGAGAGTTCCAAGTTGGAGACAAAGTTTTACTCTTCAACTCTCGGTTGAAAATCTTTTCGGGCAAGCTGAAATCTCGTTGGTCCGGCCCATTCACCATTGCCCAAATTTTTCCATATGGTACTCTCGAGCTCGCTCAACCTAATGGACCTAATTTTAAGGTGAATGGCCAACGAGTGAAGTTGTACTTTGGTGAGGACATCTCTCATGAGATGGTTCCATCCCTCACCACGTTTCCCATGAAGTAGTTTTCGGTCGAGTCAGGCTCGTGACTCGGTTATCAAAAACAAGCGCTCCTCGGGAGGCAACCCGAGTATCTATCCCTTTCCGTTTTACCTCCTAAGTGTAGGGGGACCTATATAGGTTGTTTGTGTTTGTGTGGTTATGTGATTACAGGGATGAGTGCACTTTTGGAATCTTTGAAGAACCGTGCTCCCGTGTTATCCGCAATCTGGTTCTATCTCTCAACTATCGTGATTCAGATTTCTTCATACTCACATTTGAAATTGATCACGTTAGTTGTCTCCTCCTTAACTTGATTTAACCAACGTGCACAATGTCATAAGTGTGGGGGAGATTTTTCCCACATGCTTAAACATTGAGGACAATGTTTATATTAAGTGTAGGGGAGACTCCTATCGAAGTTTTAAGTGGACTTTTCCATTAAAATGCCTTCATTTAACCGAAAAATCATCTTTTTTAGCATTTTTCAAATTTTTAATTAACTTTGGCCATATAGTCGTAATTTTTAAATTTTTATCGTTGCTTTCATATGTATATATCCCACAATAAAGTCAAAAATATTAATAAAGTGGTGTAGCTAGTTTAGAAGTCTTCAACATATTAGGCCCGTTGCGATTATTTTAACTCAACCCGAATAGACTTATCCAAGTTTATTCTAGCAAGTATCCTTAACCATGTAGACCTTAATTGGTTTATTAGGCTAAGCATCCACAAGTCTCATTACTTGAGATTTTAAATTGTGGAGAACGAGAAATGATAGAGCCAATTATAAGTCGGTATTCTTGCACAAGCACACTTGGTGTGATTATAAGCTTTTCCTCCCATCGCCTTAAATGAATAAATGCAATAAGTAAGGTCGTACGATTTTATTTAATAACTTAGCTTCTAGCCCAAGATCGTTTAAAAGTTGCTCGGTAATGATAAGAGTTCATAGCCAAGGCATAACTAATGAAGTGGGGCGCGAAGATTGGCGAGTCCGAAAAGGCCCTAACAAGGCATGAGGATTCCATTTTATTGCTAAAGATCCAAGGTGATGTGAAAAGCATTATTCCCAAAATCAATATGAAGGATCAAGACTCACGACGAAAAGCAATCAACTCCCATAAAGATCATGGAGAAGTCTATCCGAAAAGACCCTAACAAGGTATGAGGATAAATAGATCCAAGTCCGAAAAGGAGGCGGATCGTTGTATCTCAAAATCCCAATTAACGATTGAAGAAATAATGATGAAGTCGTGGTCAACAAAGTTGGAGTATCCCTCAAAAGTCTCCAAGTGAAGAAACTCTATTAACGAAGAGAAGACCATTATCTCAAGAATGTCTCTCAAGATATGAAGTATGAAGTACATGCCAAATATCGGCCCGAGAAAGGTCTCAAATCGTGAAGCGATTTATGCCAAGATATGAACTTTTTGAGGTCCCGAGAAGCAGTTTTCAGAGATTTTGTCCTTTAGCTAACTATTAATCAAATCGTCCTACTTTGCTTTCAGCCTAAATAAACTATCGCAATAAGTCCAAAAATGCATCTTCGTGATCATTCTAAGACAAAAATAAAATATAAGAGATACACCTAGGAATAAGGGAGTTTAAGCATATAATTAAGCCATGTGCGTAAGTGTTTGATTTGCTAACTTATAATAACAATGATCTCGTTTTTAAGCTTAGTTTGGGGAACATGAAACTTGAGGGTGATAAATCTTCACAGCAACCAAATCCCTAATGTAAGTCTTAGATCTCTTTGCAAGTTATTTCCATGTAGCTATTTTCAAGTGAAAATGGTTTTCTATCCCTTTTGTTTCCTTTAAAAGCTTTATTTCTTCACAGTAGTTTAAATTTTTGTTGTAGTAGTATATTAATAAGGCCAAGGTTGATTGATTATGAGAAAGGTGTAAATTTGCTTTGTCACTAAGCATTGCATGAGGGCATGGCAATGGTTAAGTGTAGGGGATTTGATAGGTGTGAAAACACCCATCCTTTTACCACTTATTTCTTGCTAAAACAAGACCAAAACGCGTATTTAATATCATTTGTTTGGAATTATGCGTGGTTTGTGTGTTTGTTGTGTTTTCAGAGCCAACCAGATAAATATTGAAGAAAACATGGGATTGCACGGGTTTTATCGAAGAAAAAGACGAAAAGACGAAGTCTATAGTCCAAGAGATGCAAAAGATTTGAAGTCAACGGGCCTATTTGAAGATTTATCGAAGAAAGGGACCAAAGATGGAAGATTTCCATATGTCGAAGAACTCAAGTCTATTAAACGAAGAAATTAAAAGACGAGTTGAATTTATTCGTCGACAAATCCCGAATCAGAATCGAAAATGTCAACTTTACTGAAAAGACGAGAAGACGAAAAGAAAGAAGAAAGCCCACTCACCAACCAACCACAAGGCCTATAAATAGAAGAACCCTTCACATCTGAGAGCTAGTTTTTTATTCCCAGTTTATTTTTCTTTTCTTGTTTCGTAGGGTAACCAACACCATTAAGGTGTTGGTGATTTTTCATCTTTGTTTTCACAAATCTTGTAAGTTTTAATCTTTCCTTTGTTTGTTTAACCTTAATCTTTCAATATAATCTTTCCTTTAATCTTGTTCATCTTTCTTTTTTGATTCAAAGTTTTAAGTTTTTATTTTGTTGAGTTTGATCTTTAAAAGTAAGTGGGTTTTGTGTTTTTATTGTTTTGGTTTGATGATAATGATTAGTAGATGATTAGTGGTTAAATTGGTTTAAGTTTTGGTTAAAAACATGGTTGAATTTGGTTAAATTCGTAGCTTTATTATTTCCCTGTTCTTCGTCTTTAAGTTTTTCCCAGATTCCGGATGAGCAATAGTTATTCCGGATGAAGGTGTTAGCTAATTATTCCGGATGAGTCAAAATATTCCGAACCAAAGTTTTGTCAGATTATTCCGGATGAGCATGTATTCCGAATAAAGCAATTATTCCGAATAAACAATATTCCGGACGAACAGATTTATTCCGGATGAAGGTCAAATATTCCGCATGAGCATTTTTTTTAATTATTCTGAATGAGTGCAAAATATTCCGAGTAAAGTGTTATTCCGAATCAAGCTTTTCTTTTTATTTTATTCCGCATGAAGCCCATATTCCGAACCAAATAAGTATTCCGGATCAAGCAAAGTATTCCGGATCAGTGTTATTCCGGATCAAGGGTTTTTATCATTTATTCCGGATCAACTCATATTCCGAACGAAGGTGTTTTATTCCGCATGAATTGATATTCCGAATGAAGCATCTTTCTTGTTAAACATTCCGAATCAAGCTTTTCAAGTTTTTATTCCGAGTCAATCAATTATTCCGCATGAAGCAAGATATTCCAAATGAGCAGTTTGTGTTAATTATTCCGGATGAAGAGTTATATTCCGAATGAAGGTTTCTGACCAACTTATTCCGGGTCAAGCATTTTAGTCCGAATCAGTAACTTTTCTGAGTTAAGGTTTTTAACTGTTTTATTTTAATTCAAGTTTTATTTTTATTAATTGCTTTTAATTAATTGCTTTTAGTTTATCTTTATTTACTTCACGTATTTACCTTTTTAGTAGCATAGAAAACCAAACCCCTTTTTTTAGTAACCAAGAACAACTGTTCCACTTTGAACCGTGATCGATTCGAGAAGATACCGAGAAACGAACTTTCAACCTAAAAAATCTCTGTATCAAATGTAAACCAAAATTTCACTTTGATTGATAAAACAAACTTGCATACAATGAAAGTGTAAAAACGTATATCAAACTAAAACCTAAAGGCCTCCTTTTATAGAATAAGGAGCCTTGTACAAGAGTCTACATATCAGCTATTTTAGGTAAAGATAAACATAGAAAATACATTGTCGATCATATCTTTACTAGAAACATACTAGAAACATAATACGTGTAGACTAAGTCTTCTATCAGTGCTTGACTTCTTCCTATCAACGCTTGACTTCTTCCTGTCAACGCTTGTCCTGTCAACGCTTGATTTCTTCTTATCAACGTCCCGATTGCTCTTGTCAGCGTCCAAGTGCCTTGGCTATATTTTATTCCCAACAGGAAGATATATCAAGATCACTATAGAAAATACAATATACAATACATATCTTCCTAACATATCAAAACTTGTTGACTAAGCATTCTGTTGTAGCAGGGACTTCTCTTGTCAGTGCTTGAATTTCTCTTGTCAGTGCTCATTCCGTCAGCGCTTGATTTACTCTTGTCAGCGGTTGAAATCCCTTTTGTCAGCGGCATAGTGATGTAGCTAGTTTTATTCCCAACAGGTGGTGCTTCAACCCATTTCATAAAATGCAAGAAGTAGAGTGTGCCCATTGAATGTGGAATCACAACGACCTTCTCACCATTTGTAGCTACCATCAACTCTATATTTCTTTTCATCCGGCTTAGAGCCTGATCTTGTACCTAATAATCATTTTATAGTTTTTGAAATTACAAGGTACTACATAATCATATGTTTTTAGAAAGTTGTATGGATACATCGATATTTTGAAATGAAATACGCCAATCATAAGCGGCCATGTACATGTTTTTCTCTTCATATCCAATGCTAGCCAGATTGGCGATCAAAACTGCCCATACAAAATACCATGCGGTAAAGTAATCAACTGCCACGAGTCCATATATTGGCCTGATCCTTATACCAGGAGGATCAAGCCCAGTTTCGTTATCCAATGACATATGTTACACCCAACATAACGGCCTACACAATATAAAGTGAGCATCAATATGACATACACCTTTCTCACTTATTTTATCTCCTACTGGTCTGCACAGCTGCTACAAATAGGCCTGCAATTTAAGGTCATGTTTTTTGGTCTGCATTTCCGTGGTCTGCCTACTCGTTTTAAGATTTGACAGCACATGATCTGCCTTCTAGTCTACACAACTGCTTAAATTAGTTTATGTGTTCCATGGGCTTTGTAATACCGGGCCAAGCTAGGCATTATATGTGTGGTATGTATCTATTAGTTTTAGATGTGTTTTGACAGTTCCCAAAAGCAATACACGTTTGTATTCAGTTTGAATCGTAAATGAGCTCTTATGTGTATTTTAAAGGCCGGTCTAAAAGAGAATAGATGAAAGAACATCCTAAACATGTTGTATATGATGCATGAATTGGAATTTTCTTCAACTAAACATCTACATATCACAAAAGAATCAAACAAGCTAAATGCCGCACCACTTAATCATGTATATCCTTTCTCAATTTCAAGACCTAAAAAGAAATCGTACGCTAAATTGAAATATGAATAAGAAGATGTAACGACCTTTTATAGAGTTCGACAAAGGTGCCACCCCAAAGCCTCTTTCTAAACAAGCCATCCTTGCAGGGATGACCTTCCCATAACTCAAGGCCACCAGTGACAATGCCGAGAACAAAAACAACAGGATGCCTAGCCTTCAAACCTTGTTTATGCAATTTGATGCTAGGTGGGTCGGGTATTTTGCTAGTGATGGCAGTGGTGATGCAGCGACGAAATGAGAAGATATATCATTATCGGGTTTGTTCTATTCTGTTTTAAGTGTAAAAATTTAGTGCAATTGATTAATATGGCTAATTTTATCATCTGTATTCGATTAAAATTTGCTCTATAATCTCATCCATACGAAAAAGATAACAAAAGACCATTTTCATACTTTTTCAAATTAACTTGGTTTAACAAACCATGATGTATATACATTTTGTTCCCAACTAAAAGCAACAGGGCTCCTAACTTGATTTTCAGCATTTTTCCAAGTTATAGACCCAAATGCACCATCTTGTATAAACACACCCTTCTTCGACCAAAATGTAACGGTATATCGCAACCTATCTCTCACTTTCTTGAAAACAAGCCTTTTCGGTTTCACATCAACTTCTACATCTTCAGTTGCTTCCACGGTTCCACTGCCACATCATACACGTCTCCCGCTGACCCACCATTAGTCAATCTACAAGTGTATCTCAATACTCTTGATTTCCCAAAAACAATAGAGAATGTTGGGTAGTTTAGCTGATCCAGGTCCCTAAATTTCATGCTGAAACAGACCTATAAAACGCCTTCAACCCAGTGTACTTTGGTAATTCACCATTCGCCCACTTTATAATGCTGTAAAATATTAAGTTCTTGGCATTGTTTATTTCTGCTGTCCTCCTATCTATATTACGTTTCCCACCTACTTACGAGTTGAGAACAAGCACATTCAATCTACTGATATAAGGTTGCAAGAAAGCGAGCGGGCGGTCAAGATAAAGTAGGTGGTACCATTGATGGTGTCAATTCGGTCTTGTTCACAAAGGAAGCGACCATTTTATACTTTTCCAAATAAAAGATCTAACATTGACAACGAGTATTGCAACCATGATCATATGCATTAGCTTCACCATCTGAATGACAATTATAATATGACGCCCCTCTTTGCTAGTGTACTTCTCATGCTCTCTTCTACACCAACATCTCAATACCCTTCGGCATCCCAAAATATGCAACCAGTAATCGCCAAAATATCCACCAACCTTACACCACCACCTCAACATCCATCACTATAGGTGTACATTCATTTATGAGTTGGGCGTGAGTTTTGGAGTTGAGGACTATCTAGGCCATCTGTACGTGTAACTTACTTTTATTTTAACTATCCTTCGTCTTAATAGTTCCTGTTATTTCATTTTCTAGCACATTTTTTGTTGGTAAAATACAGAAAATGAGTAGTGTGTGAAGAGCAAACAGAGGATATACTCTATTATTTGAATTGATGATAAAAACACATAATCATAGCCTCTTATATAGGCTTACAACTAAGTAGTAAAACATAACTGAAACTAGGAACTTAAAGTAAACTTATTGGAAATATTACTACTAGTTTCTAACTGATAAACTCATGAAGACATAGTAAAAGATAGTAACTACTACTCTATGTAACACTAGGAGTTGTAATGGGATAATTTAGAGCACCATTATTCAATACACCCCCTTGCTCGAAATTTGCATACTCCGAGCTTTTGTCGAAAATAGTAATGCTTCGCCTGAGATAGTGCCTTGGTGAACACATCAGCAACTTGCTCATTGATAGAACAATACTTCAGCTGAATTATTCCTTCTAATGTAAGATCACGAATAAAGTGAAAGCGAATATCGATATGCTTCGTACGCCTATGAAAATTTGGATTCCTCGTCATTGCTATTGTTGCTTTGTTGTCATAAAATATTGTTGTTGGACCATATTGTTCATTGTGAAAATCAACTAGCATTCTTCGCAACCATACCGCTTGACATGCTGCAGATGCTATAGAAATATATTCCGTCTCAGAGGATGATAAAGCGACCACATCTTGCTTCTTCGAGCTCCAAGCAACCACTGTAGAACCCAAGTAGAAAGCTTGACCAGAAATGCTCTTTCTATTGTCTACGCAACCTCCCCAATCACTATCACTATATCCATACATAGTACCATTTGTTGATTTTGAATACCAAAGTCCAAAATAATAGTTGCAGCAACATAACGTAGTACCCTTTTAGCTGCACCCAAATGTAGTCTTGTAGGTTTATGCATAAACCTAGATAACACATTAACTGAATACATAATATTTGGGCGAGTATGTGTGAGATGTTTAATCCACCTATTATACTTCGATAATGACTTGCATTAACAGCTTTTGTACCATCTTCAACCTGCAACTTTTCATTCGTATTCATAGGTGTACCTACTGCCTTGCAATTGTGCATATTGAACTTCACAAGAAAGTCTTCTGCATACTTTGATTGTGAAAGAAATATCCTGCCCTTTTCCTGTTTCACTTCAAGACCAAGAAAATATTTCAATTTCCCCAAATCAGTCATTTCAAACTCACTTTGCATGCTCGATTTAAAGTCATCAATCAATGATTCATTTGAGCCCATATAGATCATGTCATCTACATAGATAACGACCACAAGAAAATCATATTTTCCAGCCCTTTTCACATATAAAGTAGGCTCATTTTCACTTCTTAAAAAACCATTTTTCAAAAAGTATGAATCAACTCTTTTATACCATGCGCGCGATGCCTGTTTTAGTCCATAAAGGGCCTTTGTAAGCTTATAAACTTTTTCCTCATTTCCATAAACTTCAAAACCCTTAGGTTGGGAAACATATACCTCTTCTTCTAACTCTCCATTCAGAAAAGCTGACTTTACATCAAACTGGTAAACAGGCAAATTCAACATAGCAGAAATAGACAATAGAACACGTATCGTTTCAAAACGAGAAACGATGGAGAAAGTCTCATCGTAGTCAATACCTTGATGTTGAGAATATCCTTTAGCTACGAGTCGTGCTTTGTACCTCTTTATACTCCCATCTGCATTATATTTTATTTTGAACACCCACTTGAGACTGATAGGTGCTTTCCCTTCTGGTAAAGTAACCAATTTCCATGTGTTGTTATGCTCTATTGCTTTCAGTTCCTCAAGCATTGCTATTTTCCATTCAGCAACTTCATTTGCCTATTTAAAACATGCAGGCTCCGTTACAAAGAGAGCAAATGAAGATGATGCATAAAGGTCTTCAAAGTGACTTGTAACGTGGTTCCACTTCATCACTAGAAGTACTTGATGATCCCGAACCACTCACATTATTGTTTGCTTTTGGGGAAGATGGAATTGAACCAGGTGGTGAACTTTCGGGTGAAGAATGAACTTTCGGGTGAAGAATGAACAACGGGTGTATCAAAAACATCATCTTGACTTGTATATGGAAGTTTGGAGCTTCTATCAGTTTCCATTGACGTAAAATTACAACTTTCTTCTTTGTTAAAGACAGCGTCTCTACTAATTAAAGATTTCCCATTCATGGGATCATGTAGCTTATAACCTTTGGATTGTGTGCTATACCTAACAAAAACACATTTTTGAGAATTTTCATCGAGTTTTGTTCGAGAACTCAAGTTTACCAAAGCATAAGCTACACATCCAAAAATACGTAAATGTCTTACCTCTGGTTTAGTAGCTCTCCATGCCTCATAAGGAGTCCAATATATAACAGCCTTTGTTGGAGATATATTGAGGATATACACAACGGTTCCGATTGTGAAATAACAGAATACTGTTTATTGATTGAATGTCTCCATTACATAACATAAGCATCTGTATTTATACTAAATACATTGCTTTAACAATAAGCAATCCTAACTCTAACTGACCTAAGCCCACAATCGGGGTGGGCCCTAACCTAGCTGTTTAACAACGACTGCCTCGGCCCAAAACTGTTTTGGAACACCTTTTGCATTCATTTAGCTACTTTTAACCAATTATATTAATCATCTTTAATGCAACGTGAGGACCTCATCGTCGGCAACCTGTAACAAAAATAAGTGCGACTGCATAGGAATAGTTATAGCTTTATGAAGATGCTAAACACGCGCTTGCGGCATTTATTTGTTGTAGACGTGGCGATAGGCACTCTTTCAATTTTGAATTGTTGGATAATTTAATCCATTAATCTTAGTTTATATATTTTAGTAAATAAAGGCTGTAGGACCAAACCCATAGTTTAGTTAGGGTTAGTTATGAAACGGTTGTTTATAAAAGGTCATGTCTGTTGGTTTTATTGAACCATCACGACCTTTGTATCATACCTGTTGTTCTAGTATATATATAGGTTTCCATTGTAAACGATTAAAGTAACCCTTCATTATCAATATCAGTTTTATTTAGGGTTCAAACCCCGTCTTCTTTGTTCTTGTTACTTTGTGTATGATGATGATGTTCTATGATGTTGTTATGATCATTCGATCCTGGAGAAAACGCCCATCAAGACCTGTAAAACATGAATGGGTCGATTTGGGTTGTGCTGGACAAAGGGTCGTACTTCAAGTTTCCTTAATTTATTACTTGCACTCCAAGTTTACGATTTAAAATTAAATATTATTAAAATCAACACCGACCTATTATTCTTATTACTTCCGCTCCAAGGTTTAAGGTTTATAAATACTTCAATATCTATCACCTTCGACCATCATCACTCCGTAAATCAACACCGATCCTAAATTTATCCTAAAACCATGATGCCCGAAGAAGATATAATACCGGATGACGTATTACTTGAAATCATATCGAAAATCAAAATCATGGACAAAGAAACAGCAGAAGAGAGATTCTTGTTCACAAGAGAAGTGATTAAAACGACTACTACTATCTCCAAACGATGGTAGCATCTCTGGACTTCCTACTCGCGTTTTCCTACATGACGATCTCAGAGGTAAAGATAACGATCACAGCAAATACTTTTCGTTTATCAGCCAAACCCTATCGATCAAAGTGTCCTACTGATGTCGACCTTCATAAATTCAAACTCCAAATTAAAGCCGTTTACGAGCCTATGGAGGTGCATCTCAATAGTTGGATACTAATATGCGATTACGCGTAACGTTCAAGAGATTGTTTTTCAACAATTCATGTCTTGTAAGTTTAGAACTTACAAGACATGAATTGTTGAAAAACAAGTCATCATCAAAGGACTTATACTGAAAGGTGTGAGTTACGGTCGAATCAATCTCTTGAATGTCACGCGTAATCGCATGACGTATCCAACTATTGAGATGCACCTCCATAGGCTCGTAAACGGCTTTAACTTGGAGTTTGAATTTATGAAGGTCGAAACCAGTAGGACACTCAGATAGGGTTTTGCTGATAAACGAAAAGTATTTGCTGTGATCATTATCTTTACCTCTGAGATCGTCATGTAGGAAAACGTGAGTAGGAAGTCCAGTCCAGAGATGCTTCCGTCGTTTGGAGATAGTAGTAGTCGTTTTAATCACTTCCCTCGTGGACAAGAATCTCTCTTCTGCTGTTTCTTTGTCCATGATTTTGATTTTCGATATGATTTCAAGTAATACGTCATCCGGTAACTAACTGATTATATCTTCTTCTTTTTCTTTGTCCGTGATTTTGATTCTGGATATGATTTCGAGTAATAAGTGATCCAGTAACGAACTGATTATATTTACTCTTGTAACTCATTTTATTTGTTTAAATTAGGTTCATATGCATGTACTTGGCTTAAAAATATCATATGCCTACCAAAGTACCTCCTGCTTTTGATTCAGATAATTGTGGTGTTTTAAGTGTTTTTACATGGTTTATTAGTATAAATTTACGGGTTAAGAACAAATTTTTTGGCTTTATTTTTGGGGAACTTTGTGCATACCCCATGAATGATCTCTAGGTCCGCCACTGCCTCCAAATTTACGTGATGACATTATCTTGATGGATCAGTAACTTGTACTTGGCGGGCAAAAGGGGCTGGTAGCACTCGGATTTGCATGGGTGCAGCATGGAGAGATACCATAGGATGGAAGACTAACTTTAGTCGATCAGATCCTTGAATATGCGAAAGAAATAAGTTAACGTGCCGGTGCTCTTTTACAGAGCTCATAAGCATTTGTGCCACTCATTTGCAGGGGTATGGTAATGGAGGTTTACTGTGCTTTGTGAATGATAGAAAACCGCCAGGCTTTGAAACTCAAGAAAACACTTAACGGGGAACTAGACGGAGACTGCCCAAATGTATTTTCAGTGAGTCCCGTCACATCGTGACTCTAAACCTAGCGCCTAGTATATTCCAGTAGTACGTTTAGCTGCAAGGCGTAAACAATTTCGCTGTGGTGTGGGAACGTTTATGTACAGGTTCATGTATGGTTGGTTTCGGTAGATTTTTCCTAGAAAGATTTTCGAAAAAATTATGGAAAATGCAGCAACACTTTCCCCATTGACACATCCTCGAGGATTGTGTATTAATTAATTAAATTAGACACTTTCCCCATGCACAAGTCTTCGAGAATTCAATCCCGCTCGAGCCTTCCCCTTCTAACATTCTCCGTAGACTCCTCCCTTGGGATTGTTTTTCCCTTCTACTCGTTCTCGAGGAAAGTTCGAAATTTTGGCCGAGGATTGAGGCGATTTTTGTAGTGAGACCACAAGTTCACAACTCACAAATAAAACTATTAAGAAAGCGGTTTATAATTGTTTCCTTAATTTGCTTATCACGTAAGATTTTTTATTACGTATCTTATATTCTTATTACTTGTTTCCTTAAATTTGTTCCCTTGCTTATCACGTAATCTTTTTATTACTATATACTTCACCATCTGAATGACAATTATAATATGACGCCCCTCTTTGCTAGTGTACTTCGGCATCCCAAAATATGCAACCCGTAATCGCCACAAAATCCACCCACCGTACACAACCACCTCAACATCCAAGTTCGTTTAGTTATGAGTTGTGCGTGATAAGAGTTTTGGATTTGAGGACAATCTAGGTCGGGAAAAGCTCAAGTTAACGCAAACAACAAAAGGCCATCTGTACGTGTAATTTACTTTTATTTTATCCATCCTCCGTCCTAATAGTTCCTGATATTTCATTTTCTAACACATATTTCACCATTCACTTAAATTTAGCCAACGTGAGGACCTCATCGTCGTCGGCAACCTGCAACAAAAATAAGTGCGACTGCATTGGAATAGTTAAAGCTTTATGAAGATGTCAAACACGCGCTTGCGGCATTTATTTTCCTTTCAAGTTTTGGTGTAGACGTGGCGATATGCACCCTTTCACTTATGTACTGAAAGCATATGAAGTTTATTGTTAAAAAAGGTGAAACTGTTAGTCGGTATATTAATAATTTAGGGTATGTTTGTATTGGGCTAAAGCCCACAATCTAGAATGTTCTCTTGTAATGTATATATACCATTCGGTATTACAGTTAATACACAATTGAGATTACGATTCTTACATGGTATCACGAGTCTAGAAAACCAAACATCGATCCTATTTCCTAAACCCTTATTTTTTTTCTTTTTGATCGTTGCTTCATTATAAAAAAATAATAATAAAAGAAAAAAGAAAGCCGAGTTGCTGTGTTGCTGTTCAGTTGCTAATCTGTCTGCGTTACTTTCCTCTTTGGTTACTCACAATCGCATTTAGGGTTCCTGAAGTCGATCTTTTGTTTATGTTTGTTTCAGTACATTCTTGTTCCGGTTAAGTTAGACATTGATGAGATTCAGAATGGCTCAAGATTGAAGAACGCCCTCAAACGGCTAAAGCGGCGTGGGCTCTTTTAGCTAATATTTTTCAAGAAAATAAGCGTGGTCGGTCTCTTGCTTTGGTGGCGGAATTGAGGTCCTTTAAGGTTTTAAGCTAGGTTCTTTAATTTATTACTTGCACTCCAAGTTTACGATTTATAATTAGATATATACTAGCTATAGATTATTAAAACCAACACCGACCTATTATTGTTATTACTTGCCCTCCAAGTTTAAGGTTTATAAATACTTCAATATCTATCACCTTCGACCATCATAACTCCGTAAATCAACATCGATCCTAATTATCCTAAAACCATGATGCCCGAAGAAGATATAATACCGGATGACGTATTACTTGAAATCATATCGAAAATCAAAATCATGGACAAAGAAACAGCAGAAGAGAGATTCTTGTCCACAAGAGAAGTGATTAAAACGACTACTACTATCTCCAAACGATGGTAGCATCTCTGGACTTCCTACTCGCGTTTTCCTACATGACGATCTCAGAGGTAAAGATAACGATCACAGCAAATACTTTTCGTTTATCAGCCAAACCCTATCGATCAAAGTGTCCTACTGATGTCGACCTTCATAAATTCAAACTCCAAATTAAAGCCGTTTACGAGCCTATGGAGGTGCATCTCAATAGTTGGATACAATATGCGATTACGCGTAACGTTCAAGAGATTGTTTTTCAACAATTCATGTCTTGTAAGTTTAGAACTTACAAGACATGAATTGTTGAAAAACAAGTCATCATCAAAGGACTTATACTGAAAGGTGTGAGTTACGGTCGAATCAATCTCTTGAATGTCACGCGTAATCGCATGACGTATCCAACTATTGAGATGCACCTCCATAGGCTCGTAAACGGCTTTAACTTGGAGTTTGAATTTATGAAGGTCGAAACCAGTAGGACACTCAGATAGGGTTTTGCTGATAAACGAAAAGTATTTGCTGTGATCATTATCTTTACCTCTGAGATCGTCATGTAGGAAAACGTGAGTAGGAAGTCCAGTCCAGAGATGCTTCCGTCGTTTGGAGATAGTAGTAGTCGTTTTAATCACTTCCCTCGTGGACAAGAATCTCTCTTCTGCTGTTTCTTTGTCCATGATTTTGATTTTCGATATGATTTCAAGTAATACGTCATCCGGTAACTAACTGATTATATCTTCTTCTTTTTCTTTGTCCGTGATTTTGATTCTGGATATGATTTCGAGTAATAAGTGATCCAGTAACGAACTGATTATATTTACTCTTGTAACTCATTTTATTTGTTTAAATTAGGTTCATATGCATGTACTTAGCTTAAAAATATCATATGCCTACCATAGTACCTCCTGCTTTTGATTCAGATAATTGTGGTGTTTTAAGTGTTTTTACATGGTTTATTAGTATAAATTTACGGGTTAAGAACAAATTTTTGGCTTTATTCTTGGGGAACTTTGTGCATACCCCATGAATGATCTCTAGGTCCGCCACTGCCTCCAAATTTACGTGATGACATTATCTTGATGGATCAGTAACTTGTACTTGGCGGGCAAAAGGGGCTGGTAGCACTTGGGTGCAGCATGGAGAGATACCATAGGATGGAAGACTAACTTTAGTCGATCAGATCCTTGAATATGCGAAAGAAATAAGGTAACGTGCCGGTGCTCTTTTACAGAGCTCATAAGCATTTGTGCCACTCATTTGCAGGGGTATGGTAATGGAGGTTTGCTGTGCTTTGTGAATGATAGAAAACCGCCAGGCTTTGAAACTCAAGAAAACACTTAACGGGGAACTAGACGGAGACTGCCCAAATGTATTTTCAGTGAGTCCCGTCACATCGTGACTCTAAACCTAGTGCCTAGTATATTCCAGTAGTACGTTTAGCTGCAAGGCGTAAACAATTTCGCTGTGGTGTGGGAACGTTTATGTACAGGTTCATGTATGGTTGGTTTCGGTAGATTTTTCCTAGAAAGATTTTCGAAAAAATTATGGAAAATGCAGCAACACTTTCCCCATTGACACATCCTCGAGGATTGTGTATTAATTAATTAAATTAGACACTTTCCCCATGCACAAGTCTTCGAGAATTCAATCCCGCTCGAGCCTTCCCCTTCTAACATTCTCCGTAGACTCCTCCCTTGGGATTGTTTTTCCCTTCTACTCGTTCTCGAGGAAAGTTCGAAATTTTGGCCGAGGATTGAGGCGATTTTTGTAGTGAGACCACAAGTTCACAACTCACAAATAAAACTATTAAGAAAGCGGTTTATAATTGTTTCCTTAATTTGCTTATCACGTAAGATTTTTTATTACGTATCTTATATTCTTATTACTTGTTTCCTTAAATTTGTTCCCTTGCTTATCACGTAATCTTTTTATTACTATATACTTCACCATCTGAATGACAATTATAATATGACGCCCCTCTTTGCTAGTGTACTTCGGCATCCCAAAATATGCAACCCGTAATCGCCACAAAATCCACCCACCGTACACAACCACCTCAACATCCAAGTTCGTTTAGTTATGAGTTGTGCGTGATAAGAGTTTTGGATTTGAGGACAATCTAGGTCGGGAAAAGCTCAAGTTAACGCAAACATCTGTACGTGTAATTTACTTTTATTTTATCCATCCTTCGTCCTAATAGTTCCTGATATTTCATTTTCTAACACATATTTCACCATTCACTTAAATTTAGCCAACGTGAGGACCTCATCGTCGTCGGCAACCTGCAACAAAAATAAGTGCGACTGCATTGGAATAGTTAAAGCTTTATGAAGATGCCAAACACGCGCTTGCGGCATTTATTTTCCTTTCAAGTTTTGGTGTAGACGTGGCGATATGCACCCTTTCACTTATGTACTGAAAGCATATGAAGTTTATTGTTAAAAAAGGTGAAACTGTTAGTCGGTATATTAATAATTTAGGGTATGTTTGTATTGGGCTAAAGCCCACAATCTAGAATGTTCTCTTGTAATGTATATATACCATTCGGTATTACAGTTAATACACAATTGAGATTACGATTCTTACATGGTATCACGAGTCTAGAAAACCAAACATCGATCCTATTTCCTAAACCCTTATTTTTTTTCTTTTTGATCGTTGCTTCATTATAAAAAAAAATAATAAAAGAAAAAAGAAAGCCGAGTTGCTGTGTTGCTGTTCAGTTGCTAATCTGTCTGCGTTACTTTCCTCTTTGGTTACTCACAATCGCATTTAGGGTTCCTGAAGTGAAGTCGATCTTTTGTTTATGTTTGTTTCAGTACATTCTTGTTCCGGTTAAGTTAGACATTGATGAGATTCAGAATGGCTCAAGATTGAAGAACGCCCTCAAACGGCTAAAGCGGCGTGGGCTCTTTTAGCTAATATTTTTCAAGAAAATAAGCGTGGTCGGTCTCTTGCTTTGGTGGCGGAATTGAGGTCCTTTAAGGTTTTAAGCACTACTATACAACAGGGCTAATGCTACAGTAGGAATCCGTTGCAAATCCTTTTCAAAGGACCATTTGCAACGGATTTGCGACGGATTCCTACCGTAGCATTAATGCTCCATGGAAATTTAATTGCAACGGGTTTCTAACGGGGAAATAAAAAGTTGCAACGGTTTTCCAACCAAGGGAAATTCGTTGTAAATTAGCAACCGATTTTGCAACGGGTCAGATCCCAACTGTTTTCCAACCAATTTGCTACAGCATATATTCCTAGGAAATTGCAACGGACAGAATTTGACACGAGATTGCTACGGCGTAAAATAGGATTGAGTTTTGCGACGGTAAGTAATTGTAACGGATATGCAATGGGGTAAAACTGTGACAACTTTGCAACAAATCTAACCACAATGATTTCATTACAATTTCTGTTACAAAAAAACTGCATTCTCTAAAATAGTTCATAAAAAAAACTACCATTTCACATAATATACAAATGTCATAAGCTAAATATATATGACCACACAATTGAAATCCAAATTAATAATAAAGCGATCATTCAAAGATCATACTACATAGTGTTTCAAGTTCTGCCAAAGGTACCACTCCCAAACAAAATGCAACATCTCACCAAAATGTGCATAATCCACCGATATGTGTCAAATGTAACCCAAATGTACTACTAAACAAAATGTGTATAAAACACAAAGCTTACCTAATTAAACAACGAATGTTTATGCATAAATGGAAGTGTGATGTTGTTCCTTCAATTGTGTCAACACCTCGGCGAGCTTTCCATTCGTATCTTTGACCATTTCTTCTTTCAACGTCTCATGCTTTTCTTCGCTAAGCTTTATTTCTTTTCCTATAGCTTCCTCAAAAAACTATCTTTCTTTCGCGCTTGATGCAAGTCCTCCTTCATCGATTTTTCTAGTACTTCACCCTAAACAAACATACTTACACCAATTACAAGTCATCAAATGATGCACATATACCTATTGTAAACATTTGGAAAATAAAGAAATACATGACGGTAACTTCATATGTTTAAGTAGCCTTTGGAAAATATAACAAACTATACCAATAGGCAAATAAAAGTAAGTGTATTATATTGCAATAGTAGGAAAATAAACTTGTATCAGTGTAGTGCAAGATTACCATGACGATTCACATTAGTTATGAGTAGACTATTTTGTTCTGATAATGTAAGATTCTTAAGATACACATGTGGTCTAGTAAGAAACATAACCACTATAAAAAAACAATTGTAATGCATACTTAACGTACATTTGTTTCTATCTTTTTTATGGGGCACATGTATTAGCGGGGCATTTATATTTATCGAACATCGTCATTTCACATAAGTTAGACACAATTTTCATCTTTCGTCATACATTAAACATGCATACACTTTATTAAGTTTAGGCCTGATGTGAAATACCATGAAACAAAGTAAACAAATACTAAGACCATGTGACAAAGTAGCAAACCAAAATAGTACTAATACAACTCGAATTGATTATAGCTATTGGCATATACAGAAAGTAAGACCATGCATCGGTGGGAAAATACTAACAACATTTAATACTTGGAAAATAGAAACTAACAAGCCATCCAATGCTAAAAGCATCTGATACTTAGAAAATAAAACTAAAAAGCTATCCAATACTAAAAGCATCTAATACTTGGAAAATAAAACAGACTATAAGTCACCCATTGATCCATATCAGTAGCCATATGCTTACAAAGTTATAAATTGTATCATTAATATTGTCACCCATTATTATACCTATCATGTATCACATATGTTTTTTCTTATACCTAAATTAGATATGCTATGAGAATAAAAATAACTAACTGACCTTCTCAAATCTCATAGGTGGTGCTGAGGTACCGGCATCACTAGTCAAAGGTGTTTCTGTCAACAAAATATGTGATCAAACGCATTGTATGCTTTGTTCCTAGTTCCTCATTATTTGCGTGTGATACAACATTTTCCATGTGACTCTACGTTACCAGCTTGATACGATTCCTGTAAATCAGACCCAAAATAACACTTGATTTTTTTAAAATATTAATAATGAACTACTAAATGTTATCAAACACATTGATTATTTGGAAACGTACAATATGGTTGCATCATTAACCCATATCAGCTCAACAACCTGATCGATGCTTGATTTACCTACCACATTCGACTCGCCAACCGTAG
The DNA here is from genome assembly GCA_025667525.1 of Glebionis coronaria. Lineage (NCBI taxonomy): Eukaryota > Viridiplantae > Streptophyta > Magnoliopsida > Asterales > Asteraceae > Glebionis > Glebionis coronaria. The sequence continues at coordinate 5,352,003 of CM046882.1, read as the reverse complement.
TTGATGCTTCTGAACCGACTGGCCTGTTTGACCCGGCTAACCCGCTTTCCCCTGCTGACCCATTTTCCCAACCTGCCATCTTTTCAATTACTTCCATGCTTTCCCCGGCTAACCCATTTGCCCCATCTGACCTCCTAATAGTTGGTGGTTGAAAAAGTGACTACGTCCCTCTCATAACATGGGTGTAGATAGATAACTCAGTAGAAAGTATATGACAATCATGCTTCATTCCCTACATGTTTTTGTGAAAGGTATTATTCACAAATTGACATATCATATATTACAAAAAAAAAATTGAACATATGTTACCAATTATTTCTTGGTTGAGTTAAAGCTCCTAGAACCACAAGGGTAATGGTCACCAAACCCACTGATTTAAATCAATTTTCTTGTCATACAAGAAAATAGTTCTTATTCTAAAAAGTATTCAACATGCCATGCCATCGAAACAAAAGGCACTAAAATTAGTAATTATAACCAAAATCAAAACAAGACACTAAAATCATCTACTAATAGTCAAAAGCAACCACATATAGTCAAACTTACATGAACCCTAAATAAGAATACCAATTAAAACAAAAAACAACCATACAATCATTTATAAGTCATATCAGCTACATATAGCTTTATTACAAATCAGAATAACTTAAACAAAAAATTAGCTTAATTAGACATAACTACATAAGTACAATTAAATAAGAGATTTACCTCACAAAGGGATGAGTGGTTTTTCCGCTGGGTAGTAGTGGTGTTCAGAGGTTGAGAAAGAGAGATAAGTGGTGAGGTTGTGAGATCTATGAGAAAAATGAGTAGATGGAAAGTGTAGAAGAATCTTATCTTATCTTTGACAAAAATAAAATAAAATTAAATTTGAGTGAAAAATATAATCGGGAAAATAAATGTAGGCGGTAAATGTAAGCGGGAAGTGAAAGACGTAAAAATTTTCGTCTAAAATAGTTTTTCAAATGTTTTTCACATTTGTAGCTTTTAAATTATTCTAACTTCACGTATCTCATATTAAGGTTGAGCATCAGGTTAATATATAACCGAACTAATCAAATGCGAACCAAAAACTGATTTTTAGAAAAAAATAAAATCAAGAACTAAACTAAAGTAAACCGAGAACCAAGTCAAAGTGAACCGTGAACCAAAACGAAGTGAGCCGAGGCAAACCAAAATGAACCGAGAACCAAACAAAAGTGATACGAGCCAAACCGAAATGAACCGAGAACCAAACGTAAGTGAGCCGAGCCAAACCGAAGTGAGCTGATAACTAGACCGAAGTGAACCGATAACTAAAGCAAAGTGAACCAAAAACCGATTTTGAGAAAAACATGAACCGATAACTAAACCAAGTGAACCGAGAACCAAATCGAAGTGAACCGAGCCAAACCAATAAATGCTAACCATGTGTGTTGAAAAACTAAAAGAACGATGGAAGTTCGACATGACTTACCAATGAAGACCGAACATGGTCCTTTCTAGAGAATTTTGTCGGTACTGTTATTTTTTTAATGACGGATTTTATTAAAAACTAGCACAAATCAAACACTGACTTGAACACAAACACAAATACAAAAACACGAAACACCCCCGGTTAGCTCTGATGCCAATTGTTAATCATAAAATTCACTATAAACGCGGGTTTAGATACGGATGTCGGGGAGGATTGAAGAAATGTTTAAGCATTGTTAGAGAAAGAAACAAGAGAGACTATAAACTGTGTGTATATTAAAGAGAGAAAGGGGAAACAAGAAATGACAATCCACACCCCTCCATGGAAGTATGTGGGGTATTTATAACTCGGGACTAAAACTAACTTATAACGTGTGACAATATTATTCCCTGCAAGTCCCGGCTATGTAAACTATTGTAATTCCGTTAGTTATTCACATTTTAGGGCTAACAATCTTCCCCCAATATGGAGACATACATAATTACTTACAATGTTCCTAACAAGTACAAATACAACTATAACAATAATATGACAGTTTCAAGGTGCTTCCATTGCAGAGGATGATGTCGTTGTATTCAAGTCTTCAAAAACTTGTACCTGAGTTTGAATCCTATTTGTCTTGCTTGTTGAGGAACCATTGTATCATGTATGAACTGGAATAACTTCCCCCAATTCATACTACATGTCTTGAAAAATTTTCTTTATAAAATTCTTTTTGATGAAGCTTCTGAATCAGCTTCCCCCAAACCAATATCCCTATCTTAAGCAGAATATGTCGCTTGAGAAATCTTCTATCTTATCTTGTTAATATGCTCATGATTAAGCCTTAAATTATCTAGTTTAACGAGGAGGGTCCCGATCATCATATATATGTGTTGTTCTTATGTATTATGAACTTTGTAACGAATGTAATAAACTAGTTGTAGTTGTAGACCCGAGCTCGAGTTTAGCTAATATTCTATATGTTGTATACAAGATCCCAACCAAAACCGAACCTAGGAAATTTACTCTCTCTACAATTTGTTATCTTTATTTCTTAAATTCTTGTTGTGAAATGATCTAAGTTTGGGATAACAACACCTAACTCATATCTGCACAACGCGTGTAACTCATTTGTGACCCGTTTAACTAGGATTAAAGTGCACTTTTCGAGTATAGAACGAAAAGATATCAAATTATAAAACTCATTAGGATACAATTCACGTAGAACATTTGGTGTTCATCAATAAGAACATAAGTTGTAACATAAAGTCCTATAGATTATCATTGTCATCTATCGAGTGACACTCTTTAGTGTTTCACATTGACGAATGTGTTGGGTCCACTAGATGTGGATCTTGCAGCCTGTTAAAGAGTGTTATCGGGTAGAAACTCAAACACATGTCATAATACTCTTCCGCAACTTTGATTATCAAGAACTTCCTCAATGTCATCAAAGATATTCATAGGAAAATATGTATATTAATTGATGTTGTCAATGGCCATGGTCAACCAACCAAAGCTTATTTGAAGAATCAATGACTCATGTCTCATGACATGTTAGACAAATTATTCGAAATGATATTAGTATACATGAGGTGGCATACATATGCGTCGAAAAGATATTGACATGAAATGTTAAATGGATGACTTGATATGATTTCGTTATACGCACTACAACAATCCAGCCCTTCCCCATCGGGGTTTTCCCCAGCGACATGATGTCGTTGGGGAAACGACGCTAAACGACAAAAACTTTATAACGTGGCAAACTTTCTCGTAAAAATTTTGACCAAAAAATAAAGAAAAGTTTCCCCAGCGACACGTCGCTGGGGGAAAAGTTGACTGAATTTTGACCAAACTATTTCACAAAAATGCAAGCGGGAGATTAACCAGCCAACTTTCCCCAGCGACATGTCGCTGGGGAAACTTTCTTCCACGTCTAATCCAAGTGATTAGTGTTAATGCGTTGTTTAATTTATGTCCAAACTTTTCCCCAGCGACATGTCGTTAGGGAAACTTTTTAGGATTCCCTCCAAAGATTTTTCGTTAACGCGCCTATTTTACAAAAAACGAACAAATCTTTCCCCAGCGACATGTCGCTGGGGAAATGTTGACTTCTATTTGACCACCAATTTTCAAAAAATGTGTAATGTTTATATAATACTTTAGTAAATATAATATATATATTAAAAAATATAGTTATTAAAATTTAAAATAGTATATCTCTTTTTATGATAAAAAAAAGTTAGACAAATGGTTAATTTTCCCGCTAATGTTTTCCCGCCAATGTTTTCCCGCCAACATTTTGCCCGCCAAAAGTTAACATTCACTGATAATTGTTAACATTCATTGTTAATATTAATTAAAAATTGTTAACATTCATTGAGGCTTACAAACAGACACGCCTAAACCTAACTTTATTCTACACGGACACTTAAACACGCGCTTAATTAAACATGGATATTAAACCGATAATAGACTCATAAACACGAAAAAAGATACATCATAAACTAGTTCAAACGAATGTTCCCCATGTCATCGTAAAGGTTGTGAAGTAGTGCAGCTGAATCCAATGTGTGCCTATCGGAGTTGCGGTACAACTCTATCGTACGCTCAAGTACCATTATCATTCCATTCAAGCGCACACAGTTTTCACACGCTGAAGAGCTTGGAGAAGAAATTGGAATCGTTGAAGGTCTGGTAGAAGAGCTTGGAGGAGAAAAGCTCGTTGAAGGTCTTGAAGAAGAGCTTGGATGAGAAAAGCTCATTGAACCTCCAAGAGAATTGATTAGTAGTTGGACGCGTTCGTCTTTGCATAAAAAAAGTTGCATCCATATGAAACTGGAGGTTGAACCCGTGAACGTGGACAAGCATAGTACAGTCTACCAAAGTTTTCAGTTGTCCACGATTCTCGAAGAACTACATCTCCATGTCCACACCTGCACGGAAAAGCTTCATGCTTCAACATGTACATAATAACAATTTGTTTATGATGATAAGTGTGTATGATCTGCTGGTGGTTGTGATGATAAGGAGTGTGTGTGGTTCTCTTTTTATGCTAAAAAAGTGAGGGAAATTGTTAACATTTTCCCTCCAATGTTTTCCCTCCAATGAACATCTAATTTTGAACCCTATCTAATACGTTGAACCTCTAATGATGAACCCTATCTAATACGTTAAACCTCTAATGATGAACCATATCTAATACATTGAACCTATAATGTTGAACCATATCTAATACATTGAACCTCCAATGTTGAACCCTATCTAATACGTTGAACCTCTAATGATGAACCCTATCTAATATATTGAACCTCTAATGTTGAACCATATCTAATACGTTGAACCTCTAATGTACATGAGATCTTAAACCGGGCGGTGATGGTGGTTGTGTAAGGACAAGGGTTTGTAAAGGAATTTTATGCGGGAAGTTTAGGCATAAATGTAGGCGTATTTTGGCTCAAACGTGTATTGATTTAGAATGTAATTTGTACAGTTTATATGTTAATAACTAAATTAATCGGTAAATAACTTGAACCGTGTTACCGTAACAACGTTAATTAAAAAGGAATGTTGTTGGGGCTTTTCATATCGAGCTTACGATTCGGTTGTTCGAACAATGTGATATTAAAAAATGAACGTTGTTAGCGTTTTTGTATTTCAAACAGGTGATTCGAGGTGATATCATTATACATAAGATGTTAAACGGATGAATGTTAACTCATCGTGATGAATGTTAACTAATCGTGATGAATGTTAACTCATCGCGATAAATGTTAACTCATCCTGATGAATCTTAACTAGTCTTGATGAATGTTAATTAATAGTAGTCGTTATACATGATACATTAATCAAATGCGTTGAATGATCTGTATAGATAGAGGTGATATTGATATACATGATACATTAATTGGATGTGTTGAATGATAAAATTATATATAAGCTATTAAACTAATGTGTATGCATCATTGCATTATGATATCGTGATGAATGTTAATAATCATGATGAATGAGTCATATCTCCTTTATTTCTACGTGTATCAATTATGGCTTCTTTTGGCTAAAACGTGTCTCGATTTGGAATGTAATAAGGTGTGTGAGGTTTTTGTCAAAGGTGGATCCAAAAAAGTGAGGTTTTTATCGTCTAACGACTTTTAGGGACTCCTTTATGTAACAAATAAAAAACCAATACAACTCATTGCAACATTATAATATAATATGTGGATTACAGAGAATAGTTAGAATCTATAAATGATTAAACATTGGAAATCTGTCAAGAAAACAAGTAAATAAATAAAATATTGGTTACCGTTGCAAATCCGTAGCAATTATTTTAAATCATAAAAAAGGGTGAAATAAAATATTGATATTAAAAAATTTGAATCACGATCATGTTGCGTTGCAAAATCTTTCTTTTATATTAACATTAGAATTTTGGTTTCAAATCTATCAACGATTCTGCAATGGATTTGCAACGGGCAACTAAAAATAAATTGAAATTAGATTATTATAGTCAAATCCATTAAAGATTTTGCAATGGATTTGCAACGGATTTGCAACGAACAATTAAAAATAAATTAAAATTAAATTATTATAATTATTCCGTTGTAAATCCGTAGCATTTATTAAAAATTTGCAACGAATTTGCAATGGAAGCTAATAATATTTTATTATTCAAAACTCCATTGCAAATCCGTTACAAATTTCAAATAACTGTAACGAATTTCCAATGGAATGTTTTAAAATAAATATAAAAGAAAATACTTTAATTTTTGCAATGGATTTGCAACGGTTTTCTGTGTCATTGCTAATCCGTTGCAAATATGTTGCAACCCCGTTGCAAATTTGCTATGGAAAAGTTCCGTTACAAATTTTCGTAGCATTTGCCCTGTCGTGTAGTAGTGAAGGTTCTTTAATTTATTACTTGCACTCCAAGTTTACGATTTATAATTAGATATATACTAGCTATAGATTATTAAAACCAACACCGACCTATTATTCTTATTACTTCCGCTCCAAGTTTAAGGTTTATAAATACTTCAATATCTATCACCTTCGACCATCATAACTCCGTAAATCAACACCGATCCTAATTATTTGAAATCATATCGAAAATCATATCGAAAATCATATCATGACGTATTACTTGAAATCATATCGAAAATCAAAATCATGGACAAAGAAACAGCAGAAGAGAGATTCTTGTCCACAAGAGAAGTGATTAAAACGACTACTACTATCTCCAAACGATGGTAGCATCTCTGGACTTCCTACTCGCGTTTTCCTACATGACGATCTCAGAGGTAAAGATAACGATCACAGCAAATACTTTTCGTTTATCAGCCAAACCCTATCGATCAAAGTGTCCTACTGATGTCGACCTTCATAAATTCAAACTCCAAATTAAAGTCGTTTACGAGCCTATGGAGGTGCATCTCAATAGTTGGATACAATATGCGATTATGCGTAACGTTCAAGAGATTGTTTTTCAACAATTCATGTCTTGTAAGTTTAGAACTTACAAGACATGAATTGTTGAAAAACAAGTCATCATCAAAGGACTTATACTGAAAGGTGTGAGTTACGGTCGAATCAATCTCTTGAATGTCACGCGTAATCGCATGACGTATCCAACTATTGAGATGCACCTCCATAGGCTCGTAAACGGCTTTAACTTGGAGTTTGAATTTATGAAGGTCGAAACCAGTAGGACACTCAGATAGGGTTTTGCTGATAAACGAAAAGTATTTGCTGTGATCATTATCTTTACCTCTGAGATCGTCATGTAGGAAAACGTGAGTAGGAAGTCCAGTCCAGAGATGCTTCCGTCGTTTGGAGATAGTAGTAGTCGTTTTAATCACTTCCCTCGTGGACAAGAATCTCTCTTCTGCTGTTTCTTTGTCCATGATTTTGATTTTCGATATGATTTCAAGTAATACTGTCATCCGGTAACTAACTGATTATATCTTCTTCTTTTTCTTTGTCCATGATTTTGATTCTGGATATGATTTCGAGTAATAAGTGATCCGGTAACGAACTGATTATATTTACTCTTGTAACTCATTTTATTTGTTTAAATTAGGTTCATTTGCATGTACTTAGCTTAAAAATATCATATGCCTACCATAGTACCTCCTGCTTTTGATTCAGATAAATGTGGTGTATTAAGTGTTTTTACATAGTTTATTAGTACGTATAAATTTACGGGTTAAGAACAAATTTTTGGCTTTATTTTTGGGGAACTTTATGCATACCCTATGAATGATCTCTAGGTCCGCCACTGCCTCCAAATTAGTCTGTATTGACAGGAAACTGTTGGAGTTTTTCGGGACTTTTTTATGGTGTTCTTTTCCAGTATGTGACCGACATTATCTTGATGGATCAGTAACTTGTACTTGGCGGGCAAAAGGGGCTGGTAGCACTCGGATTTGCATGGGTGCAGCATGGAGAGATACCATAGGATGGAAGACTAACTTTAGTCGATCAGATCCTTGAATATGCGAAAGAAATAAGGTAACGTGTCGGTGCTCTTTTACAGGTTCATTAGCATACAGGGCTCATAAGCATTTGTGCCACTAATTTGCAGGGGTGCTAACACATTCATTACCTATACTCACAATAACCATATGTGTGTTTGCAGGTTATCGATCTTGAGCTCCCAATACAGGTTAAGGTGAAAGTAGTCGAAGTTGATCCCGGTTTGAAAGGAGACGCAACTAAAGGTAATGTTACCTGAACTTGTTCATTCTATTAGCTAAAAGCCTAAAATACGACAAAAACTAATTTTGTATAAACGTATAAAAATAGCTGCAAGTTATAGTCTGTTACTTGGTAAACTTAAACAGGAGTTTCGGGTATGTGTATTGCTAGCGTCTTGTTAGTGTTTACTGTATCTATAAAAATATGTTATTGCCTTTCAAACAGTTCATTTTTAACTCAGGATTGATTGTTATTGTGGGCAAGCGGAACCGAACCAGCCACTGTGGAAACTGGTGCTGTTGTTATTGTTCCGTTGTTTGTAGGATACTAGGACTGGGCAGTATGTTAGTCGTGTATGAGTTTCTTTGACGTATCCAGTAGTGGTTTTTTCTCTGCAGAAAAGTTTTACTCAACCATGTCTGCACGAGTTTCTGTTATGGCTTATAGATTCTAGAAGGCCGTACTTTAGTCACTGTAAAAGAGTTCGTTTACATATTGTGTCAATCATAAATGTACTCTTCAAACAAAACCCGAAAGTGCAACATATAGTATGATAAACCTTAAAGCTGCGTTGTTCTCTGATCCTCGCTCCATGGAGGGTCTTTAAATGTGCTGGTTGACTTGAACACGACTAGATTGCAACCCCTAGTGCAAGCATTGATGGCCTAACGCAACTAACGGACCCAGCTAAGCTGATAGATGTTGCACGAGATTAGAGAGTCGAAGTTATATGTTTGTACTTTAGTCGGTCGATTAGGATATCTCAACCAGACGCAAGTACTTAGTAATACAAAAAATCACTTCAGGATTTGGCTTATGTCATAGGATGACCAGTAAAAAGGTGCCTGAAGGTGATTAACAACACATGGGTGGTCGGGTCATATAGAATCCCAAAAAAGAACAGAACCTATGAACAAGACAGCAACAGGACTACAACATCGGAGTGAAAGATGCAAGATCGAATACAAAATGAGGGCGAACAAGTACACATCAGAGACCAATGTAACAAATAACAAACAAATAAAACAACTCTTTTTTAAAATGGTTAACTTCCGACGAAACAATGACCAGGAAGCCTTTTTGGCATCATCATTGGGCCGAATCTACAAGGATCTGTCACAAACATATATTATCGGCTAAACAATGGTGTATACATGGTGATTTTTTTAAAGGCGCGTCTTAGTAAAAGTAATTATATGACCTCACAGGTTTTATAGTGTAGGTTGATCTTCTCAGACCGCTTGAAAATGTTGGAGTAGAGTTACCTCTGGTGCATGATTGTACCCTCGTACATATTCTTTATACCTGAATGATTGAACCTAGTTTTTCCCCTCCAACCTTTAGCACACATGAATCCTGCACTCAGTGTCGGAGCTGTTTTATCTCCATCAACAGAATATACCCCGTTTTTTAAACAAGTTTGCTCGGTTCCACCGTCGGTGTCAACCTGGCGACAGCAATATCTTTGCCTTCTGAAGAAAAGAGGCTTGCAACGATTTTTGGGAGCCCCAAGAACAGGCCACCATACTCATGACAGCCTTAATGTGGTTAGCGCACTAATCTGACCCGCCACCAAGGTGGTGTTTCGACCCATTTCATAATCCAAAGGAGTAGGAATTTTAGGAACTAGAGAAATAAGTGCTTTTACTATTGTTTTCACCACCCAGTAGGTAGATAAATGGTTATGGATATGTTTTATAATCTGGACGCGAACCAAACAAACTGTGAGTAATATGCTTGATCGTAAAGGAAGATTCTGATTAGTGATCGAGAATCGTTCTATTTTGATCATACATCTAACAAGACTGAGAATGGTGAGCCACTAGGTCTTTACATTGTAATAAACAGGTATATAAGATGACCAAAAACAGGTCGTTAGCCATTACAATTAATCGGTCAGTTTGTACGCATTTGATGTTGAACTAGCATGCTAATCCAAAACTGCCTAGCTTGCCCCAAATTAAGCGGATAAGCAGTCGTTACAGTATGAGCATGTAAAGCCGTTCGCTTTCCAAAATTAAAGTTTAGCATAATTAAAAATATGGTACTTTTGATTGAGTAGCTTGTGTAATTTGCTCTAACATCTCCTTTCGATGCTATTCATGAACTTATTTTCTGTGTAAGTCGTATGTTCGGTTTCTCCCTAGTGGTAAGAAAGCCGAGATAACATGAGAAAACAAAAGACCATTTTCATACATTTTCAAATTAACATGGTCTATACATTTTGTTCCCAAGTAAAAGCAACAGGGCTCCTAACTTGATTTTTGACATTTTTCCAAGTTATCGACCCAAATGCACCATCCTGTATAAACACACCCTTCTTCGACCAAAATGTAACGGTATATCGCAACCTATCTCCCACTTTCTTGAAAACAAGCCTTTTCGGTTTCACATCAACTTCAACTCCTTCAGGTGCTTCCACTGCCACATCATACACGTCTCCCGCTGACCCAACGTTATTCAATCTACGAGTGTATCTCACTACTCTTGATTCCCCAAAAACAATAGAGAACGACGGGTAGTTCAACTGACCCGGGTCCCTAAATTTCTTGGTACAATTGACGTCTGCATGGTTTACTATAGCTTGTACTTGCTTCACGGTGTAGTCCAATGAGCACACGAATGCAATGTACTCCCTGGTTGATATATCATAAACAAGACCTGGTGAGATCGCCTTGTGTGGGTCAACATGACCTGCTCCATGGGCAAAAGGAGTTGAAAGGTGGCCTGTTGCTGCATCACGTAGAGATGAGTTGGTGTTGTCCATTGTATAGGCAGTGGTCATGAGAGCCGACTTGATGGCACTAGGACTCCATTTTGGATGTGCTGCTTTTAGCAATGCAGCTAGGCCACTAATATGCGGGCAGGACATGGACGTACCTGTAGTAAAAACACATTTGTTAATTATTACAGTATTAAACAACCAATTGGAAGTATGTTATTGATTAATCGTCTCGCATGAATTTTACCTGACATAATGTTATACTGTGTTTTCCGCGTATCAACTTTTAGCCCACTAGGTCCGCTAGCACCAGACCATCCAGCTAAGATGTTGACTCCGGGCCCGATCACATCCGGCTTCAGTATCTCTGGTGTAACTTCATTAGGTCCCCTCGAGCTAAAAGCCGCCACCACGGGTGATGGCTTCACCCCCAACACCGTCCCACCAAAGCTAAGTATTGTTGTCGGTTTAGCTGCTGTTTTCAAGTACTCTCTAATCTCGTCCCCAACCTTACTCCCCACCGCTAGTGCAGGTAACAAATGACTGTCTGCCACCAATTCTTCTCCACTAGCCGCGTCATTAGCCAATATCATCCCAACCCCACCAGCTTCTTTCACCACCACACCCTTTTGCACACGTGGGTTAACTCCCCTGTCGCACAAAACAACCTTACCTCGTGCAAGTTCTGGGTTAAGTGAGCCGGGTAAACACAGATTACTACCCGAACTATTATACCGTTTAGAGCTATGATACACCAGCTCCACCGGCTTATCTCCCAAGCCTTTCCCACTATACAAAGACACGCCCGTAACCTTTTTTCCATTCCCAAGGAGAGCATAAGCAGGGAAATTACGGTCTAGAGTCCCTGCACCAACGGTCATTATCCAAGGAGCCACATTGGCAAGAGACGACTTCACAGGCCCTGAATTTCCAGCTGAACACGACACAAACACACCCTTTTCCATGGCCTTAAACGCACCAACCGCAACTGTGTCACGATAGTAAGGACCAGAACCACCACCAAGAGACATCGATAGCACATCAACACCATCTTGAACAGCTTTGTCCATAGCAGCAAGGATATCAGAACCAAAACAACCCAATTTCCAACATACTTTGTAACTAGCAACCCTTGCATGGACAGCCATTCCACGGGCCGTTCCGCTAGCATAACCAAACAGACTTGCATTAGCCACTTGACCACCTGCAGCCGTGGTCGATGTATGTGTCCCGTGACCTTCATAATCACGCGGTGATGGACTTTCATTAATAAACTCACCTGTTTCAACAACAAAAAATCATCATTAATCACATTCCTTTTACATCATATACTGGATAAATGGCCCAAACCCGGTTTGTAGGTTGCGTCTATTAGGGTTTTATACATCCTATAGTGGTAAAACACTAATAGACCCAACCTACAACGGGTTTGAGCCATTTATCCACTAAAAGTTTCTTTTAGTAACCGAAATCTTAGACTTTTTTACCGACTCATCACCTAGACTCAAACCAGATAAAACTCGCCGCTTGTTATCACCAACTCTTTATATTTATCATTAAATTCGACAAGCTAGCTAACTTTATAATTAGGTGGTGAAAACTAAAAATAGTAAGTACTATGCTAACAACAATAGTTCATGAATCACAATCCTTTTACTACCACACATAAATAAGAATGGCCTAGCTAGCTAGTTTCTATTAGTGGATAAATGGCTCAGGTGAGAGTCTAATACGGTTAAAACCCGAATAGACCAAACCCACAAACCACATTTGGGTCATTTATCCACTAATAGTTTCTTTTATTAATCTCCGACCTTTTTGCCAACTAATCCATCACACGGACTCAAACCAGATCAAACTCGCAAGTTGTTATCACCCTCTCTTTATATTGATCATTAAATTCAACAAGCTAAGCTAACTTTATCATTAAATGGTCAAAACTAAAAATCGTAATACAATGCTAACATAAATAAGAATGGCCTAGCTAGCTAGTTTCCATAAATGACCCAAACTCTGGGTGAATCGGGTCTATTAGGGTTTTATTCGTCATATAGTGATAAAATAAAACCTTAATAGACCCGACCTACAAACCGGTTTTGGATCATTTATCGGCTAATATTTTTTTTAGTAAATAAGATATCCGACCTTTCTACCGACTAATGTATCACACAGACTCAAACCAGATAAAACTCGCAAGTTGTTATGACCATCTCTTTATACTTATCATTAAATTCAACAAGCTAGCTAACTTTATCATTAAATGGTCAAAACTAAAAATAGTAAAAACAAAAATATTGATTGCACAAAATTAAATGGTAACATAATAAATAATAAAGTTAAGCAAATAATACTCCCTCCGTGCTAAAATTATTGTGACCAGACAAAAGCCGTTTAAAAAGACATAATTATTAGAGCTTTCTTTTTCGTATTTTTTAGAATAACAGTTTTATCCTTAATTAATTTATTTAATTCTTTAATATTTTAATATTTATAATAATAACCAACTAAATTCCGTATCTATATTTAAAAGTGAGCAATAATTTTGAAACAATCGAAAAAAAGGTGAACGATAATTTTGGGACGGAGAAAGTACCAATCTTTTCAGCAGCCATACGAAATCCATTGTAAAACTTTCTAGCACCAATAAGCTTCTTATTACAAACTTTCTCAAAGTCCTTATGATGTTCACATTCACCATGCCACCTGGCAGGTACAGGTGGCATCCCAGAGTCATCAAAGCTCTTCACCTCAGGCCAAACACCAGTGTCAAGCACACCAATGATCACATCAACAACCTTATTGGAATTTGTACTAGGTTGTTCATGGTCTTTTGAAAAGAATCTGGTTTCATCCTGGATGCCTAGAAACTGAGGTGTACGAGTAGTGTGAAGGTGGTAGACAGTATCCTCGTACACACCTAGGACAGTGTCAGAATCTTTAAGGATCTGTGCATGGTGAGGGTCTAAGGAAGCTGCATAGCCGTTGAAGACAGAGGTGTAGGAGTAGAGGATGTCTGCATGGGTGGCTGAGGAGACAAGGGATTGGAGATGAGTCAAATGTTGTTGTTGGTGTTCTTGTTTTTCAATGGTTTGGACAATGTAGGTTTGTTTTGTTGCACTGCATGGCCATGGATGAAAAGTGGCTAATGATGCTACTAGGAGTAAGTAACACAAAAGCCATGGTTCCATTTGGGACAGAAGTGTAGTGTTGTTGTTGGGAGCTTTTGAGGATGATGGAGTATATATATATAAGGTTTTTCTATCTTGTGACGGATGATAGTAAAATATAAAATACACACGGTTTTACAGAAAAGTATATAAAATTTACATTTTAAGGATCTTTGTGTATTTTTTTTTATAGAACGTACTTTTTATGTACTTTAAACCTTCTTATTATATGTTTCTAAGTCACAAGATAAAATAACTATATACTACCTCCGTCCCAAAATTATTACAGTTTAAGAAAAGTACATTAATTACTTTGATTTTTATGAAAACACCAAAAAGACAATTTTGCCCTTTGATAATTAATTAGTCTTTCTTTTATTTTTGTAATTATCAATTTGGATTAAAGATAATATAGTAAACTTAAACAATCTCAACTTTTATTTTTAGCAATGGACAATAATTTTAGGACGAATGAAAACGGAAAGATAGATAATAATTTTAGGACGGAGTTAGTATATAATTGACAAATGGAACTACAGTAATATATAAAAAAAAGGTGAATGTGAAAGCACTAGGATAGGAAATGGACAAAAGAATTCATTAAGTGGTGCATGTCATTTAATTTGTACTCTTGTCATATCTTTATATTAAATTAATACACGTCTATCATTTAACACAAACATTTTAACAAAATAAACATTTTTATATTAGGACATCAACATGAACTTCAAATTTAAGGTAACTAATTTGTTTTTTTTAATGCTATGTTCTCAAGATATTTTAGTAAAGGAAAGAAAATAAAAGTCAATAACTTCATCCAAATATTTGAAAAAAATATTTTACTTTTAAAATCAGTTAAATTACATTATTTTATTATTATTTTTTTATTAAACAACTTAAAAACACAACTATTTTTTAGTTTCATTTCTTTTACTTTTACTTTTCTTTAATAAAATATCTTAAGAACACAGTATAAGATAAAGAGTGCGGTTGTGCTAAAGCTGGTTGCTAAGTCTTTGGTGCGAGTGAGGTTTTGGCGCACTGTGTCGAGCCTTTCGCCAAAAAGCTTTGCGACAAGATTAATAGCTTGATTGTAACGAATTTTTTTTCTTTTTTGTGTTTTTTGTATGTGTTTGTGTGTGTCTTTTTATAGTTTCGGAAGATTGTTAATGACTGTCTGTTTATGTTTTTGGTTTTTTATGTGTGTGTAATTTTTTTTAGGTTGAAGACGAGACGAAGATGATGACGGTTTTTATTTTATTTAATATATTTTATTTAAACTTTAAAACTATAATGTTTACATAATCAATTTCTGTGAGTTTTTGTTTACATCGTTAGTCTTTTTTTGTTTGCATCGTTAATTTTAAATAAAAAAAATAAAAAAAATGTTTATTTATGTAATGAAAAACTGTATGTTCTTTATACAAGTGGACAAAAAACTATATTATGCATTTAAAGGATTTCTTATGCCAAAACTATTTTATTTTATATGACACTTATTTTTCTCTTTAGCATCAAGTTAGATCCCAATCATATTTCGAATGCTCTAAGAGCATCTCCAATGCAAGGGTTTACTAAAAGGTTTTTACTATTTGAAAAAACTTTTAAAAGACTTTTTACCATTGCAAATAATAGCTTTTTACAAAGACTTTGAATTCTAAAAGTAGTTTGAACAAAAGGTTTGCATTTAATAATTCATTATTTTGCTTGTTGAATATATATATTTTTTTTCAAAAAGGTTTTGTTGAAAAGTTATGCATTGGAGTAAGTTTACATAATAGCTTTTTACTAGAGGTCATTTATTACAAAATTTAATGTAATCGATGAAAAATATTTTTTGATTTTAACCATTGGAGAAACTCTAACTATGTAGGTGTTATACATGCATTTTATTAAAACCAGTATTGTATTAGTTGTCACATTAATTTTTGTAATATGGATATATGAATGTATCATTTATGTTTAAAGATAGTGTTTGATATGATATAATAAAAGATTAAATAGAAAAATTTATTTATACTAAATATAAAAGAGATTGGTATCTCTCTTATAAATTATTTAAGTAACATATGTTTTTATGCATATTGTACAAGCTACATATAATACATATTTATATACCTATTGTACAAGTTAATATAGTACGTTAGTTACAAAACTTGAATTTAATTTTTTCATTATAATCATCTCCACTATTAATTTAATAAAAACATGTTCAAAATTAAATAAATTTTATACGATTTAAGTCCAAAAATTGATATGGATTTGTTTCGGAAAAAGTTATTCCTTAAAATTTTCGTCACGCGCAACTTCGTTATCACAAAAAATATGTAACTGAAAAATATGGATCTCCAAAAGTATGATTACAGAGTACTCGCCGTCGCATTACGCGGGTACCCTGTTAGTTACTATTAAATGAAATTTGGTTGTATAGAGTTATATAACATAATAATTTATTAAAAAGAATGCCTCATTACATTATTTTCATTTTGTAAAAATCTTATATTTTTATTACATATTGTAATAGAATCAAAATTATATAAAAGTTCACCATTAATTAACAACATTATAAACACTTTTTAATAAGAATGAGGTATTTATATTTGTTTATCGATTACATTCTAGAATATCATACTAATCAAACATTATTAATCATAATAATGAATCATTCTATTATATCATTGAGTCTATTACAATGTGTTTTTCTTGTCAAACTTCTTTTATACCTTGTTGTGTTATTTTTTAAACCAAGTTATTTCATTTATTAAATACAATAATTATATTAAATATTCGTCGTTCAAAAAAAATTATATTAAATAAAATTACGTTATATAAGAACAAAATTGATGAGGCTCTAATTATACATCATTTCATATCCAAATCGGACTTAAAACACGAAAAATATCATCAAAAACGTGCCAAATACTCTTGTTTTCTTTGTTTGTATGTTTGCAAACACGGATATCGAGAATTCACTTGGAGATCATAAAATCAAGACAAAACGAACACGGAAAACGAAGTCGTACAAGAAAACCGAAACCGGATGTGAATTTACCAAAATACCATTGAAGAACTGAAGAATTACAAGAATGGTCCCTTAATTTTCACAAATTATCAATTTATACCCCTCAAATATCATTTGTTACAGTGAGGTACCTAAAGTATGGAAATTATACAAGAAATACCCCTCGTGATTAAAAAAATTTCATAATTAGTCATTTTCTAAGTTCACACAACCACAAGGAATATTTATGTAATTTACCAAAGTTAAATATGAAGGGAATTTGCTAGAAAAAAACAACAAAGGGAATCTGTTAATATCACCAAAGTTCTACAATACCAACTTTACAACAACTATAGGGGGTGTTGGGTTATTTTCAAAAGTATAATAGCAAAGGGATTTGGTCAAATCGTGTTTAAGATATGTGAGGGACCAGAGTTGCATTTCTTGGAAGTTTAAAAATGATTTAAGTGGGAAACAAGCGGGTTATACCTAAAATGGATTAAAACTAACTAATTGTCCCATAAACCCTAACTCTTTTGCCCAGAATAATCATCCACCAACCACAGGGCTTTTGTAAATTAAGTTGAGATTTTGTTCTTGTCATCTATCCCAACTCATCTACGTGAAGAATCAATCCACATCAGCTCAAGGACCTCATCCAGCTAAGCTCAAGCATCCGTCACTTTTATTATGCTAGAGTAAAGACCATATGGAAGTCCAATATTATTTTTCGTGCTCCCTACTCAAGATTAAACCATTGAGATCATTTCTAAGCCTGCCAAATCACATGTACAAGCAGAATTCACCTAGACTAATTCAAATTTGAAGCATCAAACAACATATTCTTTAGATATTCCAATGGCATATTTGGAAGTTTACATTGTAGGGTTTAGGGTTCTTGTATATGCATTTCTATTGTATAAATAGTAGAACTTAGGACTTAGCAAAATTGTTCCAAATTTTGTTATTTCTTATTTCTATGTAATTTAGTGAAATATTGAAATCAATAAAATTTGAGTTCCTCTTTAATTTCATTGTCTTTTAAATTCATTCACTTTAATTTTCTACAAATTTAACTTTCTTTTTTATCAAAAAAATTTCAAAAAATTGTGAAAAGATTGTTGGGAATTATTTGTAAAGTACCAAGTACCATTGGTACAAGTACAAGTATTGCTTGTTTTAGCAAGTACTGTTAGTGTTAATGCGGCATATGTCAAGTACCGTTAGTATTAATGTAAGTTCTGCTAAGGACGAATATACCTTTAGAAAAGATATGTCATAGTTTATAACACCCCCAATTTTACATTGCGCAGCGGAAAATACACAACTGGGTGTTATTCACAAACTTCATTTCATATCTCTTTAAATGACCCAAAAATAGTATATTTAGGAATAAATATGGAAATAATTTAAATCAATGTCTAAAATATTCAATCCCAAGTAAAAATCAGTTTAAAATATATCAGAGTAGCGTACAGGTTCCCCTAGGATCTTAATCAAAACAACAAACCTTTTACCAAAATACTTGACCATATACTATATATTTATGACAATAAGGAAAGAAATCTGTTTTAGACGAAATTACTACAAAAGCAATTCCGCAATCCTTCTCCAGCAAGCTCCGCAATTCAACAACTTCAAGTACCTAAAATACATGCTTAAAATCATCAACACAAAGGTTGAGCAAGTCTATAGGTTTTACAAAACGTAATTGAACACATCGTAAAAATCATTCATAATTGTTTAATAGAATTGTGGCCATACAATCTATTAATCAGGTATATCATATTATAGCAGTAGCAATTGAATTGTATTAAGCTCATGACACCGACACCTTAACTTAGTCACCCACGCCAAATGCCAGCATGACTAGAAAATTTACCAGTGCCCCTACTAGGGTATTAATTGCAAGAATACCAATTCTCATTCACGTAAAATTATCCTTCCCAGCGGGTTACTCAACGTAAAGCCCTGGTCTCAGATAGGGTTGTCAGCCCAATAGTTCTATTATTAGAATAAGCGGCTATTCCCAACTCGCAACATCAAGTCAGAAGATAGTTAACGGCTCAAGAATTTAGGGTCTTTTGCAATTAGGTACTTATACAATTCATTTCATCAAATGCAACAAAGGAAACATCGGGTCCAACAATTACTCATGACATGTGTTCATTTTACTTCAAATAGCATGTATCCCCCTCGCGGGTTTTAAAATCATTAAAACAAATAGAAAGCAAGGCTATAGACTCACCTGGAGTAATAGCAGTAGTAAGACGATCTTCGACGATAGTTGATGCCCGTTAAACACAAAAACCGCAACCTATCAAATAAGACGCGTTCATTAATAATAACTCGAGTAAAATTCATACTTAGTAATATCAAACTCAAAATCATAAAATCAAAATCAATCCAAAATAAAAATAATACAAGTGACCTTTTTACTCCATTCTATATGTTTATTCTATTAGTTAACTCCTTCGATAAAAATATGCCGGTACACACCAAATGTACAAGCTCATTTACCCCACTTAAACACGTCAAATTTTTATGATACTAATCAGAAACTTCACTTACTATATATATAAAGGCCTGTTAAAAACTCATCAAAAGATTTTGCATTTAAAGTTCCATGCCCGACACATCTTTGAACTACAAAAACCGGACAGTTTTACGTCAACAATTCATATAGTCTTTTAATACATTTATTTTTCTCTGTTTATGAAACGACACTCAACTTTGAAAATAAACTCGACATCCTCATACTTAACATTCAAAATCAGTATATGACATATTTAAAAATCCATTTTATAGTCCCCGAGATTCGATCCAAATATCGACAACAATTATATATTGTGTCGATACTCGTCTCCCGGTACACGAAATAATCAAACTAACGTAACTTTTCGCTCGTTTGGAGCTAGAAGTCCTGCCTTATACCAAAACGAAGCTAAAAACATCCTCTACAACAATATCTAATTAGTTCATCTCAAATTCAAACTCATATTTTCAGAAAATTAACTTTAATAATCTGTTTAAAAATATATATTTAAAAATCCTTCAAAATTAATTTTTCACCACATTTTAACCCCATTTTTACCACTATAATCATTCTTACACTAGTTTATACCATATCACTCAAAATCATCCTAGATGATTAATTCATAAAAACCCAACTCAAAAATTTTAACATGCAATCATAAAAACTAATATATATATATATAAACATAAACACCTACATACAACAACAATTTAAGATCAAACAACAAGATTTTCATCCAAAAATGGGTTTTTCAAAAATGTCAACGCATGTATAAGATTTTCATACCAATGGATAGAGAATCAAAAACTAGGAATGGGTCTTTGATTGCTTTTAAGAGATTCAAGCTTGAAATCAAAAATTTTGGGGTTTTGTTTGGCTTGGGGTGGACGGGAAGAAAGAACAAGAGGAGGGAGAGAGAGAAATTTGTGAGTGGAAGTGTTTTGTGTGTTTATTTGAGTTTAATTTTCCATTTTATATGGGAAAAGTTTAGGGTAGTTTTTGCCAGTTGTGATTCTTGTGGACCAAAATACAAATATTTTGTTAAAAAGCGGGAAATGACTATTAGTCACTTTTGAAAATTTTTACGGGTCTCGGGTTTCATAAAAATGCTTCTCAAAACTTAAAACGCACACAAAATATGATATTATATATTCCCGGCACGACTTAATACGATATTAAAATAAAAACGTCAAAATATTAAACATTGACATGTTTAAAATAAAACGTAAAATTTCTCGGGCATCCGTCGATATCGTCATCACTAATAATCCTCGCAACTCGTCAAAACGTAAAAATATAATTTCAACATCATCCAAATCAAATTACCAATCGTCATAATAATCAACCTCGTCAAAAATTTCAAAAATATACGTAAAAATATAATTAAATAATGAGCACGGTTTTGGGTTGTTACATCCTACCCTCCTAAAAGAGAGCGACGTCCCGGCGCTCAACCCGCCTCATCCTCGCACTTCCTCACTTCTAGAGTCAACGTGACCTCTTATCCTCAAGAGATACTCACGTCTTTCACACCAGTCCAACTCAATTCTTATGATATCACCATATCCACAATTATTACTACTGCACTTCAACTTTCAATTTCACCTTCTATTATGCTAATATTCCTTCATCATTTATACTCCTTCTACATCACTTTCTCAGTTTCATTCCTGCCCCAATACTCTGACAACGTACCCCACAACTATGTTTGTTCTTAAATTACACCTCTTAACTACTGGTATGACGATTATCATCGCATAAAGATTTCATCTTCACTAGTTTCCATTAGTCCTCATAGTGAAATATTAAGATATCATCATCCTAAGTTTCAATTATATGTTGATGTGATTGATACCAATATTCTATTACCATCGTTCAATTCATCCTTTCACTCTGTCCATTGCTTTCTGAAATACACAATATTCCTTCTTAACTCAATTCTTCACACTTTCTGTAGAAATCTCTAATATCCAAAACTCAATCTCAATCTCTGGGTCACATATAATACGTTCAAACCTTAATCAATACTCATACTTTATCACAGCGATTTCCAGTATTCAAAAATTTACTCTGCCTCTATGTCCTGAGGTTACACTCAAACTAAATACAATGAGATTATCCATAATTCTAACCATTCACTTAAATACTTCCCATACTCATTTTCCACTTTCATTCATTCTAACAATCTCTATGTCCCGAGTGTAGTGATTTCTAGATCACTGAATTACTGTACCTTCCATAGTACATTATTATATCTTCCTCATATCATATATTGTTTAAATAACCCCATTAGCCTCATATATTCAAATCTGAAATATATAATGGTCAAATCACTTCCTGATATCGTAATATATTTTATTCCAACCATTCTGTATCAATACTTCAATTTGTAAAATTCCTTCAATACTACATGCGACACTCTTAGCACTCTAAGAATAATTAAATTCTCTTTTTAATCTGAACAATTCATTCACCACTGGTCCTTGCCTTCTTAACACACTCTCTGATCTAATAGAAGAAAAATTAGATAATCACAATAACCGTTTTTGTCCCACAAAAACATACATCTCAACTTTCTCATTTCTATTACCATTCTATTTCAAAATTTCCAACAATCTGTTGATCTTCTTTCTTTGATATTCCTTTTCCATTAGTTTATCAATTCAACTCTAAGGTTCTTTCCATTCTATCCATTCTGCTTGTTGTTACCAATATTTCAATTATCTCAAAACTTAAGAGTCAATTTTCAATTACTTCAGAAATTTTATAAGTCCTTTTTCCTTCTCCTTCTTATGAAATACTCACTAGTTAATAGTGACAGTATCCACACTTATCCTTCATAATCGGAAACATACTTCATAATACAGAACTATAACATATCCCATCTAAAATTTACCGATTATTATTTCCCCGTCATCATTAAGTAATCCTTAACTCCTCTTCCTTTAAAATCCCCGAATGGCATTTATACACAAGTTCTTCTTATTCTTATTTTCTTCATACTTGATTCCATACAAGTAATACTTTTCAATCCCAAAACAAATACCACAATGTCCAAAACTCATGATTATATAAATCCCGTTACACTTCTTTATTCAAGTCAACACACTACTATTGCTTTCCTTTCCCACTTGATATTATCCAAATATCATCATCGAAGCTCTATAATTCCTTCAAGTTCCTCCAATACTAATTATACAGGCACCGAAATTCAATCTATCCTCAGCGTTCATAAACAACTTCCTCAACTACAAAATCAGATCTCACAACCACAACTTAAATATATGAATGGATTTCATACATTTAGTTCTTCTTTGTCAGCTTTTTCCTTGGTTCAACAATCAGTGAAAACCTCCTGATAAACCTCCGATAATACTCAGCTTACACAAAGGAATTTACAAGCTTCAGTTGGTTTCGTCGGTATCGACAAAGCCTCAATCGTTTCAATCTAGTCAGATTTTTACGATCACTTCAGCCATATATTGCACATTCTAAAACATCTATAATACTCCAACTAAAATTCTTATCCAAAGAATTATTTTATTTTTTACACACCATTCCTTTTTAATAACAATTTTTCAATTGTTAGAGAATACTTTTCTTTCCTTCAATCATCTACTCGTCACACTAAACATTCAAATCAATAATGGACACCGATTTCTGGTGCTCAGTTTGTTCAACCTCACATCCATCATCTTATTCACAGATCATCCAGCTTCTTTACTTACTTCCATTATCACTTCTCTGATGACTTACCCTTCTAGTCAAATCAGATTATTCTTATTGCCTCATCTGCCAATCCTTACAATCAAACATATTACCATCCTCAATTTCCTGATATTACCATATAATAAAATATATAATCAGATTGCATAACTCCTATCACCAAGCTAACACAAAACTTCCTTTTTCCCATGACGACAGTGAACTCTACGATTCCGTAGAACAATCACATAGTATCCTCAAGTACTAACTCATCTTCTCATTCCTTTCCGACTACTACTAGTAAAGCGCACAGAAAATTTGACTTATTTTAGTTTCCTACTACATACCTTCTCATCATTGACCAATAAAATCGTCAAATAGAAATTTCACTTATTACTCCCTGAAATCAGCACTCAATGTTCAACAACATTCCAATTTAATTCTTTCCACCTTTATTTATCATATCCTATGATATTCTTCCTATCCTGGTTAACTTCTCACAACTCTAGTTCTGTTAATTGTGCTATACTTCTTAATTTCATAAACTCAGAAAATATTTCCTTAATATATACACATATATATTATTCTTCCGTCGGTGAATTTCTCATTTCAACCAGTCGCAAATTCTCGTCGGTTTCTCGTCCTCAGTTCTGCTAAAATCTAACATCTTCAAATCTCAATATATCCTCAATAACATCTTCAGAATTTAATACACCATCAATAACACTTTCAGAATTTCCAAAAAATTCTAACTCAATGATTACCAGATAAGAATATACAAATTAGTACATCTAAATCTCAAATCTTATCAGCATTTCCAAAATATAGGTTGTAATAGCAGCAACATTCCTTTCATATTGATCTTCCATTATCTGAATAATTCCTTTATTCAATCTCCTTTACCGAAATGAAAATATTCCATTACCGCAGAAATACAAATTTTTATACCACATTCTTTGTTATTCATTTAGCAGCTCGACCTCCAGCTAGTCCGAACTTACATCAAGTAAATAGATAATTACTTAAGTGGTATAAAATATATGTGATCTACACATCATACTTCCTCCTGCTTACCTGATTTATAGCAACTGCTTGAATACCATCTCTTCTTATCTTAGACTATTAAATTCCAAGTTTAGCTTCTATTAGAGGAAATAAATTCCTATTCCTTGTTGTCATTCGCAACAATACCGTTCCTTTACCCTTTTCTGCCACACTTAATTTCGAATCAGGATCAATATTTAAATTACTATCTCTTTTCGTCTAGTTGAACATTCCCAGTTGACTATTGATATATCAAACATCCATCAGTTACTCGAACTTATCCATATAGTTGCACCTTTCCAATTACCATCAATAGTCGTACAACACTCTTCACCGCATCTCTTCTCATTCCTAAGAATCCAACACACATACATCCTTTTAAAATCTTGCAGAATAACAGCAACATCTCTAACTGGAACAGCAGCATCTTCAATCTCAACAACATCTTCAGTCTCAGCAGTATCTTCAGTTTCAGCAGCATCTTCAGTTTCAGCAACATCTTCAACTAAAACAGCAGGATTTTCAATCTCAGCAGCATCTCGTCTCCTCTCAGCACTATCAGCTTCAAACAATCTAACAACTACTCCCACAATCATATAATCTACCCTAATGGTTGGCAACCTTTGGAGACATATTTCAAGATACTCAGTCACACACACAGGAATCCCTGCTAATGACAGAAACATATCTCACTCAACTCTTTCTATGTGATAACAGTAGAAAGAAACTTAATAAGTATACACATCGAGATAGAAAGAATAGGATCTTTTCATCAAGATATATCATGAATACTGCATACGCCAACAACACAATACTACCTAAATTCTACAATCATCTCACGAAAGAGAGAATAACAAAGACACATCAAAATACTAAAGGGTAATAGTAGATTTCATCCATAAATCCGAGAAAATCGCAACAAAACCTTGTCACTAATGTCACTTACCCTTACCATCCTAAACAACAACAATAATAATAATCCATCACAAAACTACCTCACAACATCTAGATAATCCAAATACAACACAATAATACATAAACTGAAATACAACAAAGATCCATCACTACATCACTCCATAGGATGTGGTCCATCATTTTCTCCAACTTGGCTCGTTCCTGCTTCATCTTCATCTGGTCCTAACTTGCAGCACCTCCCTTTTGGATCTAAACACGATGGGTTTCTAAATCCATACCTCAAAATCCCTCCTTGACACGGCGGATCTATCATATAATGAGAATTAGCATACACATCACTATCCTGAAACTTCCAATGTGGCTCAAGATACGGCCCAAGATGAGCTACATATTCACTGAACCTGCGAAGCCTATCTATCTCTTTCTGATACTTCTCAAAATCAGTCCCATAACTTCTCACTTCAGCTCTAACCTCAGTTCTTCCAACCTTACTCTCAGTCATATAATTATCACTATCAGATTCTACAACATTTTTCTTATCATTCGTATCATCCTCGTAATCTAACCATCCACCTGAAATCTTATGATTACCTACATACTGATTATGTAAACTCCATTGACCTACAGCAAATCCCCTATTCTTGACGTAATATGGTATGTCAGACATTTTCTGAAATCACAGAAAATTCATAAGTACATAAGGTCATTATTCAAAAATATATATGCAATGCATAATCATGCAAATGCAAATGAATTACGTATGCAAAATAGATATATGTATGCGATGCAATGCAATGCAATGCAAATGATAATTATACAATACTCATAAAAATGAAATTATGATGAAATTATGATGAAAGCACTCCACGTCCTTTCATTAATACCAATACCTTATTGCAGTATTTACTTAATAAATACTCAAGAATTCACAACAATTATAAGGGATACATCTATAATACAAAGCATAACAAAAATAAATAATCTTACCGGAGCCTTGCAGAGAAGTTGCGTTTCTTTTATAAAATACTTTCGACACCAAAGTTATAGTTTAGGACATTTTCAAAATCAACCTAATTCGCTATAACTAAAAAGCTCTGGTTACCAATCTATAACACCCCTAATTTTACATTGCGCAGCGGAAAATACACAATTGGGTGTTATTCACAAACTTCATTTCATATCTCTTTAAATGACCCAAAAACAGTATATTTAGGAATAAATATGGAAATAATTTAGATCAATGTCTAAAACCTTCAATCCCAAGTAAAAATCAGTTTAAAATATATCAGAGTAGCGTACAGGTTCCCCTAGGATCTTAATCAAAACAACAAACCTTTTACCAAAATACTTGATCATATACTATATATTTATGACAATAGGGAAAGAAATCTGTTTTAGACAAAATTACTACAAAATCAATTCCGCAATCCTTCTCCAGCAAGCTCCGCAATTCAACAACTTCAAGTACCTGAAATACATGCTTAAAATCATCAACACAAAGGTTGAGCAAGTCTACAGGTTTTAAAAAACATAATTGAACACATCGTAAAAATCATTCACAATTGGTTAATAGAATTGTGGCCATACAATCTATTAATCAGATATATCATATTATAGCATTAGCTATTGAATTGTATTAAGCTCATGACACCGACCCCTTAACTTATTCACCCACGCCAAATGCCAACATGACTAGAAAAATTACCAATGCCCCTACTAGGATATTAATTGCAAGAATACCAATTCTCATTCACGTAAAATTATCCTTCCCAGCTGGTTACTCAACGTAAAGCCCTGGTCTCAGATAGGGTTGTCAGCCCAATAGTACTATTATTAGAATAAGCGGCTATTCCCAACTCGCAACATCAAGTCAGAAGATAGTTAACGGCTCATGAATTTAGGGTCTTTTGCAATTAGGTACTTATACAATTCATTTCATCAAATGCAACAAAGGCAACATCGGGTCCAACAATTACTCATGACATGTGTTCATTTTACTTCAAATAGCATGTATCCCCCTCGCGGGTTTTAAAATCATTAAAACAAATAGAAAGTGAGGCTATAGACTCACCTGGAGTAATAGCAGTAGTAAGACGATCTTCGACGATAGTTGATGCCCGTTAAACACAAAAATCGCAACCTATCAAATAAGGCGCGTTCATCAATAATAACTCGAGTAAAATCCATACTTAGTAATATCAAACTCAAAATCATAAAATCAAAATCAATCCAAAATAAAAATAATACAAGTGACCTTTTTACTCCATTCTATATGTTTATTCTATTAGTTAACTCCTTCGATAAAAATCTGCCGGTACACACCAAATGTACAAGCTCATTTACCCCACTTAAACACGTCAAATTTTTATGATACTAATCAGAAACTTCACTTACTATATATATAAAGGCCTGTTAAAAACTCATCAAAAGATTTTGCATTTAAAGTTCCATGCCCGACACATCTTTAAACTACAAAAACCGGACAGTTTTACGTCAACAATTCATATAGTCTTTTAACACATTTATTTTTCTCTGTTTATGAAACGACACTCAACTTTGAAAATAAACTCGAAATCCTCATATTTAACATTCAAAATCAGTCTATGACATATTTAAAAATCCATTTTATAGTCCCCGAGATTCGATCCAAATATCGACAACAGTTATATATTGTGTTGATACTCGTCTCCAGGTACACGAAATAATCAAACTAACGTAACTTTTCGCTCGTTTGGAGCTAGAAGTCCTACCTTATACCAAAACGAAGCTAAAAACATCCTCTACAACAATATCTAACTAGTTCATCTCAAATTCAAACTCATATTTTCAGAAAATTAACTTTAATAATCTGTTTAAAAATATATATTTAAAAATCCTTCAAAATTAATTTTTCACCACATTTTAACCCCATTTTTACCACTATAATCATTCTTACACTACTAGTTTATATCATAACACTCAAAATCATCCTAGATGATTAATTCATAAAAACCCAACTCAAAAATTTCAACATGCAATCATAAAAACTAATATATATATATATATATATATATATATATATATATATATAAACATAAACACCTACATACAACAACAATTTAAGATCAAACAACAAGATTTTCATCCAAAAATGGGTTTTTCAAAAATATCAATGCATGTATAATATTTTCATACCAATGGATAGAGAATCAAAAGCTAGGAATGGGTCTTTGATTGCTTTTAAGAGATTCAAGCTTGAAATCAAAAATTTTGGGGTTTTGTTTGGCTTGGGGTGGACGGGAAGAAAGAACAAGAGGAGGGAGAGAGAAATTTGTGAGTGAAAGTGTTATGTGTGTTTATTTGAGTTTAATTTTCCATTTTATATGGGAAAAGTTTAAGGTAGTTTTTGCCAATTGTGATTCTTGTGGACCAAAATACAAATATTTTGTTAAAAAGCGGGAAATGACTATTAGTCACTTTTGAAAAATTTTACGGGTATCGGGTTTCATAAAAATGCTTCTCAAAACTTAAAACGCACACAAAATATGATATTATATAGTCCCAGCACGACTTAATACGACATTAAAATAAAAACGTCAAAATATTAAACATTGACATGTTTAAAATAAAACGTAAAATTTCTCGGGCATCCGTCGATATCGTCATCACTAATAATCCTCGCAACTCGTCAAAACGTAAAAATATAATTTCAACATCATCCAAATCAAATTACCAATCGTCATAATAATCAACCTCGTCAAAAATTTCAAAAATATACGTAAAAATATAATTAAATAATGACCACGGTTTTGGGTTGTTACATAGTTATAGTTAGAGTATATTTTATGTGATATACTTAATAGTTTAGAATATTGATAATATATCATGTGTGATATACTTATCATAATATAATATTCTAGGGTTTCTTACACTATAAAAGGAACATAGGTACGATAAGTTTCATGTACCTCATTGAAAAGTCGATTAATAGAAGATCGGATATTTAGAGTAATTATTTTCTTCTTTGCTTTATAAGTTAGATTCCGCATAACTTGTTTAGTTGAGTAAGAGTTCTCAAGTGCTCTAGTTTGATTACAAGCTATTGTACAAATTCTTAACAGAATATTGATTCATTCAAAGGGATCAACAAGTGGTATCAGAGCTTGTTGAGAAACTCTGAATAAGAAGAACAATACCCAAAAATCCTCAATCACAATTAGCCTCATACTATGTCTCAATCTGGTGAACACCCTCACTTGGAAGGGATTCCAATCTTTGATCCAGTACCACAAGGACAACCTCAAGTTGTGCAACCTGCTCTAGTGGTTCCTCAGCCACTAGTTGCACAAACTACACAAGGTGTAGCCATACAAACTACATCTTCTCCCCATACTCTATCTGTTGTGAAGCTTCCTGTTCTCAAAAGTGATAACTATGAGACTTAGGCTATGCGGATGGAACACTACATGAACCACACAGATCATACTTTGTGGCAGGTCATCAAGAATGGGAATACTCCTAAGCAGTTATATTAACTGCCTGATGGTACATGCTATGATTTGCTTGCTGTCACTTCTAAAGAGATACAAGCAGAGATCAGAGAAAGAAAGGCCGGGACTGCTTTAGCTATGGCACTCTCAGAAGACATACTACCTAGCTTTCATCATTACAAAGATGAAAAGCTATGTGGGAGGCTATCAAACTTAGATTTGGAGGCAATGACAAATCTAAGAAGATGAAGAAGTTAGTCTTAAAACAAGAGTTTGATAACTTCTCTATCTCCAGTGTAGAAGGAATCCATAGTGGTTATGGAAGGTTCAGTAAATTGCTTGTTCAATTAGCAGTTCATGGACAGGTGATCTCTCATGAAAAAGCTAATCTAAAGTTCTTGAGAGGAGTTCCACAACAGTGGAAGGTGATGGTGTAAGTTTATGGACTTATATTTAATAGTCGTGTGATAGGATCGAACTCGAGATTACGGGATTGCACACAATACGTAAAGAGTTAATATAATTAATAAATATATTTATTGTATTCATTAATTTATTTAATAAATATATTTATGCATTTATTAATTTAACCGAGCAAGTAACTATATATCCTTAACGATCGTTAATTAATTAATAATTAAGTTATAACGAGCGTTAAATAAATATATAGTATGTACACTAAAGGAAAGAAGGACGGAAGGTTCTGGAACACCCCCTAAGGGGTGTTTCGACCGTCGGTTACGGCTAGGAGGGGGGGGGGGGGCAATTGTTGCCTTTTATGTATCTTGGGCTATAAGATGTTTAGGCCTATAAATACACCTCCTAACTCCTCATAATACACACAACAATAATCTTTCCCCTCCTCTTTCTCTTTGGTAAATCGCAACCCCCCACCAACAAAGGGTTTCGGTTGGTTTTTCTTGGTTGATCAATTGTGTACGTAATCTATTCCTAGCCCCTCTCTAGGGTTGTTGGATAGATTAGTTACAATCATTGTAGCTCGGTTTTCACGTGCTAGAATCACGGTTAGCTCGTTGTATTACGTGTGTACAAGAACGTAATATAGTCTTACTTTAGACTATATCTTGGTATATACGGTATAAACCCGAATTGGTGATTTGTTCTTCGTCTTGTGGAATTGCTTTAGCGTAAAGGTATGTAACCCTGATTCGATTAATTATAATTGTGTTATTAATTATGATCTTGTTAAATCGCTTCCGCTATATATGCTTTGATCTCGTTTAGGGTTTTATATAATTGTTATGATATTGATAAACCTTCAGTAGCATCGAGAGCCGTTTTAACATGTTATAATTATCGAAAATCTAAAGTTTTTTTAACTGTAATTGTTTTGAGTAAAAAATACATGTTTTTTAGGTTTTTTATAAAATTACGGTTTTGTTTTTTTTAAATTAGGGTTTTTACTCTATTTAAATTAAAAAAAATGGAATTGTTTTGAAACCCTAAATTACATGTGGGGTATTTTAGATTAAATTACATGATTAATTGTTATGTCATGTATGGTTACGATCCGTAGAGATTTAATTGTTAAGATTTGTGGGGAATCCATGATTACGTGCATGTTTCATGGATTGTAAAATTATATGTTTATATGATTTTATGTACTACGTGATTATTTGATTCAATAAATCTAGAATTATGGAAGACTTTATATAGAGATATAAAGACCTATATTTGATGATTATTGAATAAATCGTATGCATGTGGCTATTTGATTTATTTGTTGCACATATAAATTGTTATTATGTGTTTATGATTTAGCTTTTTTACTTGTTTGTATATAAAATTGTTGAATTGTTGTAAACAAGGTTTTTTTTTTAAAAAATAATATGGACTAAATCATGTTAAAAATAATGATTTGCTAGTGATTTTAAATTACATAAGATTACGTTGATTAGTGAATTGCAATAATAATCTAACGGCCTACTCAATTTTGACAAACTATAAAGTGGGTTTAACGCAACGCTGGTCATGTACCCGGTTAAGGAAGGAGGTGTTATGCCATTAGTCGCTGACCAAATTCCCGGCTCGCTTGTGCGTTAAAATTGAAATTACATACGATTATTAATTGAATTATACCTTAAGGGTGATTTATCACAAATTCACATCCAAACCACAATGAATAACGGTATTGCTTTGTGTGTAGCCGAGTTCTAGCAAAGTACGATGTGATAAGTTGTGGGTAAATTCTTTAATTGGTTTAACCAATACCACAACATAATTTATGAAGAAATTTAATCTCATGAAAAGTTTACTAAATGTTTTATTAAACTTATGATATGAATATTGTATGCATGCTTCTCCATATATTGATTTTGACATCAAAATCTATACCCTTTAAATTTAAGTCGAATGCTCCTAATTGACGAACACTTGAAATTACTTCGTCATCAAATGAGATTTTTGGATGATGTTGTGATGGAGAGTAAACCATTTGTAGAATGAGAATTCGTATGATGGTTTTACGTTACTCAAATTAGACGACTTAATTAAGTTACTCAGTGATATCTGTGTTAGCCCTATATTTAATATAGTAGAACAAGAATGTAATAGGTCATCTTAGTCGTTAATGGTCTTGTATTGTAATAGGTTAGTCGGGTTAACCGGGCTTGGACCATAAGCTAATATTGTCTAAGGTAGGGGCTTTATGCCCAAGATAGGTGTTGGAAATACGTTTTACGTATTTGTGAAGGATCGGTCGCTCCAACGATAATTATGTAATGGGCTCGTGGTCCACTTTGTATTGTATAGTCCATATAGCCCACATGTAGGGTGGGCTATATATATACCCCTCCTAGCATGTTAGGAGGGGGTTGGTCATTCATTCATTAACACTTTCATTTAATCTAATCTTACTTTCTCTCTCTACTTTTCCTCCCTCTCCTTTCTCTCTCTACACCTAATCTTCCTCCTTCCCCATCTCTTCCACCAAATCCATAGATCTATTCCATCCATTACCAAATCCTTAGAATTAGTAGACCTTCAATTGGTATCAAGAGCCATGGTTGAATCTTAGGATTTGCATTTTTTTATCTTTTGATTTGGTGGTAAAAATCCTTTCTTTTCTTATTTTTTATCAATCTTTTCATCATTCAATCAAATTTTTTATCAATTTTTATAAATTTTATCAATTTTCATTTTTTATAAGTTTTATTTTTACACGTTTGTTTTGTAATCAATTTTTTTTTTAATAATCAGTTTTTTTTTCTTTTTCAATAATCAGTTTTTTATCATATTTTTTTTTAATTTTTTTTTTTTAATCAGTCACTTTATAATTATTTTTTAATCAAATTTTTTTTAGATCTGTTATCAGTCCATGAGTCCAAATTGTCCAAACAGTCCAAAATTGTCAAGTATCATCTGTCTTTTTCATCAGTCTTTCAATTTTTTTTGAGATCGAGTGATTTCATATTTTCCGAATAGGACGAAACTTTCCGAATGGTCATATTTTCCGAATAGGACGAAACTTTCCGAATGGTCATATTTTTCGAATAGGACAAAACTTTCCGAATGGTCATATTTTTCGAATAGTCAAAATTTTCCGAATAGACCAAAAATTCCGAATAGACCAAAAATTCCGAATAGACCAAAACTTCCGAATAGACCAAAACTTCCGAATAGACCAAAACTTCCGAATAGACCAAAACTTCCGAATAGGAAAAACTTTCCGAATAGGAAATCTTTCCGAATAGAAAAAAAAAATTTCCGAATAGAAAAATGTTCCGAATAGGACTTTTCCGCATAGACTGACAACACAACTCAACCCCAATTATTCCCTCGTCTAGACCCTCACCCTCGACAACTCGACTCCCACACTCGACATCACAACCCCTCTCTCGAATCATAGGACTCCAAACCAACCAACACCCTCGAATCAAAAACACACAACCCAAACCAAACATCTACAGACTCGATTTACACAGACTCGGTTAACAAACCCACACTCTCGTCTCACCGAGACTCGACTCGAATCCTCAACCAACAGACTCACAATCCAACACTCTCGAACCACCCTCATCTGACCCACCCTAGAAACCCACTCAACAACAAAACTCACTCCCTCACCTCTCGACTGACACCAACTCACCCCTCTCAAACCAACCACCCCGACACCCAAACCCACATCAGACACCTTCCTACACTCGAACCCCACTCACCTCTCGTTCCCCTTTCGTCAACTCTCAACAAACCCCCACTCCCTCAATATCAAGACTCGAAAACTCGACAAATAACACTCAACTAATCCTAACACCAGACTCGACCATCGACTCCCTCACCACTCAAATATCATCATTTTGACTCAAACCCAAAAAGACATCATTTTGACTCAACTATCTAAAACATACCCAAGAAAGACTCAACAGATGAAGAGAAGAACATAATTAAACAGATAAGTCACCTACCCGAGACCTCTTTTTGAGATCTTATAGATGATTTGTGCATCGGTGGTTTTAGATTGTTTCACTTCGTGGATGTGAAGGATTTGTTTTACAGAAATTGATCTGTTTTGATCTCGTCATTAAGATTTTGAAGCAATCTGGATTAAGATTAAATCTGATTTAGGGAAGATTGAATCTTTTGGCTTCAAGATTTAAGGGGGCGGAGGTTTTGAAGTTAGATTTAGAGGAACCGCCATTGTTGATAGATCTGTGAGAGAGAGAGTGTTCTAACTGTGTGATAGTTGTTTGAGGAGAGAGACAGATTTTTGTTTTCAAGGGCGGAGGATACAAGAGAAGCTTTGGGCCACGTGTTGACTAGCGGAAATAACAAGGAAAGCAATGGGGTGTTTTTTTTTTGTTAGACGGACGAAACAAGACAAGACGAGTTTAGTTTTAATTTAAGTAAATTTTTTTTTTTTTTTTTAATTAACGCAAATTAGATTTTGTCTAAACTTTAAAATTACTTTTCTAAAAATATATCCGATTTATAATATTTTCAAAATCAAATCAGTTTTTTTTTAGTTTTATCCTTTTATTATTATCTTTTAAATTTTATTTCTTTTCCTTTTTTATTTTGAATATTTTTATTTTGGATATTTTAGTTATTTTGAATATTTTTGATTATTAATTTCTATTTTGGATATTATATTTTTTAATTTTTATTATCAATTCATATTTTTATTTTTATTTAAATTTTTATTTTGAAATATTTTATGATATTCCGTTATAGCCGGGACAAAGTGACGTGATATAGTGACAAGAATTATTTAGCCGACGGATTGTTAAGGCGGTTATTTTGAAAGTCAAAGTGGTAAAATAATTGACGGGTTAGACGTTTTTTCTGGCCGGATTTGAAGTCAAATTTACGAGTGAAAGTGACGGGATATATTTTTTAGCAATTACGGATTTTTGATCGGGTTTTATTCATAACTTTTTGAGCCGAGTCGTATTGTTCAAACCTGACAACAACAACAGCCACATCATTTTTCCTCGATTACCAATGGAATCGTTAAAATCGACACTTAAAGAGGGAGAATCGCATCAAGTGCAAGCCAACGCTAGGGAAAGTGGTATAACCTCATTTCGAATGCTT
Source organism: Glebionis coronaria (assembly GCA_025667525.1). NCBI lineage: Eukaryota > Viridiplantae > Streptophyta > Magnoliopsida > Asterales > Asteraceae > Glebionis > Glebionis coronaria. The sequence goes on along the minus strand of CM046882.1, from coordinate 5,316,754 downwards.
CAGTATCATCTAGTTAATCTTTCACGGATTCAAGGAGGGAGCGAATTTGTGACAATCTTTGGACAAGATCGTCATATATTCATCGACTCAATTTTTACCATCTTACCCCAACTGGCAGAGCAACTCAACAATGAAACCTTTAATCACTCTGCATCGGCACTTGCATATAAGGCTCTTGTGACACACCTCACGCCTTTCCTCCAATTTAATATCATCAAGCCTGAAAGTTCAATGATTTGCCAATCATTTCTTCGAGATACACATACCGAGCTTCGAGTTTTTCGTGATACAATATTGAAACTCATGACCTCGGTCTCGTCTTCGATTTATGAAAGATCTCGACTTCAGCAAACGTATGATAATGGAGTGCAAGAATCAATGCCGCAGATGCAAGAGGAGAATTGTCATACGGTTGTAAAATTGGAGCCTAACGATGCCAAGAGCACAGAATCAGGAGGACAACATGATGCCAGTGGCACGTCAGGGAATGTTCACGAGATTTCTCTTGATGACACCTTACCCATTTATGACGCAGAGCCTGCAAACATGGTACAATGTAATGTGGTTTATGATGTATATGCTAATGATATGCCGCATATTGAGAATTCTGAACCTAATTATGACAAACATGGGATGGAAACGAGTGATAGCAATACCACTTCTGAGTCATCCGATGTAAGTCATAATGGGGGAGAGATTGTTCAGAATGCTAAACATCATGATAATTATCCTATAACTGCTTCATTGATTGCTTCTGATTTCAAGATTAGAGAGCTCGAAACAATTGTAGCTCAACAATCAAAAGATCTTGAGGATGCCAAACTTGAATTTTCTAAGAAAACGGTCAAATTTGAAACATACTTTGAAAAACTTGAAAAATCAAACGTTGTTCTTGAAAGAAAATTGGATCAAACTGTTTTAGATTCTAAAGCTGAAAAGGATAATCTTTTGAAACAAATTCAACTGCTTGAATCTAAGTTGGCATCCCAAGATAACGTGCTCAAAGAAAATGAAACATTAAAGGCTCAAGTACAGGAAAAGGTTTTTGCTATAGCTGCGTTGAAAAACGAGTTAAGGAAAAGTAAAGGACCTGGTGTGGACACTAAGCTTGAAAAACCATCAATCTTGGGGAAACCGCCTACAAATCAGTTCGTCAGACAACCGACTGTCAGACAACCTACTGCATTTGGATCCGAGCGATCACAATCCTCGAGACCGCGGTTTGCCTCCCAAGTTGATTTGGTTCATCTTATTAGACCAGTCACTCCAGCAACTAGGCCCTATGTGATCACTCCAGCTTTAGCAAGACCAAATCACATGATTGCCCCTAGTTTCTCTAAGAATAGTTCAATGAACACGTCTAGAACTAGTTCAAATGACGATTGCCATAAATCTGGTCTTAGGGAAGCTAAGCAAAAGACACATGTAAGAGATAGCAATGTCAAACCTAGTCAGATGCCTTCTAGACTACCCAACACTGCTAACCGTAACATGCCATCTTCTAGGAGCATCGATCAATCATCTAGGAATTATTCAGACATTAAATATGCTACTTGTAAAACATGTAGAAAATGTGTCTTTACGGCAAATCATGATGCTTGTGTCAAGAAATTACTTGATGAGGTGAACTCCCGTGCTAGAATTAAGTCCCAGTGGATAGCTAAAATCAAACCCTTTGGTAAAGTTTGGCGCCCCACTGGTAGAACTTTCACTCTTGTAGGAAACGAGTGCCCTTTAACTAGGATAGTCTCTGATTCTACGAAGACTACTAGGGAGGAAATTGCAAAGGATGATACATCACTTAAGCCTGAACTTAAGATTTTCTATAAAAGGAAACGTTTGTCAACTAAGACAAGTGAATCATCCCCTCAGGCCACCTCTGACACAAGTAAAGCAAACTGTGAACCCCCACGTGCTTCCATAATTGATATCGCTAACCCACGTCAAAGCATGCAAATTCCTAATGAGATTGCAGGTACCAAAGCTGATGTTCCAAAAGAACGAAGCGGTCCAATCGTTGTGTACCGTTCAACTAAGGACACTCTTAGAGTTTGGTTGCTGAAGAAGCAGATATCAGAGAAACAAATGTCTCAGGGGATTCATGGTTAAGCTGCAAACAAGGACTTATAGTCACATCACAGACTATAACTCGATCTTCAAAGAAAGGAAAGTTTATCGCCGATGGTAAACTTATCCTAAAAACGAGAAATTCATTTTTCTCGGGCATGAGCTTATATAAAAAACATTCCAAGTTTTTAAGCTCATGCATCAAGGCTTATAGATAAATGACAGTCTGTAACCCGCTCTTCAAAGGCAGGAAAGTTTATCGCCGATGATAAACTTATCCTTACAACGAGAAATTAATCTTTCTCGGGCATGAGCTTATATCGAAAACATTCCAAGTTTTTGAGCTCATGCACAATGACTTACAGTTAAATGTCAGACTGTAACTCGAACTTCACATAAAGGAAAGTTTATCATTAATGATAAACTTATCCTCATAACGAGAAATTCAATTTTCTCGGTCATGAGCTTGTATTAAAACATTCGAAGTTTTAAGCTCAGAAAGGAAAGTGTATCTTTTAAATAAGAGAACTTTTCCTCATAACGAGAAATTCACCTTTCTCGGTCATGAGCTTTCCATTAAAACAGTCAAAGTTTTCAAGCTCATGAAAACGACTTCTAAGTAAATGTCAGCTTAGGACTCGTTCTTCAGATAAAAGGAAAGTTTATCGCCGATGATAAACTTATCCTTAACAACGGGAAGTTTACAACTTCTCGGACTTGAGCTCGTTTTATAAGATATTCAACATCTTAAGCTCAAGTACTTGGTTTTCAAAACTTTGAACACAATTTTTCGAGAATTTCTCAAAAGGTTTTTCTAAATCTTTCAAAATTGTGTGTTCAAAAATGTTTTGATAAAAAGAGCATGTCTTCTGGAATCGATAATATTTACGAACCTAGAAATGTCATTCAATAATGACACGGGGTTGTAAATAAAGTTCGAGCAGAAGTTCAAACTTTTAAAACATGCTCAAAATGGTTTGCTATTATTTCAGATAGCAACCCGCTTTTCATAATCAAGTCAAGCATTTCACCGGAAAGCTTTGACTCAACAACGAGAATTAATTTTCTCGGGGACGTGACGAGGTGACCATCATTCGTGAACAAGAACCATGTGCTTCTTTCATATGCTGTTCTCCATTATTCAGGTCCAACCTCGTACATTGCTAATCTTGTGAATTCATTATTATATCTGATCTTTGCACGTAATAAATACCTTACACTTGTGTTTAAAAGGTATTTAATTTACGTTTCAAGTACACCCTCATTAATTTGAGGGGGAGCTTGTATAATTCATGAAGATAATTGGATTTACATTTTTCTTCCCAAATTTTCTTAAAAGGCTATTAAATCAATTGATATTAAAAACATCGATTGGGTTAATATTTTTAATATGGGGGAGAAAATGTGATTTAATATGGGAAATGATTAATCACAAATGGTTTGACTTAACGTGCTAGCTCATCCCGACATGTGCGAAATGTTTTCGGATATCGTGGCATATGTTAAGGGGGAGCAAAATGGATTTGCACTTCAAAATGGATTTCATGGTGACATATACTTACCCAAAACATCTCTATTCACGACGGTGACGATTGTGGTGACATAAGGATGGTAGGATAGGTTAAAGTCCAATGATTTCTCTAGAACCGGAGGAATCTTCCCAAGGACATTCCATAGCTAGAAATAGTAGTCCTTAGGAAAGATGGAGAAAGATTGTGAACGTAGCTGAATGCCGACCAAGTACTTAAGTTAGCACTGGAACAATCACAACAAGGTGCTAATTATGACGTATTGGTAAGCATTGACGGGGTTGAAGAATGAAAAAGAATTGTAAAGATAAAGGGTGTAAAGAAAGAAGCCCTCCTTACAACTTTAGGCAGAAACCGGGTCAATACATATGCTATTGAGGTCATTTTTTTAATGATTCTTGATATTGAAGAAAGACATCATGGACCCAGTGATGCAATGCACAACCCTTCCCAGCTAACTCAGATATCTCTCAAAAGATATTTGTTTTAATCACACGGAGACAACACATTATCTATTGATTTATTCACTCCGAATAAATTGGTATTGAAAAGGTGGCACTCCTCTCCAGCCTCCGATCACTAAAATCCAAAATGCACGATCGAGTCTAGAGCCATTTGAGATCATCAAATATCTCATTAGGACACACTTTCATATTTACTTGCTTCTTCACACACTGTGAAAAGTAAGAAAGTTCTTAAGAGTCCTACGCAAAATCTTCATGATCTTGCCTGAACATCCGAGTAATACGAAAGTATTTACAATGAAGATGGAAATCCTTCTTGAGCGAATATCAAAAAGCTCATGGTAGGTGACTTGTGCGATTCTTTATGAATCAAACTTGTGATAACTGGAAAGCAACAGTGGTTTAATTCTTAAATGAATTTAAACACGTTCCAGGCCTCTACGCATTATCATATGATCTTGCCAGAACATTCAGAGTGACTCTTTATTGATCACAGTGACGAGTGGAAATCCTTCTAGTGTTAACATCAAACAGCACTTGGTAGGTAACTTGCAAGATTCTTTATGAATCAAGCTAGTGACAACTGGAAAGCAACGATGGTGCGGTTCTTAATTGAACTTCACTTGTTCCAGGAACATGAATTGACGGCTTCAAATCATGCGGATAATATTATCCAAATGATTCACTCTTTACGTTCGCAGTCAGCTTTGGACGGTCGAGTAAAGAGAACGGGTTTACCCGCGAAATCTTGTCAAGGAGGTTCTTTATTGAAACTACCTGCCACAAGTACGATATTTAATATCGTCCAACGGTCTTCACCGACCGGAGGTAAAATGCTACCGAATTAGAATGAAATGTTCAAGGCCATTTCATCCGTGTATATTGTTTGTTGCTAACTGTCTTATGCAGCGTAACAAGAAGGTGGCATTGCGGTGTACAATCCAGAAGAAGTCGTCACCACATGCTTATACTACATACAATTAGTACTTCAACAAATTCAAGAAAGCCTGAAGGTCAAGTCTTCCACTGTATCAAACTCTGAAGCTTTCAAGAATTTAAAGGTATAAGTATGTGGAACATGAAGTCACGAAGAGGCAAATTTCACAAGTGATAAATGCACAAGGTCAAGGCAAGGAAACATGCTCAAGACTAAAGTCAAAGATCACATCAAGCATATTCACAAGAACAAGATCGAAGACTCAAGCATAGATGCTAGGTTTAAGATTTTGTAAAATGGTGTGACCTCCCTTAGGGGGAGATTGTTGGAAATGTGTTTTCCCAAAGAAAGTCTCGGTCACATCATTATTAGCATAGATCACGAGCCATAGTATATTTAGAACTTTGTAACTTGGAGCGACCTCCCTTAGGGGGAGATTGTTGGAAATACGTTTTACGTATTTGTGAAGGATCGGTCGCTCCAACGATAATTATGTAATGGGCTCGTGGTCCACTTTGTATTGTATAGTCCATATAGCCCACATGTAGGGTGGGCTATATATATACCCCTCCTAGCATGTTAGGAGGGGGTTGGTCATTCATTCATTAACACTTTCATTTAATCTAATCTTACTTTCTCTCTCTACTTTTCCTCCCTCTCCTTTCTCTCTCTACACCTAATCTTCCTCCTTCCCCATCTCTTCCACCAAATCCATAGATCTATTCCATCCATTACCAAATCCTTAGAATTAGTAGACCTTCAATAGGCCAAGCCCGGCACAAGGAAACAAGCCCATGAGCCCACCAAGCTCATGGGTATATAAACCCTCTTCCATGTGTGGAAGAGGTTGTTGGTTCATTTTACTTTCTCTCTCTAGTAAACATTAACCTTCCACCATTCTCTCTACTTTCTCTCTCTAACTTTCTTTTCTTTCCCTATCTAAATCTTGTGTTATGGATTAAAGTGGGATTAACATTTGGTATCAAGAGCCTATAGTGGATAGGTGATTGAAGATTTGTGGTGTGTTTTATTGGATTCGTGAGTTCTTGATAGATTCTACCCAAGCTTCAAAAAATTTTCGTGTTTTGTTGTTCCAAGTGATCAACATATCTTTTACATAGATGTGGTAGAGATTTGGGTGCTTTGGATTGGTTAAAATCGCGGATTTCTAAGCAAAAATCTCATTTTTTTTCTTCAAAAGTACGAAATAGTAACCATATTGCGACACTTCTGCTTCCAAATCCATCGCAATGTACTAGGATTTCTGTATTGCGACATATATTGCGATAGCTATTGGGATAGGGTTTACTTTTTGGTATTGCGACATATCTTTACTTTTGGTATTGCGACAGAACTTTATTTGTCGGATTACGACAGACCTTTACTTTTGGTATTGCGACAGAACTTTACCTTTGGTATTGCGATAGGCTTTACTTTTGGTATTGCGAAAAAACTTTACTTTTGGTATTGCGATAGGGATTGCGATAGGCATTGCGATAGATCAGTTTTCTGTTATTACGATAGACATTGCGATAGATAAGTTTTTTTGTTATTGCGATAGATATTGCGATTGAAATTGCGATAGATCAGTTTTTCTGTTATTGCGATAGACATTGCGATAGGGTTTCAGTTTGGTATTGCGAAAAGTTGATATTGCTAAATTTTGTTCGAGTACTTTTTAGACTTAGCCACTATCTACACTAGTCCCGGAACATAGTTTACAAAAAAGAGGTTTTTGGCGGGGAAAACATAGTAAAATTTATTCCTAGACCATTTTTAGGCTATTTAAGCTTCGATTTCAAATTTTGGCGATACGAAAAAATTTTCGACAAAAAATTCTAATTTTCGGACCAAAATTCAAATTTTTAGGCCATTTTAGGTTTTAATTTTTGTCAAAATTTTTCACTTTTCAAATTTTTCCCTACTAGTTATTGGCTATTTCGAACTTGATTTCAAAAATTTGGCGATTCTAAAATTTTCGGTCCACCGTTATATCGGACTGAAGAATTTATTGTCGGACTGAGAAAAAATTTGGAATTTTTAAATTTCAACCACAATCACATCACAACACATCTACTAAGATCTATAATCCATACACGTCATATCGTCTTACTACATCCCCTCAATGGACATTTTTAATACAGTGGATTCTACAAAAACAACGTCCATGCCTGAGATGAATAAAGAGAAGATGCAGAATCCAAAGGTTCAGACAAATACTGAGACTCCAATCAGTAAACCTTCTAACAAGGATTCTTCAACCAAAATTTTTCATGCAATCAAATACAAGATGTCGAAAGCAAAAGAGCGATGCATGAAACATTTAAAGTCACTTCAGTCACACCTTCAGGTTCTTTCAAGAGAAGACCTAAAAGGCACTCGTCTTGAAAGTGGATTCAAACGGGTATTCGCTCTACTATTTGTTCAAGATGTTGAGACATTCACCAGAACGATGCTACTAAATGTGAACGCTACTTAATGTGAACCATCTTCAACAAGAACTTGACAGAGATGATTTTCACGAGCTTATATCCATGAAGGTCCTTTTAGCTCTCAACAATCAGTTCCAACAATTCATTGACTCAAGTGGCTTATCCAACAATGATCGAGAGTTCACAAGTACATACTTTACCAAATATACTCTCGTAAATCTTCAAGCGTTCAAAGAGACACTTCTTCAACATATGAGTAATATGAAGAAGTCAATTGCTGAAAGAACACGCCATCAAAGGCAATTTGAAAGAAGGGTGAATCAAAGACTCATGTATACGAAAGAGAGTAATGTCGATAAGGGTCAAGCATTGGATGCTTGTTCGGTTGATACAGAATGCAGCGGGACAGAATCAGAAACACACCATACCAGCAACAGTTCATGGAATGATACAAAAATCACTGATTCAGTTATCAGACCCATATACGACGATGAGCCAACAGTTACGGTAAAATTACATGCTAAATATGATGTTCATCAACATACTGAGCAATCTGAACCCATTTTTGACACGTATCTAGTGGAAAAGGTTGATAGCAATACCACACATGATTCATCAGATACGAGTACTAATGGAGGAGAGAGTGCCCAGGATGTTGATTCTAAGATTCACGAGCTTGAAATTCTGTTAGCTCAGAAGACTAAAGATTTTGAGGATGCCAAACTCGATTTTTAAAAGAAAAATAACAAATTTGAGGCTTACTTTGAAAAACTTGAAAAAGCAAATGTTGTTCTTGAACAAAAATTGGATCGTAAGATTCAAAATTCCAACGCGGAAAAAGAACATTTTGTGAAACAAATAAATTTGTTAGAATCAAAGTTGGCTTCTCATAATCCGAGTCCTCCGCCTGCTTGATTAAGTGAAATATCTGTGCAACCTATCGACATTGTAGATAGTAATGACGCGAATGCTGATAACGACATATTTGATAATATGAACATTAAGTTAGAAAAACATGTCGCTCAATTACTTCTACAAAATGGCAATTAAAGGCTCAGCTTCAGGAAAAGGTTTTTGCACTTACATCTGTGAAAAACGAATTACGGAAGTTAAAAGGAAATAGTGTGGATACTAAGTTTGCAAAACAGTCTGTCTTGGGGAAACCTCCTTCTCAACCAACTAGACCACGCTCAGTTGCTAGACAACCGAATGCATTTCAGCCTGAACGACCTAAAACGTCGAACACGGGGTTTGCCTCCTAAGCTGACATGCGTAGCAATTTGCCTAAACCTGTCACTCCACAATCTAGACCCTCCTTAAGAAAATCTTCTTCTGCAAAGCCTGATCACATGAATACTTCAAGCAACTCTAGCAATATCCCCAAGAACATGCCTAGGCGTAGTTTAAATGACACCGATCACAAAAGATATCTAGAGGATGCTAAGAACAAGACACAAGTAAGAGATAGGACCAAACCACAACCTAGGAGCGCCAATCACACATCTAGGAATTCTAGACCCTTCTATGATGTGCACAAATCATCCTACCCTAGAAACACTAGAGCCTTCTCAGATTCTAAGAACTTTGTTTGCAAGAAATGTAACAAATGTGTCTTTAATGCCATTCATGATGATTGTATAAAAAAAAGTCCTGAACAAGGTGAACCAAAAATCTAGAGTACCTCAAAGACGGAACCCTAACAGAAATAGTTTTTCTCCAAATAAATCTTCCGTTGTGCATGAGAAAACTATGTCTCTTAAACCTTGTCTTAAGTGGATACCAACGGGTAGAACCTTCAAAATAATAGGTCTTATGTGGGTTCCTACTAGAAATATATTTCCCTCTAGCGCGACAAAGGTTCAAGGTGAACCCCCACATGGTTCTCATAAAGATATCACTAATCCACATGCAAGCATACAAACTACTAATGAAAGTGCAGGTACCGACATCACGGTTCAACGGGAACACAAAGGTCCAATATTTGTAACCCGTTCAACAAAAGACACTCTCAGAGTTTGGTTGCTGAAGAAGCAGATATCAGAGAAACAAGTGTCTCAGGGGTTTCACAATTAAGATTCAAAATGACTTATAGTCAAATTACAGGTTGTAACTCGTTCCTCAAAGACATGGAAGTTTATCTCTTCAACGATAACTTACCCTCAAAACGAGAAATTAACTTTTCTCGGACATGAGCTATCAGTAAAAACATTCAAAGTTTTTAAGCTCATGTATTATTGGCTTATAGTCAAATTACAGACTGTAACCCGGGCTCACAAGACAGGAAAGTTCATCCCGATGATGACTTATCCTTAAAACGAGAAATTAAGTTTTCTCGGACATGAGCGATCTATAAAAACATTCAACGTTTTTAAGATCATGTATATGACTTATAGTCACATGTCAGACTGTAACTCGTACTTCAACATCAGGAAAGCTCATCCCGAGTATGACTTTTCCTCATAACGAGAAATTAAATTTTCTCGGACGCGAGCTTGCATTAAAACTATTCAAAAATTTTAAGCTCGTGTAAATGACTTCTAAGCGCATCACATCTTAGGACTCGGACCTCAAATAAGGAAAGTGTATCTCGGACGATAACTATCCTTCTTAACGAGAAATTAATATTTCTCGGTCATGAACTTCTCTTAAAAACATTCCAAGTTTTTAAGTTCATGAAAAACGATTTATAAGTAAATGTCAGCTTAGAACTTGCACTTTATCTTAAGGAAAGTTTATCTCGGATGATAACTTATCCTTCACAACGGGAAATTAATTTTTCTCGGTCATGAGCTAATCACAAAACAATCAAAGTTTTGAGCTCATGAAAAACAGACCCGAAAGGGTAGTGTACGTTTCAGTGCGCTTTCCCTATGCAATAGAAGAAAAGTCTTCTATCATGATTATTTTAAAAACGCTGAACATAATTTTCAAGAATTTCTCAAAAGGTTTTTTCTAAATTTTTCAAAAGTGTGTGTTCAACACTCCCTTCCTCATATAATGGTTTTTATATCTCAAAAATGTCATATGTTATTTTGATCATTTTTTGAGGGGGAGCGTTCTAAAATCAACCCTTTAATGTTGTTGGGTATATCTTAGAAATTGTCATATTTTATGTATCCAACACATTCCGAAAATGATATTAAATCTGTCATATGTTATATACTAGATGGGATAAGGCATCTCATCTCCGTACCTCAACATATTTTGTGGTGTCGTTTTTCCAAAATTTTGTCAAATTTTGTTTCAAGACACACATATATTGTTGAGGGGGAGCTACCCGACTACAAAAGTTCCATTATTCATGCGTGCACACATGTTTCTCTCCCAATCGGTTTCAGAATTTGTTATATTTTAATCATTAAGTATCTCTAATATTATGTTTTTATATTAGAAATAGGAGAGAAAATGTGATTAAAATGTAATATATCACAACATGTGATCTTAAAGACTCAAGTGCAACTCTTTCCTTCACATGCTAAACTATTTCGTATATCGATGCATGTGTTTCGGAAATGTAAAACTTTCAGATTGTCAAAAGTTTGATTTTTATCAAGCACTTTGAATGGTTTTTAATGGTTTTATGGTTACGATCTATACCCAAAACAACCTACTATCCACGACGGAATGATAGAGTCAAAAGGTGGTTTAGGATAGGAAACTAAGTCCTATGATTCAACCAGAACAGGAGGGATCTACCCGAGGACATTCCATAGCTAGAAATAGTTGTCCTTAGGAAAGATGGAGTTAAATGAAGCTAAATGCGGACCAATTACTTAAGTTAGCACTCGAACAATCACAACAAGGTGCTAGCGATTACGTATTGGTAAGCATTAAAGGAGTTGAATATTTTATGCAACTTAGGCAGAAACTGGGTCAACACATCTATTGAAGACAAGTGTCATGGACCCAGTGATGCAATGCACAACCCTTACCTAGCCATTCGGGTTTCTCTCAAAAGAAACTTGTCTCATTGTAACGGAGATCAACACGTATCTATTGACTTTCTCACTCTGAGTTAGTTAATATTGAAAAGGTGGCAGTCTGCTCCAGCCTCCGACTACTATAATGCACTATCGAGTCGACAGCCAAAAAGAGATCAATCTATTATCACATTAGGACACAATCGAGTCCTACGCATTATCCTTGTGATATTGCCAGAACATCTGAGTGATACGATTCAATGAAGATGGAATTCCTGCTTGAGTCAACATAAAACAAGCTCATGGTAGGTAACTTATGCGATTCTACACGAATCAAACTTATGAAAACTGGAATGCAACTAAGTTTAGTTCTTAATTGATATTAACTTGATTCCAGATTTCTTCGCAAAATCCGTGTGATCTTGCCAGCACATTTAGAGTGGCACTCTTTAGTGTTCACAATGACGAATGGAAATCCTTCCAGTGTCAACCTCAAACAGCACTGCGGTAGGTAACTCGCAAGATTCATTATGAATCGAGCTTGTGACAAACTGGAAAGCAACAATGCTGCGATTCTTTTAGAATCAAACTTGTTCCAGGAATTCTGAATTGACGAATCTAATCAGACGGATAATTTATCCTTATGATTCACTCTTTACGTTCGTAGTCTGCTTTGAGACGGTCGAGTAAAGAGAACTGGCTACTACCGCCGGGAAACCCTGTCAAGGAGGTTCTTGATCGAATCTACCCGATCACAGGTACGGTATCTAATACCTGTTCAACGGTATTCACCGACCGGAGGTAAAACGCTACCGAGTTAGGGTGAAATGTTCAAAACCATTTCGTCAGTGTCTATATATGTTGCTGCATATCAAGAAGGTGGCATAGTTGTGTACTAACCGAAGTTGTCTTCACATGTTCATACTTAAAGTTAAAGTCTTCTGCAACTCTGATGGATATTTGAAGGATTAACTACAACTTTACTTGTATGGGAAATTGTTATCCTTTCAAAATCAACAAAGTGTGAACATGTCGATTTAGAAGTCACAAGAGCACAAGATAGCGATAATCAAGATACTTAAGAATGTAATAGGTCATCTTGTCACAAGAGCACAAGATGAACACTATCAAGGACAGATTGAAGATCTCTCAAGCACTCAAAGTCAAATGACGAAGGCTCAAGATAAAGATCACACAGGCATGAAGGAACAAAACCGTTACAAACAAGATCAAGACCAAGATACAAGACCTAAGAAGGACGATCACCTCCACAAGAATGTATTCACTCAATCATCTTATGCATTTTAAATATGACCGATACATTGGGGGAGATTGTTAGCCCTATATTTTATATAGTCGAACAAGAATGTAATAGGTCATCTTAGTCGTTAATGTTCTTGTATTGTAATAGGATAGTCGTGTTAACCGGGCTTGGACCATAAGCTAATATTATCTAAGGTAGGGGCTTTATGCCCAAGATAGGCCAAGCCCTTCCCAAGGAAACAAGCCCATGAGCCCACCAATCTCATGGGTATATAAACCCTCTTCCATGTGTGGAAGAGGGTGTTGGTTCATTTTACTTTCTCTCTCTAGTAAACATTAACCTTCCACCATTCTCTCTAGTTTCTCTCTAGGAAAAGAAAGCCTCAACCAGAACCACATTCCCTAACTTTCTTCTCTTTCTCTGTCTAAATCTTTTGTTATGGATTGAAGTGGGATTAACAATCTGGAAACTTAATGCATTCAGAAGGGATGAAACATGTTTACAATGCAAAACGTTTTTGGCAATGTAAATCCCTTAAATATCTAGAAATTGAAAATTGTTTGTCAATTGAATTGTTCGACAAGTCGCTATGTTGAGTACATTCATTACTAGCAGATCAACTGATGTAATGGACCTATGTCAATATAGTTCTAGAATTCAAGGAAATAATATGGTTGTAATATCGGGGTGATTTTATTTTTTTGAAAGTATTTTGTTATCGAAAATACTAATATTTGAACTTATTTTTGTAGAAATGGCTCAACCCACCAATAACACTATAAGTTCTGCGTTCAAAGCTTTCTTTGAACGAACTGAACTTACTGGCCCAAACTTCAATGATTGGTACCGCTCGCTAAGAATTGTCTTGAGAGCAGCGGGTATTATCGATATCTTGACTACTCCCTATCCGGAGGATCTTGCTAAAGGAGCATCTGATGCGCAAAGGCTTGAACACGCTGCTAATATTAAGAAGCACTCTGAGGTGGCTTGCTTAATGCTAGGAATAATGGCTCCGGCACTTCAACAGAAGTATGAGCTATTTTTACCTAAGCGAATGCTTGATGAGCTCAAGGCTATGTTCGAAAAGCCGCAAGCTGTGGAGATCTACGACTTAGTAGATGCTTTGCATAGCTACAAGCAAGCTCCAGGAAAGTCTGTAAATGCCCATTATTTGGAGATGAGGGGTTATATGGAACAGATCATTGCACTAGGACAACCCTATGATCATAATATGGCTATCAACTTGATCAATAGGTCCCTTAACAAGGACTTCAATGATTTCGTTAGAAACTATAACATGCATTGCACGGGGAAGACAGTTAATGATTTGCATGCAATGCTCATTGACTATGAAAAGGGGTTAAAAGACAAGGCATCTACGGCTACGCCTTCTATACTAACCATACAAAAGGGTAGAGTGAGTAAGCCAAAACCGCAAGCGAACAAGAAGAAAGGCAAAGGCAATGGTAATAAGGGCAAACAGGTTGCGACTTATTCAAAACCCAAGTAGAACGTTTTCAAGAGGAGTCAATCTCAAAAGGATGAGACTTGTCACCATTGTAAGGCAAGTGGTCAATGGAAGAGGAATTTCCCTCTTTACCTCGAATTGTGAGAAATAAAGAAGAAGTCTGAGCAGAGCGTTGCAGCTTCAAGTACTTTATTAATGATTGAATTGTTCAATTTAACATACAAATTAAATTCTTGGGTATATGATACGGGATGCGGTATTAACATTTGCAATACGCTACAAGGATTTAATCTGGAAAGGAAACTTTCCTATGGGGAACAATATCTGCAAGTGGGCAATGGCGCACAAGCATCGGTTGAAGCTATAGGAACTTTTGATCTAGTTTTACCTTCGGGTTTAGTACTGATATTAAATAATTGTCATTATGCACCTACAATTGTTAGGGGTGTTATTTCCTTTTCTTGTTTGTTAAATAATGGATTCGTTCACACAATTGATAATAATGGAATTTCTGTTTGGAAAAATGGTATTTTCTATTTTAATGCAATTTATATGAATGGTGTATTTGAAATAGACATGCATGATAATGAATCCACGAACGATAAATCTATATTTATCATGAGTAAGAAGAGAAAGTTTGACAAGAACTCTTCTTATCTTTGGCATTGTAGACTTGCCCATATTGAGAAGACTCGTATATAAAATCTTCAACGCTAAGGTCTTTTGGATAATATCAATGATGAATCATTTGATAAATGTGAGTCTTGTATCTCTGGAAAGATGACCAAGAAACCTTTTAATAGCAATATTGAAAGGGATACTGATCTACTTGGACTTATACAACTGATGTGTGTGGACCACTTAGACATACGTCAAGGAAAGGTGCTAGCTACTTCTTAACATTTACGGATGATTATAGCCTTTATGGTTATGTTTATTTACTTAAGAATAAACATGAGGTATTTGAAACATTCACAGTGCTTAAAAGCAGAAGTAGAACTGCAATTAGGGAAGAATATTATAGCTCTTTGTTCTAATAGATGTGGTGAATATTTAAGTCAAGAGTTTATAGATTATCTAAGTGAGAATGGAATTGTTCAGCATCTTACTTCTCCCTATACTCCACAATAAAGTAGTGTATCTGAAAGAAGAAATCGTACATTATTGGATATGGTACGATCTATGTTTAATCTTACAACTTTACTTTTATTCTTTTGGGATTATGCTTTAGAATCTGCTCTTCGCATTTTAAATATGGTTCCCACAAATAAGGTCGATAAGACACCATATGAACTATGGCATGGAAAGAAGCCATATTTGTCGTAGTTAAAGGTCTGGGATTGCGAGGCGTATGTGAAGCGTGACTCAGGTGACAAACTCCAACAACGATCTGTAAAATGTATCTTTGTAGGATACCCTAAGGAAACTATGGGTTACTACTTTTATTATCCACCTGAGAACAAAGTAATTGTTGCAAGGTATGGAGACTTCCTTGAATCTAATCTTGTAAATCAAGAATCCAGTGGGAGAAATTATGATCTTGAGGAGAGTCATATAGATACATTACCTTCTGAAAACACTAGCGACGTGATTCCTATAGAACCAGAAAGTCTGGCAGTTCCACCGGAATTAGTTCCTCTGCGTAGATCTGAAAGGATTAAAAACACAAATAGCAATATATGTCTTAACATAGAGGATGATGATGAGTTAGGGGATCTTGGTTGCTATGGATGAGGAAATGAAATCCATGAAAGTAAATGATGTTTGAATTCTTGTAGAACCACCACCGAATACTAAAGTAGTGAGACACAAGTGGTTATAAAAGAAGAAAACCGACATGGACGGAAAAGTACAATCCTATAAAGCTCGTTTAGTAGCTAAAGGTTTTACTCAAATTTTGGCGTAGACTACGAGGAGACATTTTCTTTTGTAGCAGACTTAAGAGCTATTAGGATTCTCATAGCTATAGTAGCATACTATGACGATGAGATATGGCAAATGGATGTTAAAACTGCCTTCTTGAACAGTTGCTTAGATGAAGACATCTATATGCAGCAACCAGAAAGGTATGTTGATCATGAGAATCCAAGACATGTGTGCAAACTTCAAAGGTCCATTTATGGCTTGAAGCAAGCATCATGTCAATGGAATAAAAGATTTGACGAATAAATCAAAAAGTTTGGATTTTTTCAGATGCGTGATGAGCCATGTGTATATCACAAAGCTTGATGTAGTATTCCTAGTCCTATATGTTGATGACATATTAATCATGGGAAGTAACATTCCAAGACTTAAAGCTGTTAAGTATTATCTTGATAAATGTTTCTCTATAAAGGATTTAGGAGAAGCTACATACATTCTGGGAATTAAGATCTATCGGGATAGGAAAAGATGGTTAATTGGTCTATGTCAAGATGCTTATATAGATAAGATTTTGAAGAAGGATAATATGCATAATTACAAGAAAGGTTTTCAACCTATGAAAGTTAAGCATAATCTGAGTCATGAGATGGATGCATCAACTCCTGAAGAGGAGGCATACATGCAGAAGGTGCATTATGCTTCGGTTGTAGGATCTATAATGTATGTTGTTAGATGCACAAGGCCTGATGTGGGGTTTGCTCAGAACTTGGTTAGTAGATACCAACAAAATCCAGGGAAGCTCCACTAGACTGGTGTTAAACATATTCTAAAGTATTTGAGGAGTACGAAAGATATGTTTTTAGTATATGGAGGGAAACCAGACACAGAACTTAATGTTACAGGTTTCTGTGATGCGTACTGGCAATGTGATAAAGACGATACGAAGTCTCATACGGGTTACGTTTTTGTTATCAATGGAGGAGCAGTTGACTGGAAGAGCAAGAAACAGACAACGATTACAATGCATGCTACTCAATCTGAGTACATGGATGCTTCAGAAGCTGCAATAGAAGCTGTTTGTATTAGGAAGTTTATTGAAGATCTTGGAGTGATGCCTTCAATTAAAGAACCTATTGATATGTATTGTGACAAATCTGCCGCAATAATATTTGCCAATGACCCTGGAGTCATGTAATGCGACAGACACTTTATACGTAGACATCACTACGTCCGAGAACAAGTTGAAGCTCGGGAAATCAAATTGATAAAATTTCACACAGATGATAACGTATCAGATCCTTTAACTAAGGCTTTACCTAGACCAAGGGTAGTTAAGCATGCCAAAGCGATTGGGCTGCAACTAGCTAGCGAACTCATGCAATGAATCTGTGCTTAGTATTTAGATAAAGGATGTTGTGACATTATTATATAATGAAATAAAGATTGGGTTTCGTATATTTATATTATTTAATAAGTGTATCCTATTTTACATGTTTTAATCCATGAATAAATATTTTGCTAAATGTCCGTTGTCGATTAATAATATGAGAATATTATTAAACTAAGAAAAATCAAAATAGAGATAGAGTATACTTGAAAGTATATTGATCGATTTTGGATGATATTCGATGAATCGAATTTAGGACTTATCCCAACTATATGTTATTACTTTATGGATCTTTGTCATTAAGTAAAACATAAATAGTTATTCTTAGACTTGAGATACAAGGAAACTGTTATGAGTCTAGTGCATCGCTGTGGAATAATCTAACGCTAAACGTAACTGGTAGCTATAAGGATTATTGAAGTGTTGCAAAATTCATAAGTTTTTCTCGTAGTCAATATGGAATTTATTTCCTCCAATTTTGTTTTGGAGTTTAATACAGCTGGGCCCCTCGTGGGATTAGTAAGATGTTTGTATGGCCACACCCAAATTTGTTTTGGTAATCTTGCTGAATCTGTGAATGAGAAATAGAATGGTTAATGACAGGAATGACTGAGATCCATATCCTTATTAACGTTGTATTAGAAATAAAAGGATAATAATAACGATGCAGAATCGTTAAAAGGTTTTGTCCAGGAGACCTTACTCGAGTTGTACTATAGACATTGCTATGTTTAACTAGACGCTAGTCAATGTAATCACGATATTCGAAATATGTCCAAGTGGGAGCTGTAAGTTTATGGACTTATATTTAATAGTCGTGTGATAGGATCGAACTTGAGATTACAGGATTACACACAATACGTAAAGAGTTAATGTAATTAATAAATATATTTATTGTATTTATTAGTTTATTTAATAAATCTATTTATGTATTTATTAATTTAATTGAGCAAGTAACTATATATCCTTAACGGTCGTTAATTAATTAAAATTTAAGTTATAACGAGCGTTAAATAAATATATAGTATGTACACTAAAGGAAAGAAGGATGGAAGGTTCCGGAACACCCCCTAAGGGGTGTTTCGACCGTCGGTTATGGCTAGGGGGGGGGAATTGTTGCCTTTTATTTATCTTGGGCTATAAGATGCTTAGGCCTATAAATACACCTCCTAACTTCTCATAATACACACAACAATAATCTTTCCCCTCCTCTTTCTCTTTGGTCGATCGCAACCCCCCACCAACAAAGGGTTTCGGTTGGTTTTTCTTGGTTGATCGATTGTGTACGTAATCTAGTCCTAGCCCCTCTCTAGGGTTGTTGGGTAGATTAATTACAAGCGTTGTAGCTCGGTTTTCACGTGCTAGAATCACGGTTAGCTCGTTGTACTACGTGTGTACAAGAACGTAATATTGTCTTACTTTAGACTATATCTTGGTATATCCGGTATAAACCCGAATTGGTGATTCGTTCTTCGTCTTGTGAAATTACTTTAGCGTAAAGGTATGTGACCCTAATTCAATTAATTATAATTGTGTTATTAATTATGATCTTGTTAAATCGCTTCCTGATATGTGCTTTAATCTCGTTTAGGGTTTTATATAATTGTTATGATATTGATAAACCTTCAGATGGTTGTGCACTTCATCAAAAGAGATGACTTGGATGTTACTCATTTTAATCATCTCTACAACAATCTCAGAGTATATGATATGGATCTCAAGGGAATTGAGCCACCAAAAGCATCTATATCAAAGTCTAACTTAGCCTTTGTGTCAGAAGAAAGCAGCGGTGCATACTCTCAAGGTACCGCTTGTGGATCAAGTAGCGGTACTTACTTCCAAGGTACTGTTGGTGGACCAATAAGCAGTACTTATCCTCAAAGTACTGGAAACAGTCCATCAATGACCCAAAACTCACCATTATTCAATGAAAGTGATGCCTTTTCATTCTTTGTTGGATAAGATAACAGACCAAGATTAACTCTTAATGATCTGTTCCAAATGGATGATGCTGATATTGAAGAGATGGATCTCAAATGGCAAGCTGCAATGGTCTTAGTTAGATCCAACAGATTCTACAAAAAGACTAGAATGAAGATAAATGTTGATTCTAATAAACCATTAGGATATGAAAAAGCTAAGGTTGAATGCTACAACTGTGGAAAGCTTGGACACTTTTCAAGGGAATGCAAAAGAGAAAAAGCTGAAGGTAGCAACCAGAAGTTCAAGAGCAGCAATAGAACCAACCTAAGAATCTCTTAAAGTCTTCCAAAAGGTGATAGCAGAAATCCATGGAGTCCTAAGACAACTAAGGTATTGGTGACTGTAGATGGAGTGGTTGATTGGCCTGACACTCATGATGAAGAAGAAGAGCATGGTTTAATGGCTCTTTCTCATGAAGACACGGAGGTACATCCCTGTTCTAAAGATTGTGTTCTTAAGTTTAATAGTCTTAAAGTAGTGTGGAAACCTTGGTTTCCGGATCTTTGAAGCTACTAGGAATGCATCATGTTCATATGATTAAATAATCAAAGCGGAATTATAACATAACACATTAACAAGATGTTTAGGCACAAGACACATGAATTAAACAAATGGGTTTCTCATTATATTAATAATAAACAACCACTAGACGTGTATACATTGAATCCCACGTCTAGTGCACACACGCTTTTAGGTTTACATTGTGAATGAGAGTATGAAAAACCTAATAACCCTTGGTTCCTTTTATAGTGTAAGGATTAGGGTTTTACAAGAGATAAAATCAAATAAACAAGTAAATCTTCTATTTAAATAAACTTATGCAGAATATATCTTGCATGTTTATCTAAATAGAAGCTTCCATAAGCTTCTTGTCTACATTTCTATCAACTCTTGAATTGCATGTGACAATGCTTAGATTATACATGACAACTCTTGAGTCATCAACGCTTAGTTTGCACTTATCAACGCTTGGATTGCTCTTGACAACGCTTAGACAATATCTTCATGTTTTCTTCGTTTTTGAGTTTCTGCCACATCAGCTTTTTGACCCAACAATCTTCCCCTAGTTGATGTCGGCAAAACTCTTTGTGTATCTCTTGTAAGTTGTACATGATCTTCAAATTGCTTCCCCTTAAGTGTAGCATGTGTATCTTCCCCTTTTTGTCACATCAACAGGGAAGTAAATAATGTATGCAATCTTGAAGATTCTCCAAATGTAGCTCTATGTAATGTTCTTGAAGAAAAATAAATAAGATATTCTTGATGTAGAGGTAGAATAACCCAACCTTGTGTTCCATGTCTTTTACTATCCATGTGATAAAGAACTTATACCTATAGCAAATTATAAGTAGACATCGATCCCTTGTCAATATTCTCATCCTTTGTGAGACACTGAGCACGATACTGTAACTCCTTCAAGTGTTATGACAAGCCTTCATCACCAACCATGTAAAGCACGAACAAGTTATCTTTAAAGTCAGTGTATGGGATCCACGACTTTAAGATATGATAGAACACAAACTCGCGAAAATCTTCTTCAATCATCAAACTTACCATAAGAATTCTTCCCCTTAAGTCAACACATCTTCATGACGAATTTAATGAAATAACATCTTCATACCATATGTAAAAGTATTTGATGGATAACTCTTTCACAAGGCTATCCCGATTACATAGTTTAAATATCCATCAAATTCCTACGAATAATTGCTAACTCGCTTTAAGATCATTAATCTCTTTTAAAAATATCCGAGCCATAAATATCAACATGATATTCTAAATTAAAACGGAGATTCCATGTACCTTCGTGTGTAAATTCCTCCTTTTTGTGTGCTAAAAACGAACTAATTTTCTCAAACAGCAGTAATCCTTGTGTTATCCGAGATCCTCCTTTATCCAACATATCTGGAATGTGTATTGTCCAATTTCGGACAATACTTGTCAACGTTCAAATTAACCATTGCTCGGACAACACTGTCAACGCTGTCAGCGTTTGACTTATTCTGTCAGCGTCCATTCAATACTTGTCAGCGTCAAATTCCTTGTCAGCGGCTACATTTTCTGCTAACATCATCTAGGGTTACAATCTTCAACAACGCCTGGGATACACGATATGATAATGGATAGAAAATATAAAATCAATACCATTGATCTTCTTTGTCGTCTTCAACCATATCCTTCGTGATTACATAGTCAAAATACCTTCTGCTATACCCACGCAAGGCAGAAAGTAAAATATATCATGACTTTAAATAACTCCCCTTTTTTTAAGCAAGATATCACGTAATCATATTTTCAAAAATAGAAAACTGAATATGTGAACATCCCTATAGTTTAGCGCATGATCATAACCCACGTTACCTTTAAGCAAACCGAATATTCTGCCAAGATAATCTCACTTTCACACAACTACTTTGTCCAAAATAATAGGAGATTATTAAAGGAAGATTCTATAAATCAATCCCTATGAATCAGGAATCATAGAACAGAACGTAGTTGTACTTCCTAAACATCAGTAATACCACGTGAAGATATCAATTGTGAATGCTAATATACGTCCCTTTGCTTCATCCAATCACATTCTTAGAATCGTGTGAACACAAAGACTTTCTCATGGGAACACACAAATCAATCGTGTGAATGTTACTCTCCATGTGAACACAAAGTAACCAAATAATAATATTCGAACAGTAGCTCACTTTTCTTTTGTATGCACGTCATGTGTTTGCAACATCACGTGAGGCACAATGTATATGCACCAGCAGCCACTTAATTTGACCATATTACAAATCATGACCACTCTTGAAGAATAAGATCAAACCATATCCGAATCTGCTTCTTGTTTATAAACTCGATCTAGGGTTTAGAATTTGAGCACCGAAACCCTAATTAGGGTTTGTAAAAACCTTAGATCAAGTATTATCTTGAATCATAACAGCCACAAACCTCATTCTTCTGCTCTTTAATTCGATCTAGGGTTTAAGAAACCCTAGTTCATGGTTTTATGTGAAAAGAGCAAAACATTAATACCTTAATCAGTGAACTTCGATGCTGAATATCTTCATCATTAGGGCTCAGATCGAAAATCCCTTCGGTAAGATTCTAGACACAAGTGCCAAGAATCTACAGTTCAATAATCACGAAGATCCAACGGTTAATGAAGGAGAGATCGTGTTTTGAATATGGATGTCCACAGAAAACTGCATACACTCACTGCTGACTTTGACGCTTAATAACTTTTTCCTGGGGATAAAACTTGACAATCCCTCCGGTGGATGTCTAGATATATGTGTATAGAACACACACAAGAAATTTCATGACGATCCAACGGTTCAATTAAAAGTTATGACCTTCTGAATACTGCTGCGCACACAAAAACGTCCAGAAAAATCCTAGACGGATTTTTCTTTTCTTCACCATACACGAACACCTTGTTGGTCCTAGCATCACGAGCCACGAGACTTTGATACCAATTATGGAAACCTTGGTTTCCGGATCTTTGAAGCTACTAGGAATGCATCATGTTCATATGATTAAATAATCAAAGCAGAATTAGAACATAACACATTAACAAGATGTTTAGGCACAAGACACTTGAACTAAACAAATGGGTTGCTCATTATATTAATAATAAACAACCACTAGACATGTATACATTGAATCCCACATCTAGTACACACACGCTTTTAGGTTTACATTGTGAATGAAAGTATGAAAAACCTAATAACCCTTGGTTCCTTTTATAGTGTAAGGATTAGGGTTTTACAAGAGAT
Source organism: Glebionis coronaria (assembly GCA_025667525.1). Classification (NCBI taxonomy): domain Eukaryota; kingdom Viridiplantae; phylum Streptophyta; class Magnoliopsida; order Asterales; family Asteraceae; genus Glebionis; species Glebionis coronaria. The sequence continues at coordinate 5,293,667 of CM046882.1, read as the reverse complement.
AAAATCAAATAAACAAGTAAATCTTCTATTTAAATAAACTTATGCAGAATATATCTTGCATGTTTATCTAAATAGAAGCTTCCATAAGCTTCTTGTCTACATTTCTATCAACTCTTGAATTGCATGTGACAATGCTTAGATTGTACATGACAACTCTTGAGTCATCAACGCTTAGTTTGCACTTGTCAACGCTTGGATTGCTCTTGACAACACTTAGACAATATCTTCATGTTTTCTTCGTTTTTGAGTTTCTGCCACATCAACTTTTTGACCCAACAAGTAGAACTTGAAGAATAATATCAAAAAGTAAAGACATGTACTGTAGAAGTTAATGCTTTTAAACAAGGTGTTGCTAAGTTAGAAGATAACATAGTTTTGTATTAAAAGGGTCAGCAAAACTATGAAGAGAAATTAGGATTTTGACTCTTCAAATAAGAGAAAAAGATGTGTTTATTAAAGCTTTTGAAAAACAACTTATGAAAGTCACTACAGATAATAAAGTTTTAAAAGCTAGTATTTTTAATGAAAGGGAAGTGATTAATCAATGGAAAAAATCCTCTAAAGGATTGGGTAAGCTGGTTAATTCACAAATGAGGTGTTATGATAAAACAGGCCTAGGTTATTTAGAGGACCAACCTGGGATAACTCTGACTGACAAAGACTTATCCAAGGGATTTTTGATAGTTCTTGTGACTTAGAAGAAACACCTGAAAATGATTGGTATCCTGAAGGAATTAAGGCAGTTCCTTCACCATTACCAAGAGTTTATATGCCTCCCAATAATGATAAGAGTTTAGAGTTAGATGAATCAAAAGCTGTTTATGGTAAAAAAAATCTGATGATTAAGAATCAGACTCTAGTACTTTGACTTAGGATGAATCAGTTGTGACCAAAAAAGGTTGTCTATCCACCTTTAATGAGCATATTTATGTCTGAAGGACATGTGCCTACAACTAGTTCTGCTCCCAATATAACATCCAGTAGTTTTGGTTAATGTAATATCAATGTTCATAAATAAAAAGGTGACTTTACTCTGAATTTTTTGCATTTTCACTATACTTCATGACTGACTTATGCATCTCACTATCACAATTGCCACATCAACATATGCCTATATCTTGTAAACACTATGTATATAACAAGTGTGAGTTCTAAAAGTTATAATATGAATAAACAATGAATAAGAAAAACTCACATATAAGAAGGATACCCTAAATTCTCATAGAAACCCTACAAATCCTATAAACTAATATTTCAAGCAATGTAATCATAAAATGACAATGTACTATTATTAAACACTCTACATTAATTATAATCCACCAAATAAAGTAAAGTTAAATAATCACAAAACACTAATATTCACTAATCACAAGCTAATTACAAGAAAATAACCTAAAACCAAGATTAGCATATAAAATCCAATCTATAATGAATTAGACTCTAAACTTTTATAACAAAACAAAAAACTCAACTAAGTATCATAATATAATCATACATTTATCTTAAACCAAGTTACAAATTATTAAAGCATAAAGTACAAGTTTTCAAAGCATAGAACCTTAACCTTATTTAAATAACCCTAGGATATGATCAACTTATATGAACCCTCAAAGTAAGAATGTAGAGCCCATAAAAGTCATAAACATGACATATAATACTTAGAATAAGTGTACATAGGGATATAAACCCTATTTACCCAAATTAGAAAATTATTAGGATTCACTACCTAGTTCTTTTTATACCTAGTTCTTTTTACTACCTAGTTCTTTTTATACAAGTCTAAAAATACTCATAAGACTTCATTAATATTATAAGATGATATTAAGACAATGTACAAGTACCTTAATTCACAAGGTACAAGATTTCAATTCATGACTTGTAAATTAGGTCAAAATAGGTATTTTCACTCTTTAGACATGTTTACCCTAACTAAACCCTTAAACCAAGAGTGAGAACTCACTGGAAACTTAAAACTCAATGTCTAGGATCTAAACTAAGTTTACATCAGTAGCTAAGAGGAGGATAATCACATTTGCTAAGATTAAACCCTAGATCATTAGAAAACCCTAATCTACAAATGTATACTTCCCATTTTCACATCAAACCTTTGTTAAACTTCAAACCAAGGAACCAAATCTCTTAAATAGAATGTATAAACCCTAATTAATCCCTAATAATTCACTAATCACTTTCCTAAGCCCTTAATCACCAAAAACACAAAGCATAAGTTACAAGCCCTAGTTTTAGGATACGGTTTTGTAAATTCCCTCCAAAACTCATTTTTAAACCATTTCCCTCCATTCCATGTTTGAAAACCTGATATTTATTCTTCCTAAGATATTTTAGGAGTGTTAAAAGTAGGTGTATCACCTCCTTGCTTGCTACACATCACCATTCTTATCCAATATATGTAGTGACTTATTTCTAGCCATAAGGAAGGATTAGGAAAAAGCTACAAGCTATAAATTTATGTAGATCTTCACTAGCCTTCATTAGTCACCCCTGTATCTATCTTACACGTTTGAATGCAAAACTTGGAGGCTAAGGGTCATTTCATATATAAATAGGAGTGTATACCTTCATTTGAAACTTGCACCATGTTTTCTTTGTATCTTATACCCATTCTCTATTTCCACCTCTATATACATCTTAGTACATCCCACAAGACCAAACACGAGGTCTAGAAGCTAGCCATTGAAGCTCTTGAAGCTTGATAGCAAGTTGTGTTCATAAGAAGCCATAAGGAGCCATTTAGGAGCTACCTAGGTAAATCTATGTTAACCAAGGCTTTGATCTTGTTATAAAGTTTAATTAGACTTGTTATAAATCCAAAATTATTTTAGAAAGATAATCCAAAAGAAACTAAGTCATTTCATCATTTTAAATGAAAGTTATAAGTTAAAGATGTCTTAAAGCCCTACTTTTGTAATCTACACGAAATAATGAGCAAAAACCCGTTTCAAATGCTATAATTCTGAAGAAATGTTTTTATTATGATTATAAACATGTTTAGAAACTTTGTTTTCAAATTCTAGATTATTTGGATCATTTTTTAGCTTGTTATGTAATTTTTACAAGTTCAGGGACTAAAACTGTCAATTCTAAAACTATAAATTATTTTGGGTCAAAAGTATAATTTTATGAAATTATAAGCTATAAGAATAAATGTTGGAAATTTTGAGACCCTAAGGTTTAATAATGAAGGTTTAAATTGCAATTTATGAAACTTTATACTTAAAGGGTAAAAAGTGTAATTACACCAAACTATAACAACAAGGACTATTTTTGCCAACATTGAAACTCAAAATGTAATAAATATGTTGTGTCATGTTAGTAGGGATCTTTGTACAAAGATGTTCCATCTTGATATTACGTTCTGACTGAGTGGTTGGTTTACGATTTAAAGTGCCCTCGCTCCTAAAACGTTTATAGAATGGCTTCTGAGTATGATGGCCCGAACAATGATACTATTACTCCAAAAATTAATTCAGTCAAATAATGTTAATTAAAGATAATGAACTCAAGACTAACACTTGGTATATATGCATATTGTGTGTCAGTCCAGACTCCGTGAGAAGGTTGTGGTTGGATAATCAAAAAGACTCTATAGGCTAAGATGAGTTTATAGCCTCACATTTTAAAATCTTACAAACAATTTGAAAACCCGTAATGGGGATATATGCAAAACTGGAATACAAGTGTTTTTGTATGCAGCCTATATGACTATTGACACTATGTTTATTTGTTTCCATCCAAAGTCCCTTTTTAATCGTGAGCCACTAATCATTTAATGAGCGCTAATATCGTGAATAGTACTATTAGAAACTGACATCTCCTATTTGGACAAGTCGCACTTTCTAGCAGCTAATGGTCGATTCCTAGGCTAAACAGATATACTTTATTTTGCATAACTCAGGATAGTCTGGCAATCTTCCTTCTTAAAGGCAATTTGTTGGATTTTCTGATAATGTCTAGTCGCGGGTCATGAGCTAGTGCAATAAGAATCGATGAAGTTAAAACTGGGTGTATAACACTGTAGCCCGAGAGTCATACTTGTATTCAAATCATGTTTAAAACCTATAAATTCACTCAACCTTTGTGTTGACTTTAAGCATATATCTCAGGTGATTGAAGACTGGCATGCTATAAAGGGTGGAGTCTTGAATAAGTTATCATTCTATCAATAAAACTAGATCTTTAGGAAAACTGTGTTTGTACAGCGTATGTACAGTTGTTTGTTAAACTCTGATTTAAATAAATGAATGATAACATTTGTTTTATAAAAATGTCTTTTTGGCATTTTCTATTATTGTAACTATAGTACTATGAAGTAATACCCTAGATCAATATTCTGATGCGTAAAGGTAAAATGGGGGTGTTACTTCCAAGCAGGTTAAATTTTATAGTAAGGAAATGGATAGTAATGCAAAACATCATAGTAGTATCAAAAGGGGTGGGCTAGGTTTTGAAAACACCATGTTAGAATTACCTTTTGGATCTTCTTTGAAAAGAAAAGGATGTTATGTGTGTGGTAGTTTAGATCATTTTATCAAAGATTGTCCTGTGCATGAAGATAAAATTTCTAAACAAAACGCTGCAAATAGGATCAAATGAAAGGGCATGAAAAGATTGCACAAGGAAAAAGTCAATTGGGATCAAGAGATTACACACCTAAGTGGGGTCATGCTCAGAGGGTAAATAAGCAAAATAAGTCAAATAAGATAAGTAACCCTCATACCAATAAGGACTTTATACCTAGAGTAGTACTTATGAAACAAGGTCTAGTACCTTTGAAGTCAAGTTCTTAAAGTACTGGCAGATCAAAATCTGCAAGTACTGCTAGAACTAAGACAAGTACTGCTGGTCTTCCATCTAGAAAATCAAAGTCTAACAAAACTTCTAAGGGTTTATTTGAGATTGTTAAGTCACCTAGAAGAAAGCCTTATGACTGCAGCTTTGCAAGCACAAGCCACCAATGTAGCCGGAGCAAGTAATGGAAATGCTGTTAGAAGAGAAGTTCCTGTTGAAAGAAGATGTACTTACAAGGATTTCATGAACTGTCGGCCTTTTAACTATAAAAGATCTGAGGGAGTTGTTGGACTTATCCACTGGTTTGAGAGAACTGAATCAATATTTGTTCGCAGTGACTCTTCTGAAGATTGTAAAGTGAAGTTTGCTATGGGTACGTTAGTAGAAGAAGCTTTGTCTTGGTGGATTGCTTATGTATAACCCATTGGGATAGAACAAGCTCATCGTATTCCGTAGAATGAATTCAAAAATCTGCTAACTAAGAAGTATTGTCCTCACAATGAGATTAGGAAAATGGAGGATGAATTCTATAATTTAGTAGTGAAGGAGAATAATCTTAAAGCTTATATCCGAAGATTTAAGGAATTAGCATCACTATGTCCTAACATGGTGCCTAATACTAAAAAGTTGATGGAAGCTTTTATTGGAGGATTGCCTAGAAGCATATAAGGGAATGTTACCGCCTCTAGACCTGAAACTTTAGAGGAAGTTATCACCATTACTCAAAGGTTAATGGATCAAGTGATAAGTTATAATCCCGCACCAATGGCAGTCAATAACAAGAGGAAGTTTGATGATAGGAGGAACTTTCTTATTAATCGTAATTTCTAGAAGAATAGTTTTCGTAATTATAATCAGGGCAATAATCGTCAGCAACAGAACAAAAGAAATGATGTTTCTAAAGTTTATACTGTGACTACGAACACTGGTTATAATGGAAGACAACCCTTTTGTCAGAAATGTTCTCTACATCACACCGGATTTAGCACTATCAAGTGTCAGAACTATGGAAAAACATGACATCAGACAAGATTCTACAGAGGTAAAGGACCAGCTACTGGGAGTAACCAAATTCCGGTAACTAAGGTTTGCCATAACTCTGGAGAAAAAGGGCATTTGGTAAATGAGTGTCGTAAAGAGAGCAATAGCAGAGGAAAATCTTATTTGCTAAACGATACTCATCAAGATCAGAATACGGTTACGGGTATGTTTCATCTAAATCAACATCTAGTTAAAGTAATATTTGACTCCGGAGCTGATAGAAGTTTCATATCTGTTAAAATTGCTGCTAAGTTAGGTATACCAACTGTTTCCATGAATACTAAGTATGATGTAGAAATGGCCGATGGAAAAATAGTTAGCACTAATACCGTTATTCTAGGATGTATCATTACTTTATTAGGTTAATCCTTCGGAATCGATCTTATGCCAATTAAACTCGGTAGCGTTGACGTAGTCATAGGGATGGATTGGTTATCTAAATACCATGCTAAAATCTTATGTGACGAGAAAGCCGTTCATAGTCCTATTAACGGTGAAGTTTTGGTTATCCATGGTGAACGAAGTAAGACTCGACTAAGTCTCATATAATGCTTAAAGAAAAATAAGTATGTATCCCTAGGTAGTCAAGTTTTCTTAGTTCAAGTGACGAAGAAACTACAAGAAGCAAAGCGACTAGAAGATATTCTGATAGTTAGAGACTTTCCTGAAGTATTTCCCGAAAAATTACCAGTTTTGCCACCTGAACGTCAAGTTGAATTCGAAATCGATTTGATACCAGGAGCAACACCAATTGCTAAAGCGCCTTATCGATTAGAACCTTCGGAAATGCAAGAATTGTTAAGTCAAATCCAAGAATTAACTGATCCAGGATTTATTAGACCAAGTATATCGCCGTGGGGAGCTCCAGTCGTATTTGTGAAAAAGAAAGATGGATCTTTTAGAATGTGTATCGATTATCGTGAGTTAAACAAATTTACTATAAAGAATCGTTACCCATTACCTAGAATCGACGATTTATTTGATCAAATTCAAGGATCAAGCGTATATTCGAAAATTGATTTAAGGCCAGGTTATCATCAATTAAGAGTTAAGGAAGACAATATTCATAAAACTGCTTTCAGGACACGATACGGACATTATGGATTTCAATTTATGCCTTTTGGTTTAACCAATGCACTAGCTGTTTTCATGGACCTCATGAACAGAGTGTGTAAGCCTTACTTGGACAAATTTGTAATCGTGTTTATCGATGATATTTTTATTTACTCTCGTAATAGAGAAGAACATGTCAAGCATCTTGGTATAATCCTCGAGTGACTTAAGAAGGAGGAGTTGTATGCGAAGTTCTCGAAATGCGAATTCTGGATCAATGTTGTTCAATTCCTAGGACATGTCATTGATAGCAAAGGTATTCGTGTGGATCCTGCGAAGATTGAAGCGGTGAAAAATTGGAGTAAGCCTTGTACGCCTACGGAAATTAGACAATTTTTAGGACTAGCTGGGTATTATCGAAGATTTATTGAAGGTTTTTTAAAGATTGTTAATGCTTTGACAGAATTAACTCAGAAAAATAAACCGTTTGTCTGGGGAGATAGTCAAGAGATAGCTTTTCAATTATTGAAGCAGAAGTTGTGTGAAGCACCTATCCTAGCATTACCAGAAGGTAACGATGACTTTATCGTTTACTGTGATGCATCTATTCAAGGAATGGGAGCAGTGCTTATGCAAAGGAATAAAGTTATTGCTTATGCATCAAGGCAACCTAAACCGAATGAGAAGAATTATACTACTCATGATCTAGAATTAGGAGCAGTGGTATTTGCTCTTAAGATCTGGAGACATTACCTATATGGTACGAAGTGTGTAGTATTTACCGATCACAAGAGTCTTCAATATATTCTTCATCAGAAAGAATTGAATATGAGACAACGACGTTGGTTAGAATTACTTGCTGATTACGATTGTGAAATTTGTTATCACCTAGGTAAAGCCAATGTAGTAGCCGATGCTTTAAGTCGAAAGGAACGTGTTAAGCCGTTACGAGTTAGATCATTAATGATAACTCTTTTACCAAAGTTACCTACCCAAATTCTCGAAGCGCAAAAAGAAGCACTTAAAGAAGAGAATGTTGGAGATTAAGAGGAATGGATAAAGAATTTGAAATTCTTCAAGATGGAATTCGTTGTATTAAAAATCGTAGTTGGTTACCTGCCCATGGTAATTTACGTTATTTGATTATGCATGAATCTCATAAATCAAAGTATTCTATACATCCTGGTTCCGAAAAGATGTATCAAGATCTGAAGAAACTCTATTGGTGGCATAACATGAAGGCAATCATGGCTAAATACGTTGGCAAGTATTTAACGTATGCAAGGGTTAAAGCGGAGTATCAAAAACCATCCGGTCTATTGATACAACCATAGATTCCAATATGGAAATGGGAAAGAATTACGATGGATTTTGTGACTAAATTACCTAAGACATCAAATGGACATGACACCATCTGGGTTATTGTCGATCGTCTTACAAAATCTGCACGATTTCTTCCTATTAAAGAGACTGATAGTATGGAAACTCTTTCGAGATTGTATATTAAGAAAATAATCTCACAACACAGAGTGCCTGTATCTATTATCAAAGATCATGATAGTCGTTTTACATCTATATTTTGGAGATCGATGCAAAGTGCCTTAGGTACTCAATTGGATATGAGTACGGTATATCATCCACAAACAGATGGAGAAAGCAAAAGAACGATTCAAACTCTCGGGGATATGCTCAGAGCTTGTGTGATAGATTTTGGAAAAGGATGGGAGAAACATCTACCTTTAGTAGAATTCTCTTATAACAATAGTTATCATGCTAGTATTAAAGCAGCGCCTTTCAAAATACTCTATGGAAGAAAGTGTTGATCGCCTGTTTGCTGGGATGAAGTTGGAGATATTCAACTGACAGGACCAAAAATAATACATGAAACTACTGAGAAGATTGTTCAAATTCGACAACAATTACAAGCTGCACAAGATAGACAAAGGAGTTACACTAATACTAGACGTAAACCTTTGGAATTTGCAGTAGGAGATCGTGTTATGTTGAAAGTTTCACCTCGTCAAGGAGTTATTCGATTCGAAAAGAAGAAGAAATTGAATCCAAGGTATATAGGACAACTCAAAATAACCAAAAGAATTGGCCCTGTGGCGTATAAACTAGAGCTTCCTAAAGAGCTTATTAATGTTCACAATACTTTTCATGTTTCGAATCTTAAGAAGTGCTCATCTGATGAATCTCTCATCATACCTATGAAAGAACTTCAACTCGATGATAAGTTAAATTTTATAGAAGAGTCGGTGGAATTTATGGATAGAGAAGTGAAAAGCTTGAAGTAGAGCCGTATCCCAATAATTAAAGTACGATGGAACTCGAAAAGAGGACTTGAGTATACTTGGGAACGTGAAGATCAATTTCGAGCTAAATATCCACATCTATTTTCTTCTGTTAAACATAATTCTAGTTAAATCTTGGGACGATACTTTTAATAAGGGGGAAAGACTATAACATCCAGTATTTTTGGTTAATGTAATATCCATGTTCATAAATAAAAAGGTGATTTTACTCTGAAATTTTTGCATATTCACTATACTTCATGACTGACTTATGGATCTCACTATCATAATTGCCACATCAACATATGCCTATATGTTGCAAACACTATGTATATACAAAGTCTAAGTTCTAAAAGTCATCATATGAATATACAATGAATAAGAACAACTCACATATAACAAGGATACCCTAAATTCCCATAGAAACCCTAGAAATCCCTTATAAACTAATACTTCACGCAATGTAATCATAAAATAAAAATGTACTAATATTAAAAACTATACACTAATTCTAATTCACCAAATAAAGGAAAGTTAAATAATCACAAAACACTAATATTCACTAATCACAAGATAAATACAAGAAAATGACCTAAAACCAAGATTAGCATATAAAATCCAATCTATAATGAATTAGACTCTAATATTTTGCAAAAAAACATAAAACTCAACTAAGTATCATAATATAATCATACATTTATCTTAAACCAAGTTACAAATTATTAAAGCATAAAGTACAAGTTTTCAAAGCATAGAACTTTAATCTTATTTAAATAACCCTAGAATATGATCAACTTATATAAACCCTCAAACTAAGAATGTAGAACCCATAGAAGTCATAAACATGCCATATAAGACTTAGAATAAGTGTACATAAGGATATAATCCCTAATTACCCAAGTTAGAAAATCATTAGGATTAATGACCTAAAAAACCCTAATATTAAGAAATATACATGGAATCAATACCTAGTTCTTTTTTGACAAGTCTACAAATACTCATAGGACTTCATTAAGGTTATAAGATGATATTAAGACAATTTACAAGTACCATAATGCACAAGGTACAAGATTTCAATGCATGACTTGTAAATTAGGTCAAAATAGGTATTTTCACTCTTTAGACATGTTTACCCTAACTAAAACCTTAAACCAAGTGTGAGAACATATTGGACACTTAAAACTCAATTTCTAGGACCTAAATTAAGTTTAAATCAGTAGCTAAGAGGAGGATAATCACATTTGCTAAGATTAAACCCGAGATCGTTAGAAAACCCTAATCTACAAATGTATACTTCCCATTTTCACATCAAACCTTTGTTAAACTTCAAACCAAGGACCCAGATCTCTTAAATAGAATGTATAAACCCTAATTAAGCCCTAATCATTCACTAATCACATTACTAAGCCCTTAATCACCAAAACACAAAGCATAAGTTACAAGCCCTGGTTTTAGGATCCGGTTTTATAAATTCCCTCCAAAACTCATTTTCAAACCATTTCCCTAAATTCCAAGTTTAAAAACCTGATATTTATTCATCCTAAGATATTTTAGGAGTGTTAAAAGTAGGTGGATCACCTCCTTGCTTGCTACACATCACCATTCTTATCCTATATGTGTTGTGACTTATTTCTAGCCATAAGGAAGGATTAGGACAAAGCTACAAGCTATAAACTTGTGTAGATCTTCACTAGCCTTCATTAGTCACCCCTCTATCTATATTACACGTTTGAATGCAAAACTTAGAGGCTAAGGGTCATTTCAAGTATAAATAGGGGTGTATACCTTCATTTGAAACTTGTACACCGTTTCCTTTGTATCTCATACCCATTCTACATTTCCACCTCTATATACGTTTTAGGACATCCCAGAAGACCAAAAACTAGGTCTAGAAGCTATCCATTGAAGCTCTTGAAGCTTTGATAGCAAGTTGTGTTCATAAGAAGTCATAAGGAGCCATTTTGGAGCTACCTAGGTAAATCTATGTTAACCAAGGTTTTGATCTTGTTATAAAGTTTAATTAGAATTTTTATAATGCCAAAATTATGTTAGAAAGATAATCTAAATGAAACTAAGTCATTTCATCATTTTAAATGAAAGTTATAAGTTAAATATGTCTTAAAACCCTAGTTTTGTAATCTACATGAAATAATGAGCAAAAACCCATTTCAAAATCTATAATTCTAAAGAAATGTTTTTATTATTATTATAAACATGTTTAGAAACTTTGTTTTCAAATCCTAGATCATTTGGATCATTTTTGAGCTTGGTATGTAAGTTTTACAAGTTTAGGGACTAAAACTGTCAATTCTGAAACTATAAATCATTTTGGGTCAAAAGTATCATTTTATGAAATTATAAGCTATAAGAATAAATTTTGTAAAGTTTGAGACCCTAAGGTTAAATAATAAAGGTTTAAATTGCAATTTATGAAACTTTATACTTAAAGGGTAAAAAGTGTAATTAGACCAAACTATTATAACAAGGACTCTTTTTGCCAACATTGAAACTCAAAGTGTAATAAAATATGTTGTGTCATGTTATTAGGGAGCTTTGTACAAAGATGTTACATCTCGATATTACGTTCTGACTAAGTGGTTGGGTTTACGACTTAAAGTGCCCTCGCTCCTCAAACGTTTATAGAATGGCTTCTAAGTATGATGACCCGAACAATGATACTATTACTCCAAAAAATAATTCAATCGAAGAATCTTAATTAAAGAGAATGAAATCAATACTAACACTTGGTATATATGCATATTGTGTGTCAGTCCAGATTCCGTGAAAAGGTTGTGGTTAGATAATCAAAAAGACTCTATAGGCTAAGGTAAGTTTACAGCCTCACATTTTAAAAGCTTACAAAAAATTTGAAAACCCGTGAGGGGGATATATGCAAAACTAGAATACAAGTGTTTTTGTATGCTGCTTATATGACTATTGACACTATGTTTACTTGTTGCCATCCAAAGTCCCTTTTTAATCGTAAACCGCTAATCATTTAGTGAGTGCTAATATCGTGAATAGTACTATTGGAGACTGACATATCCTATCTGGGCAAGTTTCACTTGCTAGCAGCTAATGGTCCATTCCTAGGCTAAACATATATACTTTATTTTGCATAACCCAGGATAGTCTGGCAATCTTCCTGCTTAAGGGCAATTTGTTAGATTTTTCTGATAATGTCTAGTCGCAGGTCATGAGCTAGTGCAATAAGAATCGATGAATTTAAAACTGGGTGTATAACACTGTAGCCCGAGAGTCATACTTGTATTCAAATCATGTTTAAAACCTATAAATTCACTCAACCTTTGTGTTGAGTTTAAGCATATATCTCAGGTGATTGAAGACTGACATGCTATGGAGGGTGGAGTCTTGAATAAGTTATCATTCTATCAATAAAACTAGATCATTAGGAAACCTGTGTTTGTACAGCGTATGTATAGTTGTTTGTTAAACTCTGATTTAAATAATTAATGATAACATTTGTTTTATAAACATGTCTTTTTGGCATTTTCTATTATTGTAACTATGGTACTATGAAGTAATACTCCAGATCAATATTCCGCTGCGTAAAGGTAAAATGGGGGTGTTACACCCAAGCAGGTTAAATTTTCTAGTAAGGAAATGGATAGCAATGCAAAACATCATAGTAGTATCAAAAGGGGTGGGTTAGGTTTTGAAAACACTAGGTCAAAATCACCTTTTGGATCTTCTTTGAAAAGAAAAAGATGTTATGTGTGTGGTAGTTTAGATCATTTTATCAAAGATTGTATTGTGCATGAAGATAAAATTGCTAAACAAAAGGTTGCAAATAGGATCACAATGAAAGGGCATGAAAAGATTGCAAAGGGAAAAAGGCAATTGGGATCAAGAGATGACACACCTAAGTGGGGTAATGCTTAGAGGGTAAATAAGCAAAATAAGTCAAATAAGATAAGTCACCCTCATACCAATAAGGACTTTGTACCTAGAGCAATACTTATGAAACAAGGTCTAGTACCTTTGAAGGAAAGTTCTTCAAGTACTGGCAAATCAAAATCTACAAGTACTGCTAGAACTAAGACAAGTATCGCTGGTCTTTCATCTAGAAAATCAAAGTCTAACAAAACTTCTAAGGGTTTATTTGAGATTGTTAAGTCACCTAGAAGAAAGCCTTATGAAAAACCAGTGCAAATGTGTGTTTCTAAAGGACAAAAGTCACTTGTTCCACCAAGTACTACCAAAATAGTATTTAAGCCTAGAAAGTCTAAAAACAAATAATCAACTTATGTTTTTGATTATTTAACTGGAACAATGAAGTATAAGAGTTTTTGTTGTCTAACTGGTAAAACTACTTACCAAACACTTAAGTATGTAGGTCCGACAAGATCTGAGCCAAATGTGGCTTGGGTCCCTGTTAAACACTAATGTGTTTTATGTATGTGCAGGAACATCTAATTAATGAATTGAAGGATAAATGCATAGTTGATAGTGGATGCTCAAGGCACATGACAGGGAACAAATATTTCCTAGTTGAATTTGAAGAATTCAGAGGTAGACCAGTAGCCTTTGACAGAAGTAAAGGCAGGATTACTGGCAAAGCGAAAATCAAAACAGGAAAATTGGAGTTTGAAGATGTGTTCTTTGTGAAAGAATTGAATGAGTTCAATCTCTTCTCTGTATCATAGATGTGTGATAAGAAGAACAAGGTGCTTTTTACAGATTCAGACTGCTTGGTACTGTCCAAAGATTTTGAGATGCTAAAAGAATATCAAGTACTGCTTATAGTACCCATGCAAGAAAATATGTATACCCTTAATCTTCATACTATTACTCCAACAGGTGGTATTACATGCTTGTTAGCAAAAGCTTCTAATGATGAGTCTAATTTATAGCATATGAGGTTAGATCATGTGAATTTCAAGAAACTAAACAAACTTGTTAAGGGAAATTTGGTTAGAGGGTTACCTACCTAATCTTTTCAAAATGATCTCACATGTACTGCTTGTCAAAAAGGAAAGCATCATAGAGCCTCTTGTAAGACCAAGACTGTCAATTTTGTGACTAAGCCTTTGCAATTCTTTCATATGGATCTGTTTGGTCCAGTTTCTGTTAGGAGTATTAGTCACAAGACCTTTTGCCTAGTTATAACTGATGATTATAGTAGTTTCAGTTGGATTTTCTTCTTATATCTTAAAAGTGAAACCAATGAATTTCTTAAAGACTTTTTCACCTTAGTTGAAAAACAGTTCAATAAACAAGTCTTAGTCATTAGGACAGATAATGGGACAAAATTTAAGAATGCTGAATTTGATCAATTCTGTAGGTCTAAAGGGATCAAGAGACAATTTAGTAATCCTAGGTCTCCACAAGAAAATGGGGTAGCTAAAAGGAAAATTAGGACACTAGTTGAGGTTGCTAGGACTATGATGCCTGATTCTCTATTGCCAAACACCTTTTGGGCAGAATCAATCAATACTTCATGTTATGTGCTAAATAGAGTTTTAGTGACCAATCCTCAAAACAAAACACCTTATGAACTTTTGACTGGTGTTAAGCCAACCATAAGTTACTTAAAACCTTTTGGGTGTCATGTGTCTATTTTAAATACTTTTGATCATTTGGGTAAGTTTGATGGATATTCTGATCCAGGATATCTAGTCTGATATTCTTTGCAAAGCAAGGTATATATAGTCTTTAATTTGACATCAGAGAAAGTTAAAGAAAATGTCCATGTCAATTTCTTAGAGAATAAGCCCAATGTCCCAGGAATAGGTTATGCTTGGATGTTTGATTTGGATTATCTAACTAACTCCATGAATTACTATTCTATGCAACAAGACTATCAAACTAACAATGCAAGTAAAGAGACTAGCACAACTAGTTCAGGTACTCAGAAGGAAAGTCCTTTTTCATCAGACTCTCAAGATGATGATGAGATTCATATCTATGTACCACATTTGCCTACTGTCTCACAAGCAATGGTTAGCCCACAACAGAAGTAACTAGTGATACCAAATGATGCTCAAGCCTCACATGATGAACTCTAGAGGCTTATGTATTAAGAAAAGTATGCTAGAGAAAGTGCTAAGCATTCAAGAGAAGAACATTTGGAATCACAAAGCTCAGCAATACATTTGCAACCTAGCGGTACTTCATCTACAAGTACTGCTAAGGCAAATTCTGCAAAAATCTGTTGATTCACTAGAAGACATTCTTCAAGAAATGGATAATGAAGATGGTTTTACTAGTCCCAAGGAAGGAATCTTCTCAAATGCTTCCTATGATGAGCAGGGTGTAGTGACTAACTTCAACAATTTGGAAACTAAAATACTAGTCAGTCCTGTTCTCACTCATATAGTCAATAACAACCATCCTATAACTCAGATTATTGGAAACCCAAAGTCTGTTGTGCAAACTAGAAGATAACTTCAAGCTAGTGCTGAAACTCATGCACTTGTGAGCTATGTCAAACAACAACAAAGAACAAATCATAAGGATACTCAGCATTGTTTGTTTGCCTGTTTTTTTTATCAAAAGTAGAGCCTAAGAATATTTCTCAAGCTCTTGATGAAGAAAGTTGGGTAGATTCCATGCAAGAAGAATTAATGCAATTTGACCTACAAAAGGTTTGGATTCTTGTGGATCTCCCTTCTAGAAAGAGAGTAATTGGTACTAGATGGATTTTCAGAAATAGAAAGGATGAAAGAGGTGTTGTTGTGAGGAACAATGCTAGGCTTGTTACTCAAGGCTATAGACAGGAAGAAGGGATAAACTATGATGAGTTTTTTGCACCAGTGGGAAGGATAGAAGGCATTAGGTTATTTTTGGCCTTTGCATCATATATAGGATTTATAGTCTATCAAATGGATGTGAAAAGTGCTTTTCTTTATGGCACTATTTCTGAGGAGGTATATGTTTCACAACCTCCAGGGTTTGTAGATTCTAAGTTCCCCAACAGAGTCTACAAAGTTATTAAAGCTCTTTATGGTCTGCATCAAGCTCCTAGAGCTTGGTATGCAACTTTGTCCAATTTTCTTTTGGAACATGGATATAGGAGTGGGACCATTGACAAGACTCTTTTTATCAAGAAGAATGCTAAGGATATTATCCTAGTTCAAGTACATGTTTATGACATCATTTTTGGTTCAACAAAAAAGTTATGGTGTGAAGAGTTTGAAGCTTTAATGAAAGGAAGATTTCAGATGAGTTCTATGGGAGAACTTACTTTCTTTTTAGGATTTCAATTCAAACAAAGGAAAGATGGAATATTTATCAGCCAAGATAAGTATGTTGCTGAGATCTTGAAGAAATTTTCAAGTATGTATACAAGAAGTGTACGTACACCTTTTGAAGCCAAGAAGTCTTTGTCAAAATATGAACATGGTGAAAATGTTGATCTTCATTTGTATAGATCAATGATTGGTTCATTGATGTATCTTACTGCTTCAAGGCTAGATATTATGTTTGTTGTGTGTGCTTGTTCAAGGTTTCAAGTGAATCCAAATGTTCCACATCTACATTCTGTGAAAATGATTTTCAAGTATCTTAAAGGTCAACCTAATTTAGGATTATGGTACCCTCGGGATTCTATATTTGACTTAGAAGCTTACACAGAGAGGGATTATGCTGGAGCTAATCATGATAGGAAATCCACAATAGGAAGTTGTCAATTCTTAGGCAGAAGAATCATATCATGGCAGTGTAAGAAGCAAACCATTATTGCTATTTCTACAACTGAAGCTGAATATGTAGCTGCTGCTCATTGCTGTGGACAAGTACTTTGGATCCAAAATCAGTTGTTAGATTATTGTTTAAACTTCATGAACACCAAAATCTACATTGATAATGAAAGTACAATCTACATTGTCAAAAATCCAGTCTTTCACTCCAAAACCAAGCATATTAAAATAAGACATCACTTTATAAGAGATGTATATGACAAAAAACTTACTCAGGTTTTAAAGATCCATACAGATAACAATGTAGCTGATTTATTATCCAAGACGTTTAAAACTAAGAGATTTAAGTTCTTGGTAACACATATTGGTATGCTAAACCAATAAGTGTTGCAAATGTTAAGGGGAGGGAGGTAACAGTTGTACAATTATTATGCTAATTGTTATTGTATAGTGTTTGTTTTTGTTTTCGATGTGATTGCAAGTTATTAGATTAAGATAAAAGAGGTTACAATAATAGTGGAATGCATGAACCGGTCTTATCTTTGAGGTACCATTTTGGAATCAAGTACCGCTAGGCAAAAATTGAAGTACCATGTATGTTCCATGTACCACTACATAATCGTTGTACCGTTGAGGGTCTCTTTTGTAAAATTGGCGGTTTCTTCGCACTTGTGTTTGTTATTCATATAAATATTAACCCCAGTTACACAATTGATTCACCTAATCTTTTATTTTTATACCTCGATTCTATAACATTCTCTCTAATTTTCGATCATCAAAAATTCTAATGACTGCTCTACAAGTGATCTCTAAGCACAACAAGGTTGTTAATCTTACTCAGAATGATGATTCTCTTAGTTTTCATGAGATTCTTGACTTTCTATCTCGAAGTCACGTATGTTTTGCACCTACTGTAAGTCATGTTGTCTCTATTCCTCTTGTTACACAATTTTGGAATACTGTTGTCATAGGTACTCGTCATAATCAACCTTGCATAAGTGCTAGAGTTCATAATAGGAACATTTATGTGACTGAAGTACTGCTTAGGGCTAGTTTAAGACTTGATGATGCAAATGGAACTAGTATGTTGACCAACATTGAGATACATGATGGCCTTGCAGCCATGATATATGAGGGTGGTAGGGAAAGTCTTACTTTCTTTAAAGGTTTATTTTCACAATAATGGAAATTACTTTTTCATGCTCTAATTCATTGTTTAAGCTCAAAAGTACATCTTTTGATCAAATTCCTGCTACTTTGGCATCTGCTTATATTTGTCTAGCAAACAACAGAATTTTTAACTTTTCAAGGTTAAGTTTTGAAGGCATGACTAGGAATTTAGAAGGTTCTAAAAAGTTTTTAATGTATCCAAGATTCATTCAGGCATTAGTACAAAACCAAATCCTAAACCTACCAGACTTTACAGATACATGGGATGTTCCCTCTTTCACCAAGAGAACTTTTTCTTTCTTGACAAAGAATGGTAACTCTTTTTCAGGGACAATAACACCATTATTTGCTAATATGTTAGCACACACAGCTAATCAAGAAGGTGAGGAACCTAGCTCAGCTAGTGCTTCTCAGCAAACTCCTTCTAACCAGAGTCCCCAACTATCTGAAGATTCGCAATCTTCTTCTCATCATGATGGTAATCAGCCTAATTCTGATGAGATGATCCATACACCTGCTGCTTCAGTTACTGCTAGTGGTTCTCCACATACAACAATAATAGAGGTGGTGGATGTTGTAAATTTAACCGCTTTGTGCACAAGCTTGGCCAAACAGGTACATGTTTTGCAAAAGGAAAAGCTAGAACAAGATAAGAAAATTGCAGAATTGGAGGCCTATTTGACTAAGCTAAGGAATAAAGTTACTCCTTGGATGAGTCACCACAGGGCAATTCAACAATCTAGTCTTAAGAAGCAAAAGCTCAAAAACTTCAGGAAGAAGAAACTAAATGCAACCAAACAGGGGAGGAATAATAAAGAACAAAGACCTTCTTATGATATTCAAGCAAAGCTCTTTGGAGATGACATAAATTTTGAAGTTGATGATGGCATTGAGAATTATGTGGATAACACAAGATTGGAGCATACACATATGGAGCTTCAACATGAGGAACCACAGCCACAACCATCTGTTGATGAAGAAATGGTGGTAACTCAGCCACAACCTCAATCACCAAAACTACAAGCAAATTGGAGTAGTTTTTATGAGAAGCTAGAGGAAATAACTATTATGTTTCCTGTGTATACAACTCCACCACAAAGACAATTTTGGTTTCATGAGAACAATCTTTCCAAGTATTGTCAAGATCAAGGGTTAATATTGAATCAAACAAGACTGAGAAGTTAGATATTGAGAAGACGGCTTCTAAAGGAGAAAAAGTATCTAGAGATACTTTGGTGATAGAAGAAAGAAGTGTGTCTATAACTGGTGAACTAAATACTACTGAAGAACCAAGTACTGCTCAGCCAACTGCAAGTACTACTGGTGAAAACACTTCACTACCATCTTCTAAAGAAATCCAAACTCCATCTTTTGGAGAAGATGAGACATTAGCACAAGTATTGCTTGATCTCAAAGAAAAGAGCTCAGCTGAAAAGGAAAGGCTAGCAGAAGAAGAAATGAAGACACAACAAGCAAATCTTGCCAGTCAAAGTCAAGATAAAGGTAAGAGAGTGCAAGCTTCACAGCCCAGTAAAAAAGGTATTGTGATTTAGCAACAACCTAATGAAGATGAATAAAGAAGATCCTCAAGGTTATTGAATAAATTACCTAAGATTAATCCAAAGGATAAGGGCGAAAAAAAATTTCAATCTGAGTCTGAAAGTGAAAGTGATTCAGATGATGATATCAACAAAGTCATGAACAAGTTTCATCAAATGGAGCATGATGAAGAGGTAGCTCTTAGATTACAAGTAGAAATGTGTGAAGAAGAGTTACAAGAAGAACTTGCATCCAAGCAACAATTGCTTGAAGCTCAGAGAGTGCAGCAAGAATGGAACATAGAAGAGTATGATAGAACTCTGGCTGAACTAAAGGCAAGTGAACTTCTAGCAGAATCCTTATTAGCTGAAGAGAGGGATGCTTATGATGAGGAAGAAAAGGATAAATTAATTGATGATTTGGTAAGGGAGAAACAAATATTCTTTGCTGAAAAGAGAAGAAAAGAAAGAGTAAAGCCTCAAACTACTATTCAAATCAGAACTCAGATGATGTCTTACCTCAATAAGGTTAAGCATTTCACTCATGCACAACTAGTCAGGAAAGGTTTTGATGAGATAAAGACTTTGTATGAGCAACACAAAAGGAGCAACCAAAACTTTTTGAGATTGGATCTGAGAAAGACAAAAAGGACATTGAAGATGTCAAGAAATATCTACAACAACAAAGTCAATTTGGAAGTAACCCCAGACTTGATGCAAGTACTGCTGGACAGAAAGAAGCATTTCCACCTATCAAGACTACATATATACTAGGAAGAATAGAAAGGTGAAGGAAGTGTCAAAGTAAGCAAAGACTTCTCAAGGAATGGATGAGGGAAATGCAGCTCAAAATGTTAAAGAGACTGAAAATGTACAAGCAATACATACTCAGTCAACAATACTTGAAGAAACGGTACATACTGACTTGGAGGAAGGATCCATTGAAATTGAAGGAACCTCCAAAGGTAAAAGAGAAAGAGATCAACCAGGAAAAAGCAAGAAGCTAAGAAAAAGGCAAAATCTATAGATCAAGATAGTGATGATGATGAGAGCTGTAGAAAGTACATGAAGATAGTAAAATTTGAAGACCAATGTATTGATACAGAAATCTTTGGAAAGAAGTCATCAATCATAAGGTGGACAAGTGCTATGAGACAAGGACTAGAAGCTCTTGGAATAACTAGAACATATGGCACATTTAGGATGTTAAGGTTATTAGAAGACATTCTTAATATTCTTGACAGACAAGACATTCAAGACCTTAACAGATTTGTTCAAGGAGGGAGTGAAGGTCAAGAAGAAATATAACTATTGGGAAGAGAATTGAAGTTTATGTATGAACCATACAACTATGATCAAGGAATGTTGAAGGATTTAGAGAATCAAGTTCCTACTTACTAAAGATATTATAGATCATGTGGTATAAATAAACTAGATGTAGATGATGTGACATACTATATGCTTCAAGAGAAAAGATATCCTTTTGGAAGAAGGTTGTTAGAAAGAATGTTGGAACAACAACTAGAGGTTTCAGAGGAATCTAATGGTGCTTTAGAGTTGATTAGGATGATCAAACAACAACTCAAGGATTTGGAGAAAGAAGAAGAAGCTGAGAAGGAGCCTTAAGTGTTTGACTTTCAGTCACACTTTACAAATGGTTCTCAGTTCACCATGTCTAACACACATAAGAACTGGCTAGTCCATAAGAAACTGGTTTGTGGTAAAGAATTCTCAAATCCATTGATAGCTGGTAGTTTGCTAAAAACTACATGGTCATTAACTCACCACACTTAGAAGTGAAGAGTTAGCTAGTCCTAGGGCAAACGGTTCTAGGTAAAGACTCTATCAAATTCGTTAATGGTTGACAGTTCACTAAAAATTGTAGGGTTATCAGTACACCTTATTCTTTATGAATAAAATATTAGCTATTCCAGAGTATACGGCTAACTGGTAAAGAATAAATCAAATCCGTTGATAGCTGGTGATTTGCTAAAAATCATGATGCCAATACAGATTGGTTTGTTGTTAACTATTTTATTTCAGGTGGGAAGACAGAAGCAGGAATGTTGATTCATAAACAAACATGTTCAAGAGATTCATGTATGTTCAAGATCAAGAAGATTATAAGGAAGTTTTGTCATCATCAAATAGGGGAAGACTGTTGGGTTAAAAAGCTTAAAGATGACAGAGTTCTATATATGAAGACAACATAGTTGCTGCAAAGAATGTTCAAAAGACACAGAAGATCATCATTTGAAGATAAAGATGATATTCATGAATATTTGAATATTATCATATCAGAAGAAGATCTGCATAAAGTGTTTGGATACATTCAGTTGGTATACAAGTACAAGATTACCAAGTTCAATCCAAGTTTGAAGTGAAGTTTGAAGACATGTATTTTATACATTCAACACACAGAGAAACAAGAAGACAACAAGTTATCATTCTTGTTTAGGGGAGGATTGTTGGGAATTATTTGTAAAGTACCAAGTACCGTTAGTACAAGTACAAGTACTGTTAGTGTTAGCAAGTACCGTTATTGTTAACGCGGTATATGTCAAGTACCGTTAGTGTTAATGTAAGTATTGCTAAGGAGGAATATATCTTTAGAAAACATATGCCATAGTTATAGTTAGAGTATATCTTATGTGATATACTTAATAGTTTAGAATATTAATAATATATCGTGTGTGATATACTTATCATAATAGAATATTCTATGGTTCCTTACACTATAAAAGGAACATAGGTACGATGAGTTTCATGTACCTCACTGAAAATTCGATTAATAGAAGATCGAATATATAGAGTAATTCTGTTCTTCTTTGCTTTATAAGTTAGATTCCGCATAACTTGTTTAGTTGAGTAAGAGTTCTCAAGTACTCTACTTTTATTACAAGGTATTGTACAAATTCTTAACAGAATATAGATTCATTCAAAGGGATCAACAAACATTTTAAGACCCATTGTTTTATAGACTTGATCCCACTTTGACTGACAATCAAGGTGAGATTTCAAGGGTATAAAGGAGTGTTGAAATTCTGTTTAAACTTTTTTTATCTTGCAAAAAGTTCCTTTCCAAGTTTTCAAAAATCCAAGTTATTTGATTTTTGCTTATTGATTATTGTATCATAAGCTCTCAAGTGCTTATTTGACAAGTAAGCCATTGCTCAGCTTAGGATACTTGAGGTTTGTTTGTTCTTTGTGGTTTCAGGTTGATAATGCTCAAATCTAACATATTTATAGGAGCGTATTCGTGGTGTTTATGCATATGTTTATGTGATTATTATGAACTTATGATACTTAATGAAGCTTATTTGTTATTGTAGGTTCATCAATGGTTTCATCACGAGAAATGAAGAAAAGACGAGTATTGGAGGTGAAAGAATAAACGAGACATGAAAGTGTAGCTCTCGTATGATAAATAATACAAAGATAAAAAGTCTTGGAAAGTTTAGAAGAAAGAAATTGGAAGAAACAAAGAAAAAGGACCAAAGAAGAGATAATGGAAAGTTGGCCCAGTTACCACCAGCAACTTTATTTCTGCCACCAGCAAAACTACACCCAGTTGCCACCGGCACGATCATTATGCTGCCAGCAAAACTACATCAAGTTGCCACCAGCAGGATTCATTCTGCCGCCAGTATTTTGATAGTCTGGTTATGAAAAGTCATATTAAACATTCTAATTACTTCTCTTTGCTCCCCAATCCGACCATAACTCCATTCCCTCTCCTCCAAGCTTTATTAAACCCTCATTTACAACCCTTGGAGCCAAAGAAATATGCTTGATAGCCTTGGAAAATTCACTTATAAATAAGACCAGGGGTAGTGTTTATAATCATCCAATCTCATAATCCATCTTCATCTCCATCATATTTATGTGATTTTGATATCATCCCTCACCCAAGTGGTGAGGGGTGGATTTGGTAGCCATGTTCATGTAATAAGCCATAGGAGAGTAGAGAAGAAAGCCATACTCCATACAAAACCCAAGTTGGTTATGGGTAGAATGCATTGTATTTTGGTACTATGAACTCTATTGTTTGGTAACTTCTTCTTTATTATTCAATAAAGTTTATGTTCATGTTCATTGTGATTCTTATGTTTTGTGATATTGTGAATGTTGTGATACTTGTGTTGTTTATATGAAAACTTGTGATATATGGATGTTTGGATTCTATTAGTGCTTGTCATTAGATTATGGTGATAACATTGTATTTGGTTGAATTGGAACTTGTTCTTCTTTGTCAATTTGGTTAATCATTATTGAGTCTATATGTCGGAATTCTCAACATGGTTGATTTAAATTCGTTAACCGACTAATGATTTGGTCTTGCGCTTTGTGACGATTGTGCAAGAGACTTAATAAACATAACATGTAATGGTTTAATCTAGATTATAGGTCGAAAGGAGTCTTTTGAATATATTGTTCTAATCATCTTTCAAGTAAATAGAACTTATCAAATTGATAACACCAAGTCTATGGCTCGAAAGGATTCTTGTTGTTGTTGGTTTAGGCATAAGGATCATGAGTGACCACTTGATTGAGACTTATGTATATTTGATTTATAAAGCACTAGTGTCTTATTACTGGTTCTCTAGGTCGAAAGGATTACCTTTAATATGTTTTCCAAACTATGCATCCTAATATCCATGTGATCATTTGACCATACATGTAAGTTCCTTTAAACGATTCTCATGGTGGTTTGATCGTGACAATCATACTTACAATTTGTTACAAATAAACTACACTTGAGTATAACCAAGTCCCATGGGACGACTTTGACTTACCAATCTAATTGCAACATTACTAGAGTATACTTGCTCGAATTTGTGTTACTAATTAATATCGTTAATTCTTGTTTATAAATTTAAAACCTAGTGTGGAAAGATCGCCACCATCAAGTTTTTGGCTTCTTTTATTTCTTTGTTGGAATTACGTTCTTGAACGAATTATTTCATTAACATAACCACCAACGGAGCACATCACAGGTTAAGAAGTTAGAAGAAATTCCATTCCATCTCATTTCATTTTCTTTGGGACTATTGTAGTCCACCAACAAAGGAAGAAGACTCATAAGCTCTCATAATAAGCCATTAGCTTAGAAGAACCCATAAGAGTTTGCATTAGCTGTTCTGGTTGGCCTGGATGTGGGTCAATCATGGTAAAAAGCTTTAAACTCACTCTTGCTAGTTTATTTTGTCCTATGTGCCTAATTAAACGAGCTTATTTATTATCTGTTGGGTTTCATTGTTTTTATTTCTTTTTTATAGTTCTTATTGTTTATAGTTCATATTTCTTGCTTTGTTTTTCATTAAGTTTCTTTTAATTGCATTATTGATTAGCAAATTGCAAACTGACAAGGCATAAGGGTTGTTTGCGATTGGTATAAAATGTAGGCTCAATAGCTTTTAAGGCTTTGAGGTTTTGCAGTAACATTAGATTGGTTAAAATAAGTTTAAAATTGCTTTTATTTCCAAGTTCTAGTGTAAAAATTAAAGATTTGTATGTTTAATGTTTTCTATCTGTGTTAGATATTCATCGGGGTAGTGTATGTTTTTTATCTGATATATGGTGTTGATTGTTTGAAAATTATGTGTGTTATCTAAGATATAAATACCTCAGATAGTACTGTGAGGGTAGTACATACTTGGATAAATTTTAAACTCGTCACTTGAAGGTCATGAACCTGGTCTGTTTTAGGATTAAATTTTAGATTATATCTTTTTAATGGCTTAACTTTCTGTCCAAAGTTCATCATTTTTCCTTTATCTGCACAAGTACTGTAGCCATAGTTCTTTATATTTGCACTTTGATTTTTATTGATTCTTTGTGTTGCATTTTGCTTACTTGAGTACTATTTGTGTGTTATAAAGTTATATAGGCTCACTGGCTTATGTAGCTTATCTGTGATATCCAAAAAACCCAAAAAAAAATATCAATACCAAAAAGAGAGTGAGGGGGCTCGAACCCCTGACCTCTCCCTCACACACCACACAGCCTTACCATTGTGCCATTGAGACTTTTTTGTCCAAAGGGTACTTTGGTTTCTTTTTATCAACTTTGTACAAAAATCGACAAAAAGCACTTTGTGGCTTATTTCCATATTCTGGTTAATGACAATGGACGACAACAATAATTTTATAGTCATCTCAATTTTTAAATCTTATTTTCTTAATTCCAAATTTGTTTCATCTTTGGTTAAGATTTTATTAGAATTCGAATTTAGTTTGATTTAAATTTGTGCTTATTTACAGTTTTTGCTTACTCATTGTAGCTTATTTCCATTTTAATATTTCCAGTATCTTAGTTTTTGCATTGCCAATCTTTTGCAACAAGTTTCAAGTCGCGAGGTTGCCTAGAACTCAAACACGACTATTTTGTCGTGTAGTGAGTTTGAAAACTTATTTCATTTAAGCTTATTACAAAAGCAAATTTAAAAATTCTTTTTGCAGTGTCTTAGTTATCCCAAAAGAGGAAGGTTTGTAAGAGTTCAGCTTATCAGCTTAAGTTTTAAGCTTATTGGGCTTATTAGGTCCAATAAGTTGGCTTATAGATTATTTCTGGCTTTTTGACTCATTTTCAGCTTGTATGCCTTTAGAAAAAATCATTTAAAATAGTGTTTTTAATCAAATAAGCAGTTTAGTTTTTTATCTTTCCAAAATTTTTCTTATTAGGCTTTTTGTTCCATTGAGCCCAACTGTTTTCATTTCTGGCCCATTTGGAGGCCCAAAAAGAGTTTTTAATTATTGTTAATTTCATTTATGTTTTACTTAGGTTAAAATTAATTAGATTTGAAATTGTTAAAATTTTTTATTTTTTAGATTATTATAATATTATTTTATTCTCATTTTGAGTTCCTACGTAGTTTTTAGCCGTCTTAGCATAGCTTCGTCTTTTTATTTAAAATCTTTCTTTTCCCAAAAACTGACTAATCTAAAGACGTTTTGATACACCTAACTTCGCCTCGGTTACAACGAACTCGTGGTTTAAGCACATACGGTTTTCTGAAATTGTATACGTTTTTATAATACCTACCCAAAAATATTACATCACTTATGATATACCAAGGTTGCACCAACTCAGCGTTGGTAGGATTCATATACAAAACGTGGGTCACACCATACTTCAAAAAGTTCATTGTAATCGGATTTTTCAAACTGTAGCACCTTACACCAAGCTAAAGCACGGGGAATTACATCCGGATCCTTAACCTACCAACGATTACTGTTTCGGTACATCTCTAACACATAAATCTAAATGGAAAATCATATAAAAAGGGAACATAAGAAATAATCTAACTTTAATTTAAATTATGATCAAAAGGAATACTAATGAATATGACACTTACCTTCAATGCCAAAACAAAGCCATACAACACATATGTCTGAGGCTTTTTCAATAAACGCTTTGCTTTACCAGTTAACAAACTAACACTGCAATCCCCCGCCATTACTTACTAACAGCTACTTCTTTTTCAAATCCCTCTCACACTGCGTGGGTACGACATTTACCGTCCTATTATAAAATATGGTCCAAAAATACACTCCTCATGGGTAAGCATCAAACCATCTCAAGTCCTTTATAAACTCAAACACTATATCAGGGACATTGATCCTAGGCTCTCAACCCATAAACACCATCGTTGTGATTAAGATTAGAAAAACCCTAACTACATCTTCATCAGCCAAGGCAACCCATACTTCATGCTTACTTGTTAGACCCAATAATTTATTACCTAATACCTTCTTTTTTCCCCGCTTTCTCTGGGAAAACACGATCACAAAATTTACAAACTAATAGACCATTACAAGTGTCTATTATGTGTAATTTACCAAATCTAAATCCAGTAACCAAGCAAAACTCTTCACGATCAAAATCAAACATATTGTATATGATATACGATGTCATATATGATATAAGCTAAAATATCATATATGATAAAATATATCATATATGATTATGTGCTTGAAAATTGAATTAATCTTATTTTTTATGGCTTAATCTCGTTGAGCAGATTTAGTATGACCTATTAGTGAACTATCATATATGATATACTATATCATATATGATATAAGCTAAAATATCATATATGATAAGATATATCATATATGATTATGTGCTTGAAAATTGAATTAACTCTTCTTTTTTGTTTAGAGAATGTTGTTTTCAAGGAATGTTGAACATTACAAGTATTCAAATGGCCAAGATGTGAGACCCCCAAAATCTGACATGGAACAACTAGGCAACGAGGGGGTAACACGTCATAGTACAAGAAACAATGAATTACAGTTCATTCAAAGCTGACGAAATAAAAACATGTTTATTACATCATAAAAGGTCAGAGTTTTTAAACATAGGTCCCGGAGTTTTAGAAGCAGAAAATTATATTATTTCGTCTCTATTTATAACATAAAGTTGCCCAAAAGAGAGAATAAACTCCTGACAGTTTTTACTAAAAACAGTCTTTTTAAAGCATCACATAAATCTCCAAGCTGCGATAATATCATGCGGGCTCCCATCCAAGCAAAGAGAAGTAATAATACCTGAGATTAAACATGTAGAATCATCAACATAAAGTTGAGTGATATTCATAGGTTTAGCAGTAAAGGTGTGGAACACAAGCATTCATTTGTAAAACAAGTAAATAGGGAGTATGGTTATGATCATTAACCATAGTCCGTAACCATTATTATTGCTGTTTAGTTCATGAACCGAAGCTTAACTCAGTGTAAGTTCCTCTAGGGAGTATTCAGCCTAAATACTCAAGTATAAACGAATATTAGTGCGTCAAGGTAATCGGGACGGGGATAGTCAATCCCGATGGATCCACACACAACATTCGCGCTTCGGGCAATGCACACCGGATAATTAACGGTTCATGATCGATGAGAGGCAGCTTAAGGCTAGACTAAAAGCGATAATAATATCGAAAACCGAAAATCATACATGTTCTGGATAGCATACAGTTTTTAATGGTTGTGTTTCACCATGTAAAATCTCACCCCGTGTTTAGAAACCATGTACAAGTAAAAAGGGGTTATGAACTAACCTTAGCCACGAGGTAAGTCAATCACGGTACTCAGCAACTGAGTAGAAATGGTAGTGGTAGACGATCACCGACGATATGGATGCCCGGGGAAACACGAAAACCGCAACCTATCACAATAAGGCGCGCGTTAAGACTCGAACTCAAGTATCGATATGTACCAAATATAATATGACTCAAATATTTTCCAAAGTAGTCATGTTTCAAAACCAGTGACACGAACCAAATGAATTCATACTAACCATTTATTCCAACAACACACGCTAAAACAATTGTACACTTGAAATTGACCTGTTATACGACGCCAAGTTAACGCAAGTCAAACTATTATTTACCCTTATTTGGACCAGTAGCTAAGTCATTTATATAATGACTAAGAACTTGAATAAGTCATCATGTCCGATGATGAATACTCAAACTCAGGCAACACAAACATTGAACTACGTGTCCCAAATAAAATCAGCAAGTACACCTCGAATGTACACATCGATCTACCCTATCTAGACTTACCCGTTTTAGATGAAAATTGGTGTCAAGGTCACTTATAACCTGTATAAGACCTCACCAAAATTTGAGCGAAATTTTACACATTAAAATCCATCAGCTCGACACTAAACTCGACTCTAAATTTGGGACAGATTTGTGCACTTGTTTTGTAAAACCGTTTGGACCACTTTAAAAGTACTAACTCGACAATCCGTCTTTTGAAACCACTACTAGACTCATCAAACTCAGTTTGTAAGATTTTAAAATTAGTAGTATCAACTATCTAACCAAGCCTAAATTCCCCGAGAGTCGACCCAAAATCAGCCACAATTTCGGATTGTGCCGATTTGCATCTCCCGGTACACGAAAACTAAAATTAGCATAACTTTTGACTCGTAATGACTTAGAAGCTCTAGCTTATACCAAAACGAGCGTCTTGGAAAACTCTATAACAATATCAAATAATCCTAGCCTTTCTCAGACCTTAAACCCACGAAAATTCTGATAAGGACCTGCTGTCCCAAAATAGCCTTTTAGAAAACAAGTCAAATCCATTTTTCAACCAAAACCAATCATTCCCATGCCTATAGAATGACTCTAATATCATAACCATCAACCAAACACTCCTAAAAACACTTGTATGTAAAATCTAACAAAAATCAAAGATTAAAAACAAGACCTTTTATGATCAAAACAACATAATCTTACCAAAAACAACACATGCATGATGATTAAAACATCATACAACCATGTAATCATAAGTTTATAAACAAAACTTGATGCATGTATGAGAAATTGATACCAAAGGATCACAAGATGATTTCTAACATGGGTCTAATTTTTGTTTTAAGAGTTTCATGTTGAAAGTTGATGATTAAGGGTGTTTTTGGTTGAGATGTCACGGCAAAAGGGTGGGGAGAGAGTGTTTGTGTTTTTTTTTATAAAATGAAAGTGTGTGTGAGTTGGTGGAATAATAAAAACCTTTTATATGGTGGTTTAAGTGGAGGGACCTAAGTTGCCAATTTGCAAACTTTAGGACCTAAAAGAAATTAATAGTTTTAAAGGGTAGAAAATGGTCATTGGTAAATATTGAAAATATTTACGGAGGTCGGTTTTCGTAAAAATACTTTTCAAAAGTTACAATGCATCATAAAAATGATTATATGACTTCCCGACACGACTTAATACGTAATTAAAACAAAATCGTCGAAAATATTAATTATCGAAACAATCGATAATAAAATGTAAAATTTTAGGCATCCGTCGGTATCGCGATCACTAGGAATTCTCGTTGTACATTGAATTTGAATAAACTCGTTGTAAAACGCACGCGGGTGATTTTAAATCAAAAACTTTGATTTAAATTAAATATGGAAAAATAAAATAAAAATTTTATAATTCCATACAAAGTACTTATCAATGATCCGAAAAAATACTTAAAAAATATAATTTAAAAATCTCAGGATTTACATATAGCAATACAAGAAAACGTAATACGTTGGAAAATGCAAGAAGCACGAATAAAAAGAGTAAAATAATGCTGGAAAAGTACGGTTCTCAGAGTCTTCCCCCTAAAGGAACTCTGGTCCACAGAGTTCTCCTGAAAACTGTAGAAGATGCAAACAAGAGGAGGTACAAAGTGTAGAACAAAATTCATTGCTTCCCAGGTAAATTTTCGTACCACGACGAATCTTAACGGTTAGAATTCGCTATGATTCAGTTTCTTAACTCCTTTTCGTATAGCTTTTCAGTCTTGGATTAGGATAACGATCTTTCAATACGGAGATACATCGAGAGATAGAGTTGTTGGAAATACGTGCGATAAACTAACAAGACTGAACACAAGAATCGCTTAAACATGCAAAGTGCGATAAAATGAACCAAGATTGTAAATCAACAAGGGTCGCAAATCGTGCAACTGTAAAACGTGAAAATCTTAAAATGTAAGAATCTAGTCACAAGCGAAATAGAAGGGAAAAATGAATAACATATGATCATTTAAAATACAATCTGTCGAAATCAGTTGTCTAGTATTTTGGTATTACTTTAAAACTTAGTTTTAAATATTTTCTTTATTAAAAGAAAATTTTACCAGGTGTAGTGATTAAGAATCAAACTCTATATAAAATGAGTGGGTAAACAGTTGTCAAATCATTTTCTTGATCAGGACTTCAAAGTAAAAGTAACTCAGTTTAAATAGTTATTTTGCTCAGCTTAAGAGCTTTTCGGATAACTGTATGAAATTATTGTTAAAACTCACGTTTAACGTTACCATTAGGAAAAATCAGATTTTCCAAGTTATTTAGAATCGTTGTTAGAAATTATAAATTAATTTAATAATTTCATTATATTGAAGGTAAAGTATGATAAAATCAAATACTTTAAAAGATACATCTTGATATCCTTTTTAAATACTAGTTATAAATTTACCAAAGAGGATGTATAGATCTGGTACTTAACTTGAAACAGTTATTTTGGTAATTTAAACATTTGGTAAAATGTATAAAAAGTTTCTTAAAAATTAATAATAATTTTTAGAAATTCAAGAATGTGTTTAAGATATCAAACGATAAACACGTAACAGTTTCTGGTTTTCAGAAAGTGACAAAATAGCAAACGATTATGAAACGAATATCGATCAACAATTAGTATACAAGCAATAGCACGAGGGAATAAAACGGAAGTCGTATCAACTCTTAACGAACATGATAGAATAGATGCATTGATTATAAGGACAATAAGAAACAAGGATTATAGCAAGATTAATTCACGAGTGCGGTTGGCGTCACCAATGACGACTTATTAAGTTCTCGGTGGTCGATACACGATCGAAAGAGAAAAGCCACACAACGAATTCTCGAATCAAAGAAAATTATTAAGAAGTTACTTGAGAGTAAATTCAGTAAAATGAAAACATTAGCAATGAAAGGCGAAATCAACACATGATTTACACGAATGAATTTCAAGACGACAAAGTCTAACACACATCATGACAGTTACACGAAATCATCGTTCACGTCCAGTCATAAATCATTAATCGCGTCCAAAGACGTTTCGTGGTTCTACCAAGATAGATAGAGATGGTCGATCATAGAAGCATATCAACGTTGATACTTTCAAGTCTAGTATCAATGGTAAGAATTTAGGCAAATGGTAACGAAAATCGTATCATAAGATGATGAGGTAACAAGTAAGACAATGATCGTCGAGTATGGAAATATGTGTTTGAGGCATGTACTTTGTTCAAGAAAAGATAAGAGTTCATATGTGTAAGTCATGAATTGTTGCTACTCGCATAAGATGTAAAAGTTTTCAAAACTTTTATTTTATCTAACTTTTTAAGGAACATGATTAAAAAGTTGATTGTTGGTCAAACATTTAGGGCGACTACTATTTGGCCTAGCATGGCTCCTTCTAAATTAGACATATGTGATCAGGCCATGCATAATTTAGGACTAGCAATGCGATGCTCAGCTTCGTCAAACCAGTATTACATATCATATGATTTAAAATATGTATATAATAACATTTTGTAAGAACAGAAATCAAAATAGTTTATGAAACTATTCGCCAATAAGTTACTGGCTAGATATTTAATTCAACAATTGAAATGTTACAAGATTCTTAACAAGACCCAAGGTAGAACAATTTGTGAGAATACATTGTAAAATTAATGTAAATTAATTTTATAAGATAACATTCAATTATTTAAGAAAGCCCAAATGAAACCTTTTGTAAAATGATTCGCAAACAAGACCAGTTTGAGTTTATATGGTAACATGACAATAGTTTATAAAGTTGCGAGTGGGTTACAAGAGGGAAATAAGGAGTAGTTCAAGACAGTCAACTAAATGGTTACAATGTGATAAGGTTTCAAGAGGCTTAGCCAAAATCGTCAAGAGACACGTGTCAAGATGGTAACGAACGATGAAAATAAGAACTTCAACCTCGATCCAAATCAGTGGTACGATAGAAGCAAAGAAAGACAATGTAGAATGACAAATAAGTCATATATAAAAGAAAGGATAAAGGAATCCGTATGTGTGCACATCGTGATTAATTTGACAATAATATACTTTTAAGAAAGTAGGGTTCCAATTAACACATAGTACAATCACTCCGAAAAGTTTCTATATTAGGAAGTTACCGAATTTTGAAAGTTCAAGATCTATGTATATATATGACCGAACTCAAGTTACTATTTGTAAACGTTTTTTTAAAACACAATCAATGTTTCATGGTTGTAAAATGTTATTAGTTACAATTTTACGAGTTCACAAGAATTTAATAGGCTTCAAATCATGTTTCTAACTTCTATCAATTTTGACCTTTTTAGTCAACTTTGACTTTTGGGTTTGACCCGACCAATTAACTCTCTAACGATATTCGAAGACTCAAAGTCTAATGCATTTCGATGTAAAACAATGCTTTGAACAACTTTCTAGTTTTACCCGAGACTTGAAACGGAATAAAAATGGACGAAAATGCCCTTGTATTAAGTCAGCAAAACGATATTTTAGAACTACGCAAAAATAAGTTCTTAAATCTAACAATCTCAAATGAGCGTAACATGCTCGATTTTAATGTTTATTGGCCAAATTTTATGTCCTAAACGGACGTCTCAACAAGTAGAAATATATACTTTTATGTCTAAAGTTATAAAAATATTTTCTCGACACTGTTAAACTTCCTGTAAAGTTTCTATACAAAGTATATATTTTTTTTCGACACCGCTTGGGATTAAATCCAATTTCATAATAACCCAGAATTAATGTACACACAAGACTTGTGGATTCCATAAAGACGAAAGAAGATAAACTGTATAATTAATCATGTAAAGAAAACACAGTATGGAAATGGTTCAAGAATGCCAACGATAATCTGAGAGATAAAAAACGACGCATATCATCCGTGTCTTCGGCTGCAAGATGTAATGCAGGAAAGTCTCCTGGCGGCGTGATTTTCCAAAATCACAAGACATACCGAGAAAGAAACAAAATATTAACAAGTCACACTCCTGAGGCGATGAGGTTTAATGAAAAAGGGAGGATACAAGTAGGACCTTATTCCAAACAATCGTCACATAATAAATGACGATCATGTGTTCAAGGTACAACGGATGTTGTAAGTCGAAGTCGAAACGTAATATGGTCAATGAAATAAAATGTAATCCATGTACAATTGTCATGTAAAATGATGACGTGAAGGTCAATCAAGATTACGAAAACCCACGATATTATTCAATACTGATTCAACGAATTCTTCGAGATGTGTGACTCACACGATGTCTTTTAGTCTTTTTCGGAGACACATTGATCTACACAATGGTCTATAGACTATTTTCCAAGACATTCAATCACAAATGGTCGACAAGCAAATTGGATATCTAAATAGATATCTTAAAACAATTGAATAATGAAAGCAACACGCACGGTAGTAAAATGAAAATTAGGAGTCTTATCGAGAACAACACTTCTTAATCCCGAACAATGGTATCTCGAGAGTATGCACAACATGTAACAGTGAGTCGAGAAAAACAAACGATTCAAAACGAACGAGCATATGAAGTCAGTCGTATCACGCATAAATGAAATAGCAATAGTACTCAGAAGAATGAGTATCAAAAGTCGGCAGCATACGCGCTCTGAATACAAGTATGTAACGTCATAACGATATGAAATCATTGTAACAAGATCCGTTCACAAGATCAAGAATTCAAGAAATACAGTATAGGCAGATGTAATCACAGGTAATATTCAATGATAATTCATAAGCACAAAGGCTTTGAAAAGACACAGTAATTTGTCATTAGGGTAATGTAATATTTCAAAATGAAATCAAAAGATGAAATATTAAAACGATAATTAAAAATAGATAATAAGGATTAAAGAGTTACCCGCGCACGTATCGAACAACATTGGCAGATTCTGTGATTGACACTGAACTTTCGGTTATATACTAAGTTTTGAAAAAGACTCAGTTCCCTATAACCATCGCTCTGATACCACTATGTGAGACCCCCAAAATCTGACATGGAACAACTAGGCAACGAGGGGGTAACACGTCATAGTACAAGAAACAATGAATTACAGTTCATACAAAGCTGGCGGAATAAAAACATGTTTATTACATCATAAAAGGTCAGAGTTTTTAAACATAGGTCCCAGAGTTTTAGAAGCGGAAAATTATATTATTTCGTCTCTATTTATAACATAAAGTTGCCCAGAAGAGAGAATAAACTCCTGACAGTTTTTACTAAAAACAGTCTTTTTAAAGCATCACAGAAATCTCCAAGCTGCGATAATATCATGTGGGCTCCCATCCAAGCAAAGCTAAGTAATAATACCTGAAATTAAACATGTAAAATCGTCAACATAAAGTTGAGTGATATGCATAGGTTTAGCAGTAAAGGTGTGGAACACAAGCATTCATTTGTAAAACAAGTAAATAGGGAGTATGGTTATGATCATTAGCCATAGTCCGTAACCATTATTATTTCTGTTTAGTTCATGAACCGAAGCTTAACTCAGTGTAAGTTCCTCTAGGGAGTATTCAGCCTAAATACTCAAGTATAAACGAATATTAGTGCGTCAAGGTAATCGGGACGGGGATAGTCAATCCCGATGGATCCACCCACAATATTCGCGCTTGCGCAATGCACACCGGATAATTAACGGTTCATGATCAATGAGAGGCAACTTAAGGCTAGACTAAAAGCAATAATAATATCGAAAACCTAAAAATCATACATCTTCTGGATAGCATACAGTTTTGGCTAGCATACAGTTTTTAATGGTTGTGTTCCACCATGTAAAATCTCACCCCGTGTTTAGAAACCATGTACAAGTAAAAAGGGGCTATGAACTCACCTTAGCCACGAGGTAAGTCAATCACGGTACTCAGCAACTGAGTAGAAACGAGAGTGGTAGACGATCACCGACGATATGGATGCCCGGGGAAACACGAAAACCGCAACCTATCACAATAAGGCGCGCGTTAAGACTCGAACTCAAGTATCGATATGTACCAAATATAATATGACTCAAATGTTTTCCAAAGTAGTCATGTTTCAAAACCAGTGACACGAACCAAATGAATTCAGACTAACCATTTATTCCAACAACACACGCTAAAACACTTGTACACTTGAAATTGACCCGTTATACGACGCCAAGTTAACGCAAGTCAAACTATTATTTACCCTTATTTGGACCAGTAGCTAAGTCATTTATATAATGACTAAGCACTTGAATAAGTCATCATGTCTGATGATGAATACTCAAACTCACGCAACATAAATATTGAATTACGTGTCCCAAATAAAATCAGCAAGTACACCCCGAATGTACACATCGATCTACCCTATCTAGACTTGTCCATTTTAGATGAAAATTGGTGTCAAGGTCACTTATAACCTGTATAAGACCTCACCAAAATTTGAGCTAAAGTTTACACTTTAAAATCCATCAGCTCGACACTAAACTCGACTCCAAATTTGGGACAGATTTGTGCACTTGTTTTGTAAAACCGTTTGGACCACTTTAAAAGTACTAACTCGACAATCCGTCTTTTGAAACCACTACTAGACTCATCAAACTCAGTTTGTAAGCTTTGAAAATCAGTAGTATCAACTATCTAACTAAGCCTAAAGTTCCCGAGAGTCGACCCAAAATCAGCCACAATTTCGGATTGTGCCGATTTGCGTCTCCGAGTACACGAAAACTAAAATTAGCATAACTTTTGACTCGTAATGACTTAGAAGCTCTATCTTATACCAAAACGAGCGTCTTGAAAAACTCTATAATAATATCAAATAATCCTAGCCTTTCTCAGACCTTAAACCTACAAAAATTCTGATAAGGACCTGCTGTCCCAAAATAGCCTTTTAGAAAACAAGTCAAATCTATTTTTCAACCAAAACCAATCATTCCCATACCTATAGAATGACTCTAATATCATACCCATCAACCAAACACTCCTAAAAACACTTGTATGTAAAATCTAATAAAAATTAAAACAACATAATCTTATCAAAAACAACACATGCATGATGATTAAAACATCATACAACCATGTAATCATAAGTTTAAAAAAAAAACTTGATGCATGTATGAGAAATTGATACCAAAAGGATCACAAGATGATTTCTAACATGGGTCTAATTTTTGTTTTAAGAGTTTCATGTTGAAAATTGATGATTGAGGGTGTTTTTGGTTGAGATGTCACGGCAAAAGGGTGGGGAGAGAGTGTTTGTGTGTTTTTTTATAAAATGAAAGTGTGTGTGAGTTGGTGGAATAATAAAAACCTTTTATATGGTTGTTTAAGTGGAGGGACCTAAGTTGCTAATTTGTAAACTTTAGGACCTAAAAGAAATTAATATTTTTAAAGTGTAGAAAATGGTTATTGGTAAATATTGAAAATATTTACGGGGGTCGGGTTTCGTAAAAATACTTTTCAAAAGTTACAATGCATCATAAAAATGATTATATGACTTCCCGACACGACTTAATACGTAATTAAAACGAAATCGTCAAAAATATTAATTATCGAAACAATCGATAATAAAATAAAAAATTTTGGGCATCCGTCGGTATCGCGATCACTAGGAATTCTCGTTGTACATTGAATTTGAATAAACTCGTTGTAAAACGCACGCGGGTGATTTTAAATCAAAAACTTTGATTTAAATTAAACATGGAAAAATAAAATAAAAATTTTATAATTCCATACAAAGTACTTATCAATGATCAGAAAAAAAATACTTAAAAAGTATAATTTAAAAATCTCAGGATTTACATATAGCAATACAAGAAAACGTGATATGTTGGAAAATGCAGGAAGCACGAATAAAAAGAATAAAATAATGCTGGGAAAGTATGGTTCTCACACAAGAAGGTTAATGAAGAAACTCATAAATTTTTATTTTAAATTTAAAATGTATTCTTTGTTTTTTTTCTTGTAATCTCCTAATGGATTTTTGACGTATATAGATGATTTTGTAAACCATTGGTATCTAGTACAAAGTCTTGTTAACATGGTTTAACTTTCTTGGTATTATATCATGATGGTTTTGATAAATTAGTGATGGTCATTAGGATAGGAAACATGTTATCATTTTTTAAAAATCAAGTATAGTGTCGAATTCATGATTAAAACAAGGAGTCTGGTGGATTCACTTGTCTAGAAAATAAAAAGAGTATTTCTTTTATGAGTATCATATATGATGATGTATTATCATATATGATACTCAAATATTTTTGACAAATTCAACAAAAGGTTTGCTGACTTCATGACTAAAACAAAGAGCCGGCTGAATCAATGATTAAACATTTGTTCATAAAATAAAAAAGTAGTTTATAAGAGCATACAATTGATGATTAAAGACTTGTTCAAATAGAATGTAACCAATCATGATTAAAACACTTATTCATAATAAAAAAGATACAAGAACAAAAGAGTCTAAGCAATTCATAACTAAAATCATAACATTATTATTATTAGAACTACTATTCTTCATTTTCAGTCAGTTCTTCTTCATCTTCGACTAAATCACTTTTCTCTTGTAAATCTTATTTGGCCTCGAAGAAACCTTCATCTTATCCTTACATATATGTGTGCACGTCATCATGCTTTGCTCCAACCATTTAATTGTCACATCTATATTTGCTCGTTGTTGTGTTCACGCAGTCTGCATTAATAAAAAAGATGAAAAAACATATTAGGCACCATTTTATCAACAAGTGAATTACCTGGCAGACAATATCAAAATGCACAATAGGTCAAAACTGTAAAAAAATCATCTACGATATCAATGCCTGGTTTTTTATATGGCATGTTAGATACATCATATATGATACATCATATATCATGTATGATACATCATATATCATATATGATATATCTATCATATATCACATATCTTATAACTATCATGTATGATAAATGAGATATCATATATGATAGATCCAACCTAATAAGCTTACATCAGCAATATAGGAAAAAATGTCTAATAATACATCTAATTCACGCTAACTTAAGCTTATTCAGAAATATCATATATGATACCTATGTATCATATATGATACGCCTATCATATATCATATATAATATATCTATCATATATGATAGATGATGTATCATATATGATCAAGCTTAATTCAGCATACATCAGCTACATAAAAAAATCCTAATAATACAACTTATTCAAACGGAAATAAGCTTATTCGTAACTCTCTTATTCAAAAAACCTTATAATTCGTTAAAATAAGCTAATAAGCTAGCATATATTTCAACAAAATAAATCCAAATCATCTAACTCACAAGCTTATTCATAACTCTCATCTAATTCAAAAGCTTATTCAAACAAATAAGCTTATTCACATAAATCACCTAAGAAGTTAGCTTCTAAGTAAGAACAATCAATCAAAATAATTCGTTCAAAATAAGCTAATTCAAAGCTTATAATTGTCATGATAATAAATTAGTAAGCTTATTCAAAATCAAATAAGCTAAATATAAGAATATATTTTATACAAACCTAATGATTCAATTCGTGCCTAATCATGAATTCGTATTGAGTAATTGATCTAATTAATCGATTCGTGATGAAATCCTTATGATGTTCGTGAGGGATTCGTGATTAAAAGCTCCGATCTATCAATTGTAGAGAGAGAAACTAGATTCGGGTAGAGAGAGAAACAGAAAGCCGATGTGTGTGTGTTTAATGAGAAAGAAGTGAGAAAAATGCTTATATAGTGAGCGGTTGAAATGACGAAAATACCCCTCCAGTGTAAAATGAGGATTTAAACTCAGTCATTAGATGGGAGGGAGATGGAGGGTGGGGATGCGTACCTCATATCTTAGATAAGTTTGGTATCCAAATGAACTTAAATCATAATATATTAGTATTTAGGATTTGGGCGTTATATTTTATCTGTCCGGATAAATTTGGATTGATGTTTGAAAAATAATTTGGGGGATAAGATATATGAAAGGGACTTGTACTTTTATACATTAAGGTTGCCTCAGAAAAATAAAAATTACAACGTTTGCCTTAACAAAATATTCTATAATTAATTGAAAATTTATGGTTGCCTCGAGTATAAATACGAGGTTTCTTTGGTTTTAAATACAACACATGATGAAAACTTCCACCAACCCTCGAACACGTGGCAACTATTAAGCTATGATTGCCTGGGATAGCTAAGTTGCTTTGGTCTAGTTTGGGAAAGTTCAAAATCTAATGGCATATGTCACAAACAACCCTTATAAAAGGGTATTTCAAGAAATTTCCCTTAAAACAAACTTCTTTTTTGTCTTTGTCTCCTCTTTTACAATCCAACGCTAATATTTATCAGTTTTTGTTTCGCGCTTTTGTCTGTTTAATACTTTTGACTCGTCAAACATGACTACTTTTTTCGCACTTTTTGTTTAAAAATATAAAATTTATGGAATTAAAAAAATCAAAAACCGATAAAACAAAAGAGTACGAATAGTGAAAAAGAGAGTCTTAATAACATGTCAGGTTGTTTGCAACAATATCGATCCTGAGTCGGTCGATCGAATTCGAACTCAGTCGACCCGTTGCGGCGACCAAGTCGAGTCGGTCGAGCACTCGAAGTCATTCGCACCTATGACCCATTTGGGCAACCGCTCGTCTTTTTTTTTTGGATTAGATTAGATTAGTTTTAATGATGTTTTTATTAGATATAATTTGTAATAAATTTTTAATTTTTAATATATTAAGTTTGTTTAATTCCTCACAACATATATTCATTTGATTATTTTTAGAGTTAGTTTTAGTTGATAAATTTTACCTTCTTTATTTCTAATTAAGCTTTTTTAAAATCAACAATATTTTACTAATAATATTATTGTAATGTTTTTATTTTATTTAAATACTGTAACTATTTGAATTAAAAAAAGAGGTTTAACTTGGTTGCCTATTGTGGAAACAAATTGTCTGTAGGTCGTCGAGAGAGAAAACTGACGTGACAGGAAAAATGTAAGTCGTTGGTGGTCGCTGTTGTGGGTAGCCTTATAAATAGCACGAGACTTGACGTGGCGGCATTTCCAAGCTACACGCTTTATCGGCTAAGTCGAAGGTTTAGCGTTTTTAAAGCGTGACTTATAGCGGACAACATATAAAAATATTTATTTGTTTTTTCATATTTTAATATTATATTTATATTAAGTATGTTGTGCATAATAATTAAAGTTAAAAAACTTCTCTTACATGTAATAATATTTATTTTTTAAAGTTGAATTCAACAAATCATCGCACGTTATGTCGTAACACGTCTTAACTTATTATGTAACGTAAAGATCGCGTCTTAAAGTTTATCACACCTTAAAACAAGCCATAACGAGCTATTTAAAACCATAGTTAATAACCTCTCCCAATATATTACATATATAAGGCTGGTGGGAGTGGGGATGATCCCACGAGCAGCATGGCTTAAGCCACGCGCTGTCCCCATCCCCCCCCCCCCCCCCCGCCCTTTACAAGCCGCGCGCGGGTTGTGTTTTGCAAACCAAAAACACATGCCAAACTCACTGGGGTGAGTTATAAAGAAATGGGGCCCTCATTCAAATTATACCTTTAGTTTTTTTTTTTAAAAAAAACTTTTTCAAATACCCCTTTTTACTTATAAATACTTAACAAAAACTCTTATTTTTCAAACACACATTCAAATTCCATACACATTTCACACATTCTCCACAAATCACAAAAAGATGGAAAATATCGACGAATACGAGTTTCTTTTTGCCACTGAAAATCCGGTAGTCGCAATGAAATGCAAGTGGGCTTTGATTAAAAAAGCGTTGCATTTTATTAAAAGACGACGTATTGCTAATCGAGTACCCAGAAACGTCATAACTCGAGACCGAATAGGTGCTCATAATCGGTTAGTTGCGTCTTTTTTTTCTGCGAACCCAAGATACGATGCGAAAGAGTTCAAAAATGTTTTTCGAATGGGTCGCCCCCTTTTCAACTGGATAGTTAGTGAAGTGACTCACCATTCTGCATACTTTTGTAATAATGTTGATTGTACCGGAAAAGAAGGTATTTCGCCGTTGTTAAAGTGCACATCGGCGATTCGTCAATTGGCATACGGCGTCGTTCCTGGTTTTCTAGATGAGTATTTGCAAATGAGCGTAAGAACTTCTCGAGAATCACTTGATCATTTCTATAGTGCTGTTATGGAAATATTTGGGTCTGAGTATTTGAGAAAACCCACGTATACTGATGTTCAGAAACTTTATGCGCATCATGAAGCAAAGCACGGGTTTCCAGGGATGATAGGAAGTCTTGATTGTACAGACTGGGAGTGGTTCGGTTGTCCAGTTGCCTTTAAAGGGCAATATGTTAGACGAGATCATGGACCGAATCCATTCATTTTACTTGAAGCTGTTGCGTCGCAGGACTTGTGGATATGACATGCATTTTTTGGTGTTTCTGGGTCGAACAACGACATCAACGTTTTATATTAGTCCCCTTTATTTAATGATTTGAAAACCGGACGAGCACCTGAGGTGGAGTTTGAGGCTAACGGTGTACACTATCCATGGGGATACTATCTTACGGACGGAATATATCCGGAATTGGCAACACTTGTGTTAATGCAAGTGATGCCTAAAAACATTATTAGTGTTAACTAATTTTTCTTAGTTTTGATCACAACAAACCATACAACACATTTAGTGTAAAACACAAAATGAACTATTTAACTAACACTATCATCAAGGTAATAATCATATCACTAACCTTTCTTAATCATACTTAGTGATCATCAAAATGATTATCCTTAAAACTCACTTTTGTTA
The DNA here is from genome assembly GCA_025667525.1 of Glebionis coronaria. Taxonomy (NCBI): domain Eukaryota; kingdom Viridiplantae; phylum Streptophyta; class Magnoliopsida; order Asterales; family Asteraceae; genus Glebionis; species Glebionis coronaria. The sequence goes on along the minus strand of CM046882.1, from coordinate 5,250,733 downwards.
ATATGACAAAAGACTTTTTAATAAACTTTCTTTTTTAGAAAATGTTTTATTAAAATGGAAAATGAAAATTTGAAAATAGCATATTCCAAATGCTGTTAGAATATCCTTTGAAGATTTCAAATACCTCAGATATTCCCACCCCACTAAAACACATATAAACAGAGCGTAGTCTAGTGGCGGTACCTTAAGTACCTACGCGGTTCCTTAGCGATATGGAACCGCGGGGTGAGATAAGGTACCGCGTACAGCTAGCCGTTATAGATCCGTTATACTTTGTCTCCTTTAAATAGTGGGTCAAATCTCATTTTCCAGTAAGCCTCTTGGACGTTTTTCTCAGCCCTCTTTCTATTTTCTATAGTATAATCATTAGTAAATGATCACTTAAATTATTAAGGATGTTTACATATGATTATCCTCTTGATCCCCTCCTTTACCTTGTCCAATGAGAAGATCACTCACTCACTAGTGTTGTGATAAAGATGAATCTATGAGCTAGTCATATTCATCATGATACCCTTTTTGTTTTAGGTCAATCCAATGTATTTATGAATACTTAGACTAGTTGTGTTCATCCAAGTTATTTGTGGATACTTGGATTTGTTGTGTACATCCATTGCATATGTGTTTGCTTGGATTTATGTTGTGTAAATCCAAGATACATGTGTGTACTTGGATAAGTCTAGTTGAGTTGTAATAGATTTTATTAGGAGTTCTCACTAAACTATAAAGTGATGTGGTTGTGTCTTGTGAGTTCTCACTAAACTATAAAGTGACTAGTAATTGTGTTGTGTGATGTTCTCACTTAGCTTCAAAGTGAAGAGTCGTGAAGATTAGTTCTAGCTTTCGATTAGAACTCGACATCTAGCCTTGTGTCGTAAAATGGTGAAGTAGGAAACGTCGTGAAGATTGGTTCTACCTTAAGATTAGAACCCGACATCTAGCCTTGTGTCGTTAAATTGTGAAGTAGGCAACGTTGTGTAGATTGGTCCTAGCTAAAGATTAGGTCTCGACATTTAGCTTAGTGTCGGAAAATAATGTAAGCAACGATGTAAGGTTTTCTCCGCCGAGAAGGGAGCTTGTGGATATAGTGGAAATCTCGAGTAGGTGTACTCGAGGAGTGGAATAGAAACGAGGATAGAGCCTCATTGTCAAACCACTATAAATCTTGGTGTCTTCCCACTAGGTTGTCTCCTTCCTTACTCTTTACTTATTTCATTATCATTACACTTACCTATTATCTTTGCTAGTGCATTTGAATTGAACCTAATCATTATGCAACTTAGCCTCAAGTAAAAGATAGTTTTGATACAAACCAAATTGAAAGTAATTTTAATTTGGTCACCAATCGAAGAGAAACTATTCAACCCCCCCCCCCCCCCCCCCCCCCCTTCTAGTTTCTACAATTGGTATCAGAGCGATGGTCACTCAAGATCTTTGAAGTGTATTGTACTTTCAAACTTAGATCGATCCATTGTCTCCTCAAAATAGAAGGTCAAGTTGTACTAAAGTTTCTCTTTGGTCAAAACTATTTTGTTTTTGAAAAATAGGTCCTTTAAGTGATAATATTGCATCCCACTTAAGATTAGTAGCCTTTATGCATTTTAGATATACTCTTGAAATGTATCTACTAGTTTTCATCTTGCTTTGTGTAGGTACTCATGAAGATCAATCACTTAATTGGTTGTGGATTGAGTTACTTCCACTTGTAGAAGACTCATCTTCATTGATCTTTAACATCTTTGAATGATGATACCAAGATGATTGGGAATAATACTAGTCCTTGAAGACTTAGTACTCATCATAGTCATTGATTGGGCATAGCACTTATTCCTTCATGGATTGCTCTTTGTGGCCAAGGTACGCTTTCGTTCTTCCACACGCCCTTTTGATCATTCTTTTGATCATTACTTGACTATGTGCTTGTTCTCGGCATCCTTGCCTTGACACTTATTTGTGGTTTGTGTTTCTTTTCTTATCCTCTCAAACCTTCATTGCTTGGATACTTGACTCACTATGGTGATGTAGAGTGAGTTAGTAGAAGCTTAAAGTATCAAGCATGATTTCCATGGTTTGCACCCACACGGTTAGTAGGCCCTTTGTGGGAGAGAAAGTGAATTAATACCTTGCTCATATTTTGGTTTAGACTAAGACTATTATTGAAAGTGATCTTAGTCTATACTTCAATTATTGCTTTGTGCTTATTCATTACCAAAGCCGTTTAACGTTTCGCCGGAAAGGCACGTCTTAAACCACTATATATGACACAAGCTCTTCGTTACCACTATTTGAAGATTGTCATTAATCCCTTGAGCATTGGTCCTAGTCTTGATTCACTTCCCTTTATCTTCTCTCCACTTAGTCGTTTTGCTACGAGTAGTCGTTTGTCCGTTTCGGTTCTTTTCGATCTCGATTTAACTCGTAATCCTTCGTTTAGGCATATTTCTTAGTGTTGTGATGATCAAATGATATTCTAAAAGGCTCATGATTTAATCTTAAATATTTTAGAAAAACTTGGTTTTCAAAATTTGGCGTTTTTCATAGATAAAAACCTGCCTCTGTAGGCGGTTCCTTATCTAGGCGGCTCAAACCCGCGGTTCCTTATCGATAAGGTACCGCGGGCAGTAAGTTTTGTCAGAGCGCCAGTTTGAGTATTTTATTCTTTTTCAAACCAAACCCTCTCTCTCCCAAAAACACACAGCCGACGGGTTTCTTGTTTTCCACCATTGTTGAAGCTTCAAAAACCTTCAATCACTCAAATTAATTGATTCCAAGTTGTGGGTTTCACTCATCCTTCATCTAAACATCAATTAATTGTAAGTATTTTCTTTCAATTTCATCTATTTTGTTCTAGGGTTCATCCTTTCATAATTAGGGATTTTTAAAATTGAAATTGAATTAAAACCTTAATAGGAATGTGGGTTGACATGGTTATTTTACTATGATTCCTTAGGTTCATATTCATTAAGATTTCACTAAAACCCACTTGTAGAACAAATCCAAATTTTGGCTAAATGATTTTGGTTAAAAGATGGATTTGAGATGAACCCATGAACAAGTAGGTAATGACATTGTTAATGCTTACCTAAAAACCTTGTTTTGAAAAACCAATGTTCTAGTCCATTGTTGATCCAACATAGTTCATGTGTTCTTGGTTAATGATGGAATAGATGCATTGTGAACATGAGAATGATATGGATTCAATCCTTTGTTTGTCAAGAAATTGATATAACACATTCTCATATTTTCAATTTTTGATTTTATTTTTCATATGAGTGATTGGAAAAATATTGTCTTATGTTTATTTAGGTACTAATCATGCCTTCTCAATTTCAAAAGGATCGTCAATACACTAGACAATACATGCCAAAACTCTCCCAAACCTATGCCTCCCCCCAACTTCAAAACGCTTTCCATCCCTTTCCACTCGTTGTTTCCATGAGGGTAGAGTCGTTGACAAGGAAATAACGGGTTATGACTATATCCAATCTATGTTTGAGCTTTCGGGGTTTGATTGCTTGCTCAACATAGAAGAAGATATTTACCCCTTATTCCTTCTTGAATTCTTTAGCACCTACTCCATGCTTGAATACAATGGAGAAATTTTCATTCGTTTCGTGTTGAATGATCAATTGATTCAATACTCCCTCGAAAACTTTGGTCAAATTCTCGGTGTGCCATATGAAGGCACTTGTCGTTTTACGGATAAATGGAGACTTGATGCTCTCTCGGAATCCTGCGATAAACCTCCAAATGACCTCACCGAAATTGATCTAGAGTTCATCCTTGACATCATCTCGAAAGAGCGTGATGGAAACGTTGTGAGAAGCCTTCATTCAAATGTACGAAATGTGAATCGATATGAAGTGCTCTCTAGCGACCTTAAGGATTTTATGGTCCAATGGGCCAATATCCTTAGGGAGAATGTCTTTTGTCTTGGTGGAAACCGAGATCATATCCCGGCGTGTATGGTGCATATGTTGAGTTGCATCTTTACATCCACCAAGTACAACTTGGCATTCTATATCGCTCGACGAATCAATTATGCCCTTTCAAAGCCCAAAACAAACCTTCCCTATGCTATGCTTCTAACTCGCCTTTTCAAAAGGGTTGCTCATGATTTTCCCCACCTCGATCTTTCTCGCTTCTACCCGGTTCATCGGGTTATGTTGCCTATTCAAGAGGCATATGCAAGAAAGACAAGAAGTGATCGAGGATCGAGAAAATCTGATCATCAAGAGATGGATGATGAGGACATGGACATGCCAACAAGTGATGGTGATGGCATAGGTACTAGTTCTCATTTCCACTCTTCGAGTAATTCCCATCCATCCTCAAACCCATTTGAGGATGAATTTGAAGACTTAGCTCCTCCTCCTCATCATTCTAGTGAAGTAACGGAAGATCTCAATATGGAGCATCTTTACCGTGAAAACCTTAGAACTCGAGGGGAATTGCACGAACACCGGGTTGAATCAAGAAAAGGTTTCAAGTTCTTGGGGAATATGATCAAGGGATTGGGCAAAAAGAAAAGGTGAAAGCTTTGAAGTATTTCAAAGAATACATGTTGGTAAACATGTAATGTTGAACAATTTTATTTTATCTTGGATGTGTATTAACTTATGATTACATGTTTGGATAATTATTTATTTTGATCCTAATTATTGCTTATGCAATGATGTTTGTGATTTACCTAGCTTTGTGCATGCCTTATGATAGTTAGCTTATTAGATTATGATCTGTAGTTAACTTTGGCTTGTGAATCTTTTGGTAAAAATCTGGGTTTATAAAAAACTGGGATGGGAAACTTTTGAAAGCCCTCTGGTCGCGGTTCCATATTGACCCGCGGATCCTTATCGATAAGGAAGCGCGGGTCCTAGATAAGGAACCGCCGGTCACTGTGCCCGACAGCATCTTTTGCTTTACACTGTTTTCTTAATTCTGTGTAAAATCTGCATGATTTTCTGTAATAAACTGCACATTTCCTTAACTAGCTTACCTAAATTCATTATTCACCTAAAATGATTTTAACCCATTACTAGTTTGGATCATCCCCTCACCCGTTTAAACCCACCTTGTTTGCCATGTTCTTCACACATCAAACATACCTCCCTTAACCCTAAACAACCATGGTGTGTACCAAAATCTCAAACACTTCCAAGTCCTCCACCCCAAAGAAAACACTCAAAATAAGGATTAAGGTAGCCAAGCCTAACTCCTCACCTTTCCACACACCTAAGAATGAGATGGTTCCTATCCTCATTTCTTCATCACCTTCCCCACCTCTTGCACCATGCAAGACATCATCCACCCATGGTACTAACCACTCCATTGGTTCTACCTCCTCTTCATTCAACTCAAGAATGAATGAGCTCTCTTCACCCTTCACTCCAAGTGCACCCTTGGATGTGACCACACAACCCCAACCAATCCAAAGCATTCCTTTTGTGAATGACTTTGATGACACTTTGGTGACTTCACCATTTACCCCTCATAACTCACCCATTTCACCAACCTTGGAGAATTTACCTCCACACTCACCCATTTCCCCTTTAGGGAACATGCCTCCACTCTCACCCACATCACCCTTGGAGAACTTGCCTCCTCCACCTCCACCCAACTCAAACATTCCAATTTTAGGTGTTCCACTTTCCCTCCTTTTGGGTGATCCATACTATGGGTTTCAACAAACACATGGTCCTAGTTGTCCATGTTGTCTTTACAACCACTACATCATCCATAACCTTAGGATGGATATGTATGGACTACATAAGAGGTTGCAAGAGTTCTTGCTTGCCTTGTTCTTCATGCCTCCTTCTAGGAGATGAATGATGGATTTTTCTTAATAAGAGTTTTTAACAAAACCAAGCCAAAGAAAACTACTTATCTAGATTTAATGTTAAGCTAGCTATGTATTAGTTAGTTTTATTTGTCATTTCCTTCATGTATGTTTCATGTTGTTAATCTATAGATTTAGCTTTATGTGTTTTCATCCTTATGTGCACATTAATCAACTTTAATTTGAAATTAAAATTGAACCTAAATCTATCACAACCTCTAAAAACTTGACTAAAATTGGTTCAAAATTATATCTAAATTATTTTGTCACCCTTTGTCAAGACATTCTTTGTGAATGTGTTGCTTTATGCAACCCTAACATAATTTGGTGCTAATAGAGGTGAAATTCCAAGATTTGTAACTTTTTGAAAAAGTCTTAGTTTTTCTCAAAAACCTGTAAAAACTTGGTTTCAAGTCCACTGGACGCGGATCCTTAAAGCCCCGCGGTTCCCTAGTGATATGGAACCGCCGGTCCCTTTAAGGTACCGCGGGCAGAAATCAATTTTTGACGAATTTTTGGTCAAAACTTTTAAAACCCTATACCCTGTCAAGATTCCTTGTTTACTCAAATTGACTAAACATTCCTTGACACTTCACATTTTGTATTCAAATTCTTACCTTGATTACATTTTACTTATACCCCAACCTTGAGATTTCATTCTCACACCTTCCCAACCTTGAGAATTCACTCTCACACAACCTTGAGATTTCATTCTCACACCTTCCCAACCTTGAGAATTCATTCTCACACAACCTTGAGATTTCATTCTCACACTCTCACAATGCCTAACTCCTACATTCCTAACCTTGACATTTCTTTGTCACAACCCCACTCACCCAAAGCTTCCTCATCCAAGCTTTCAAAGAAACCGAAAATCTTGGTTCGACCTATTTGGGTTAAGAAGAATGAACCATCTTCGTCCAAACCACCCAAAACCCTACCTTCTCTCCAATCAAGTATTGGAATGAGACTTATACCATAAACCCCATCACCGGAGCAAAAGAAAATGTTCCCCCACCACCACAATCCTTCAATACCCCTCAACTCAATGACCTTTCAACCTTTCCAAACCTCACAAGGCATTGTGAAAACATTCCCAAACCCATTACCCCACCACCACCAAACCATAAGTTTGATGCCATACCCCCATCAAACGATTTTGTGTTGCATCATGGATCCTCGTGTGCTTGTTGTCGATTTCAACAAATTGAACTTGCTCATGTGTATGAGAAGTTAAATTTTCTTTAATTCCTCTTCACTCGACCTCCTATTCAAGTTTTCGTTCCGGTGGACAAAACTTCGAATGATGCATCGTCATCTTTTTAGTCTTTTATTTTTTAGCAATCTTGGAAAATATCACTATTAGACTAGCTTATGCTTAGTGGTTTATTTTCCATATTTATTGCTTTTAGATAATCATATTTTGTGTATGACTATCTTTTTTGTTGTGTCTTTTTCTTTTATGTAACCTTTGTGTTGTTTGTGTGTTATTTCATTAGTTCTATTTTGAGTTGATCATGATTAATTTTTACAATTGTTTATGGGTGATTCCATCAATTCTAAACTTTAACCCATTGACAAGCTTATCATCTTCATCGGATTGAAGCTTGATTTTGTCAATTACCTCTTTGGACATACTTAGCAAAATACTTGCTTCTAATTTGAGATTTCTTCTCTCTCTCACTCTCAAGTTACTTAGTAAGTAGTGATCATATATACATTGGTGTTTCTTTCCTTTCTACTAACCTTTGTGTAGCATGTCACCTTAGCTCACAAACTTGGTGCCCCAAGCAAGGGGGAGCAACCACCAAGGGGGAGCTACTAGCAAAGTTCGATGTTCTTCAAAGACTTGTGCTAACCTTTTTGCTACGACAAAGGGGGAGAAATGATAGTGATAAACTAGTTAATAATTCCATATTTTGTGTTTCTACGTAAATGAGTTTATCGTTTGTCGTAATCAAAAAGGGGGAGATTGTTAATGCAAGTGATGCCTAAAAACATTATTAGTGTTAACTAATCTTTCTTAGTTTTGATCACAACAAACCATACAACACATTTAGTGTAAAACACAAAATGAATTATTTAACTAACACTATCATCAAGGTAATAATCATATCACTAACCTTTCTTAATCATACTTAGTGATCATCAAAATGATTATCCTTAAAACTCACTTTTGTTAATATGCCAAAAGACTTTTTAATAAAATTTCTTTTTTAGAAAATGTTTTATTAAAATGGAAAATGAAAATTTGAAAATAGCATATTCCAAATGTTGTTAGAATATCATTTGAAGGTTTCAAATACCTCAGATATTCCCACCCCACTAAAAGATAAAAAAACGGAGCGTAGTCTAGTGGCGGTACCTTAAGTACCTACGCGGTTCCTTAGCGATATGGAATCGCGGGGTGAGATAAGGTACCGCGCACAGCTAGCCGTTATAGATCCGTTATACTTTGTCTCCTTTAAATAGTGGGTCAAATCTCATTTTCCAGTAAGCCTCTTGGACGTTTTTTTCAGCCCTCTTTCTATTTTCTATAGCATAATCATTAGTAAATGATCACTTAAATTGTTAAGGATGTTTACATATGATTATCCTCTTGATCCCCTCATTTACCTTGTCCAATGAGAAGATCACTCACTCACTAGTGTTGTGATAAAGATGAATTTATGAGCTAGTCATATTCATCCTGATACCCTTTTTGTTTTAGGTCAATCAAATGTATTTATGAATACTTGGACTAGTTGTGTTCATCCAAGTTATTTGTGGATACTTGGATTTGTTGTGTACATCCATTGCATATGTGTTTGCTTGGATTTGTGTTGTGTAAATCCAAGATACATGTGTGTACTTGGATAAGTCTAGTTGAGTTGTAATAGATTTGATTAGGAGTTCTCACTAAACTATAAAGTGATGTGGTTGTGTCTTGTGAGTTCTCACTAAACTACAAAGTGACTAGTAGTTGTGTTGTGTGAAGTTCTCACTTAGCTTCAAAGTGAAGAGTCGTGAAGATTGGTTCTAGCTTTCGATTAGAACTCGACATCTAGCCTTGTGTCGTAAAATGGTGAAGTAGGCAACGTCGTGAAGATTGGTTCTACCTTAAGATTAGAACCCGACATCTAGCCTTGTGTCGTTAAATTGTGAAGTAGGCAACGTTGTGTAGATTGGTCCTAGCTAAAGATTAGGTCTCGACATTTAGCTTAGTGTCGGAAAAGAATGTAAGCAACGATGTAAGGTTTTCTCCGCCGAGAAGGGAGCTTGTGGATATAGTGGAAATCTCGAGTAGGTGTACTCGAGGAGTGGAGTAGAAACGAGGATAGAGCCTCGTTGTCGAACCACTATAAATCTTGGTGTCTTCCCACTAGGGTGTCTCCTTCCTTACTCTTTACTTATTTCATTATCATTACACTTACCTATTATCTTTGCTAGTGCATTTGAATTGAACCTAATCATTATGCAACTTAGCCTCAAGTAAAAGATAATTTTGATACAAACCAAATTGAAAGTAATTTTAATTTGGTCACCAATTGAAGAGAAACTATTCAACCCCCCCCCCCCCCCCCCCCCCCCCCCCCCTCTTCTAGTTTCTACAACTTGTTAAAACAATTCCTGAACCATCATCCAATGACCATAAGAGGATTTTATATAAGCAGAAACAAGAATCCGCAAGAAAAGATATTGAAAGAGCTTTTGGTGTTTTGAAGAAAAAATGGGCCATATTAGCCAATCCTGCACGACCTTTACGGAAAGAAAGAATCATGAATATGATGTACACATGCATCATATTACATAATATGGTTCGAAAGTTCAATAAAAAAGCAATATCTCCTAAATGGTTCCCAGAAGAACAACTTCAACCGGACGATGTGTTTCAAACCCAAGAACACATGTTACAAGTTATGCGGCATATCAGCTCCGCGCAAGAACATCACAATCTTCGAGCAGATTTGGTCGAGCATTTGTATGCCAATGCTTAATTTATTAATTTTTTTAATTTATGTTTTTTTAAATGTTGTTTTTAAATTTCCTATGTATCGTCTTTTAATTTCGTATTTTGTTTTAATTTTCTATGTACCCGTGTTTTAATAAAATGTATGAATAAAAATATTTAATGAAAAAATGGGGTGATGTGGAGTGAGTTTGGGCGAGTTTTGGTGAGTGTCATTACCTCATGTGATGAGTTTGGGTGAGTTTTGGTGAATTTGATAAAAAAATAACGTGACGCTGAGGTGAAGATGAGTGGGTTTCACCCCACTCCCACTTAGTCTAAGTTGTTAAATAATAAGTATCTTTGACAGTGTATGAGGTGAATGTAGCCAAATTGGTTTTTCTTTTCTGATTGATGAGTAAACCGTAAGTTTATATATTTGGAATTTAATACAGAAAGTGACATAATAATAATTTGTTTATATGTGACCATGAGTTCACATGTGAAGGAATCTTGACCTCATTTTCTATCTTTTTTTATCTTATACAAAAATTATAAACTTTGCCCAAACCACTTATTGTAGGGCGAGCAAAAATCGCTTATCGTAAATTATAAAATTGTAAAAATCGCAAAAAATTATATCATAAAAACCGTATCACATGAAAAATCAACGGTTTGATTTAAAAGAAAATAAAAAACCTCAAATACGGTGCGGTTACGGTTTTACCAGTAAAACCGAATCGCAAAATCGCACCGCCACATAATAATTATTTTATATACTAAAAACCGTTACATCGATTATTTTATACGAGTAACAAGATTTTTAGTGCATATTATCATCATGGATATTCTTATAATTCATTAGTCAAGCATTTTGTTAGATTCAATTTATGTATTTTTATAAAAGAAAATCAACTTTTTAAACTAAAACCGAAAAAATCCACATTTATGATATAAGTCACAAGTGATAATACGGTGCGGTTAAAAACCGCAAAAAACTCGACAAATCGCAAAAAAACTGCAAAATCGAAACGGCGATTTGTGAGATGGTGCTATTTTTATTTTTATAAAAACCGTAAATTTAATTACGGTACAATTTTAGTCAAAAACCGCACCATCCTCACACTATTTCGTGATGTTGATATTAATAATTTCTGTATTTTCCTTACTTGGATATTGGTAAACATGTGATCAATTTTCATGGAGATAAGATAACCATGAAAATGAAGTGCTAGTAGTGACCATACCTCTGAAATTCCCACTCACTATTTTATATTTTATATATATGTTTATATGTGCAAGCCACAAACATTATATACAAACTAAAGTATTTATTTATTCAAGGCAGTACAATAACATTATTTATTTAAACTTAAAGCTAAGAATTTGTCATACAAATAATGGACACAAATTAGAAGTTTTCAGCCATCTGTTAGCCAGAGAATATAAAATAAGGGTGAGGATATAAATATGGGTATTATTATAAAGACTCTTCTGGACCTATTAAAAATATGCTGAAAAAATAAAGAATTTTTTTTTTATCATAAGGTTTTGCTAAATAATGACTATTGGATAGAATTTACATAAACTTTTTTAATTTATTAAAAACTGTATTAAATACACATTAAAGGAATATGTAATTATGTCTAAATATCATATGATAATTTACAAGTTCATTTAATATCTATTTAATATATATTTTTTTTAATTAAGAAAGTTTGTGTATATTAAATGCACGCTAAACTTTGCCCGTAGGCATTTTTTGACAAAACTAATTATCGTATGATGTTTTATCAGATTTTTTTTGTAATATTTGTTAATTTAATAATTCTGATATATTGAATTTTATAGTTTTTATTTCCAACTTCTAATTTCCTAGTTTTAGATATAAATAAAATTAAAATTTTTAAAAAATAAAAAAGTAAGGTACAAATGATCAATTTTAGCTTTTTTATTTTTATAATTTTATTTATATATAAAATTGTGAAACTTAGAATGCAAAACTAAAAGTATAAAAAAAAAAGTAAAAAATTTCCAATTAACAAAAATTACAGTAAGACTGGTAGGAGTGGGGTAAACTCACTCACCTCCACCTCAGCGCCACGTCAGCTTTTTACCAAACTCACCCAAAATCATCACAGGAGGTAATGATACCCACCCAAACTCACTACAACTCACAATTTATACCTATTTTTTTATTATTTAAATACACTTCACTCACAAAAAAAACCCAATAATCAACCTAACCAAAAAAATAAAATCACCCCCACAAGAATAAACTCACGCTGGGTGAGTTAGCCCCTGTTTTTTTTCTGGGAAACTTACTCGCGCGCGAGTTTATATAGGTGGAATGGAAATCACGAGCTATTTGACAAACTCACCCGTGGGAATATATCAACTCCCTTCGGCCTAAAGAAACTAGTAAAAACAGAGTTGTACCTTTTAGGTGAGCAGGAAAAGTACCAATAACAACACCAATAAAACAAATGGAAAGTTTACAACAAAAATAGAATACACAAACGACATTTTACTTTAACTGGTGACAAAAAGTTGAAACAAAACAAAATGCAAGTTAAAAGTAAAAGTAAATTGGTTGTAGTTAGTTAAAGATAAAAACAAGGACAAGGGTAAAGTATAAGTTGTTAATTGGCCTGTTTGACAGGTTTTCTGAAAGTTTTTTTTGAATTTATTACTTTTTTTTAGGGGTGTGCACGGTTCGGTTTCGGTTTTTTCTAAAACCGAAACTGAACCGACATATTCGGTTTTTAAGAAATCAAAAACCGAAATCGTTCGGTTTTGGGCGGTTCGGTTTTTTTGGTTTGTAATCGGTTTCGGTTTGGTTTTTCGGGTTTTTCGGTTTTAAGACCGTTTATATTTGGGTACGTCCGATTTAGATTAAAAAACTTGTTTTGCGTGAATTTTTTTTTAAAATTTTCAATCTAAGCCTAATAATATTTATCTCAAATTTCTAATCTATAATTACACACATATTTTTAAGATAAACACACATGCAAGTAAACATGCATATAGACGATTATTGTCACATATGTAATTATATATTGTCAAGTAAGCACAAATATATATCAAACACGCGTATAAACAAGAAGATAAATATATTACTCCTATTTCCCTAAAAAACGAATATTAATTTATAATTTTGATATATTACTTATTTATTTATATTATATTATATTATATTTATATTTTTTATAAAATAAAATAATTCGGTTCAGTTCGGTTTTTACGGTCCGGTTTTTGGATGAAAACCGAAACCGAACCGAAACTTTTCGGTTTTTGAAAACGTAAAAACCAAACCATCGGTTTTTATATTCGGTCAGTTTTTTCGGTTTTTCGGTTCGGTTTCGGTTTTTCGGTTTTTTTTGCTCACCTCTACTTTTTTTTTTCTAAATTAATTGTCTAGTTTTTTTGAATTTATTACTTTTTTTTTCTAAATTAATTGTTTTTTAATAAAAAATATACTATTTTAGAAAAAGTAATAATTACAATATTTTTTTTTATTTTTTTTTAAAATGGCAACCATATTCTTATACAATTAATTAAACTTTTTAATAAACTTTGTAATTTTTAATACCAACAGGTGCAATATGGTAAACTTGTTAAATTACTAACAACTATAATTAGAAGGAGACAATAATTTTGGGACGTCCTGAAAAAGAAAGAGGTACTATAAATTTAAGTAGTACAAGATACAAAATCTTTTCTTTTTATCTTTTCATTTTTAATGTAACATAATTTTTTATTAATATCTGCATCTGTAGCGTTTGGTAGTTTAATATTGTATATTTCGTGTTGTATTATTTTTAGTTTTTCAGTTTTATCATATAAACTAAATTACAAAAATAATAAAACATCAAACAAATTGAAAAATAACCAAAACATATGGGCGAAAAATGATCATTTGGGGATATTTAGCTTTTATATTTTACCTTTCATTTGTATTTTTCAAAATTTTATTTATATTTCAAAATTATAAAACTGAAAATATGAAGCTAAAGTATAAAGTTTAACAAATAAAAAATGTTAAACTAATATAACACGTAGAATAAAAAACTGATAAAAAAGACAGAATTATACTCAAACCAAAGAGATAAAAATGACATTTTTATTCTTTTTCGATGAGCAAAAAGAGTACCAATAATAACACTCATAAAATAAACAAACGTATGAAATGCAAGTGACATTTCACTGTGATAGGTTATTAAAAATGTTACAACAAAAATATAGCAAAATGCTTAAAATGTAATTATTGAATATATAAGGTACAAGAGTTTTTAAGCATGCTTAAGTATCATTGAAATTACAAATTGATTGTAGTTAGTTAAAGATAGAAACAAGAACAAAGGTAAACAGGAACAAGTTGTTAAAGTCTACAGTTTTAGAAAATAAATGAGATTATAATTATTTGTGTTATTATTGTTTCCTTTTGAAACAACTAGACGATTACCCGTGTATAACAGCAGAATTATAAAAAATTGATTGAACTCGTTACCCAATAATTACCAAGCGATAGATAGTTAATGATTTATTAATTGATCCGATGATCGAATCGGTAACCCGGTGACTCGTCCGGGTTGAATCTGTAGGCGAGCCCGTTCCCAATGACTCGATCGGGTTGACTCGGTGGTCGAACTCGTGTCCCGATGGTTGAACCCGTGACCCGGTGGTCGAAGCCAGTGACTCGGTGGCTCGACAGGATTGACCCGGTTGTCGAACCTGTTACCCGGTGACTCGTTCGGGTTAACCCGATGGTCGAACCCGTGACTCGAAAAGATTGGCCCGATGGCCGAACCCGTTACCCGGTGACTCAATCGGGTTGGTCCGATGGTCGATCTATGACTCGATGACTCGACCGGGTTGACTCGCTGGTGGAACTCGTGACCAAGTTACTCGACCGAATTAATCCGGTCGTGGAACCCGTGACCGGTAACTTATGCAATTGTTTATGGTTTAATTTTTCAACATTTCTTATTTTATCCAACTTATATGTATTTAATTTTTCAACAATTTCATAATTAATATCCAACTTCTATACATTTAACTTTTCAACAATTTCATAATTAAGTCATTTTTTAACATTCAAAGTTTTAGGATTTTTCCTTTATAAGTAGTCGAGATAAAAAATTTATATTCAAATCTGATCATATTTAAACTCAAGTTATTTTGGTTCAAGTTAATTCAGGTCGAGTTAACTTAAACCAAATCAATTTGAGTTTTGGTTAACTCGAATATGAGTATAATTTTAAAAAAATTATATTTAAAGCTTATATTTAAACAAGAACAAAATATTGACTTACAAATTAGAAAGAAACATAGTATTGTATTAGGTAGAGATGAAAAAACCGGTTTATTGTACATACAAGAACCGGTTTTAAAGAAACCGTTTTTATAAATTGACAAAAACTGATTTAAAAAAACCGTTTTTTAATTGGTTTCTCTCAAACCGATTCAATATTTTATAACCGGTTTAATAAAATGACTCAGACGAGTTTAAAAATCAGTTATAACCGAAACGGTCAAAAACCAGTTAAAATCTAACAATAAACTAATTTCAAACCATTCGTTAAGTCAAACTGGTTTGTTGTCTGCGTTTTAAAAACTGATCCGCTTATTGAAAGAATAAACTAGTTAATGGGCCAATGGTTAGCTTAGAAAGCAAGGAAAATAAGGTTTTGGTTTATCCAATAGGAGCCCATATGAAATAAGGAAGCCCAGCCCAGCCCAGTCCAGCCCATATAATCAATCTTTGAATGATAAAAAAAAACAGATGAATTAATAATTATTTCCTGAAAGAAAATTATCCTGTTTACCATTTTAAGGTATGAACTTGTTGTTGTTCTTGTTCTTCATTTTTATTTTTATTATGGTACTTATGTACTTTAGTTTGTTGGTTGACTTCAAAACGAGGGGCGGACCCAGAACATTAAGCCACATGTGTACAAATTTTTATTAAGTAACACAGATATTTGACACCAGGTTCATTTTGAATAAATCGAGATTTTTAGTCAAAATTTACACTACGTGACAGATTGCCATCGGTTCCCGTGAACCCCTGGGTCCACCCCTGTTCAAAACCCTGTTCTTCGATGAATTCGAGGAGCAGTGTTTGGTCGGTTAATGTTAAAAACTAGTACTACTTATTATTGTTTGGATAAAATGTTTATTATTATTAGTGTAAGTTTTGGTAATTTGGATTTGAACATACAGATGGAGGGGGGTTGGGGTTCGAATAGGATGAGCGAAGAAGAGGCGAAAACATGGGATGAAATGTATTCCATTGACTTGATGCCTTCTGAGCTTTTTCTTAAGTTTAGGGAGCAGATTCACGGCTACCGTCTCGGCCTTAACTTGGAGGTACGTACAACCCCTTTACCTTTCTTACGGACTACTTAATAATTTCGCTAAATTAGGATACGAGAAATATCTTTAGGAATACCATTCCCTTAGCTGTTGCCCGAGTTCTAACTAGCTTATCTTGCCTTGCCTTATTAGTACCCCTCGGCCCCGATATACTTATTGCACAAACGTCATCTTTAGAACGACCATATACTTTCTTATTAGGGGGTGTTTGTTTTGGCTTATATGTGGGCTTACGAGCATGGACGGAGATAGGCTACTGTCTTGACATTAACTTGGAGGTACTGCAACCTTTACCATACTTACTACTTAATAATAATGTTGGTATTTCACTATATGATAAGCGTCTTTAGGAACGCCATTCCCTTTTCTATTCCCGAGCTCTAACGACCTTATCTTGCCTTGCCTTATTACCCCGGCCCCGATATATACATATTGCACAAAACGCTAAGTCATGTTAGTAGACATAGATTATTTGAGCCTTTCAGGAATCAGGATTCAGGAGTCATATACTTTTCTATTTTGGGACAATATTTTTCTAAGATGACCAAATGGACTTTAGGGGTGTTTTCGGCTTATATAGCACGCTTATGGCTTATTTGGTTTTCTGATTATGTTCCGTAAGCTCACGTTTTTGTGGCTTATTTTGAAAATTAACTCCTTATACACGCTTACCATGTCCTGATAAGCCGAAACAAACGCCCCTAGGTTGCAAAGTTTACCTTATATAAGTCTCATTGAATTTTTTTGACGAATCATATACTTTCCTGTTATATTGGGACAAAATATCTTCAAGATAACCATATGGGACTTTAAGGGGGTGTTTTATTTTTTATTTTTTTGCTTATATATGGCTTATTTGGTTTTCTGCTTATGTTCTGGAAGCTCACTTTTCGTGGCTTATTTTGAAAATTTTGACCTTATATACGCTTACCATGTCATGTTAAGCCGAAACAAACGCCCCCTAAATTACAACATTTACTTTTCGGGCTATCGTCTTGGCCTTAACTTGGAGGTACCAACCCCTTTCTTTACCTTTCTTACTTACTACTACTTAATAATAATGTCACTATACGATAAGCAAGCGTCGTTTTTTACTAAACACCATTCCCTTGCCCATTGCCCAACCTCTAACAGCCTCATCTTGCCTTGCCTTTTTACCCCGGCCCCGATATATACATATTGCACAAACCATTAAGTGACATTGAATTGGTCATATACTTTTTTTTTTCAAGAACGGCCATATACTTTTGTTATTAGGGGGTGTTTGTTTTGGTTTATATGTGGACTTACAAGCTTACTTCATTTCGGCTTATACTTCGTAAGCCTCGTTTTCTGGCTTATTTTGAGATTTATGGGCTTATATAAGTTTATCATATGGTAATAAACTTATATAAGCCCACAACTCTCAAAATAAGCCAGAAAATGGGGACTTACGAAATATGAGCCAAAATAATATAAGCTCCTAAGCTCACATATAAGCCGAAACAAACACCCCCTTAATTTGGACAATTTTCTCCAAGATGACCAAATGGACTTTAAGGGGGTGTTTTCAGCTTATATAGCGGGTGTATGGCTTATTTGGTTTTGGGCTTATGTTTCATAAGCCAACTTTTTGTGGCTTATTTTGAAACTTTTCGCCTTATATAAGCTTACCATGTCCTGATAAACCAAAATAAACGCCCCTAGATTTCAACATATACTTTTCGGGTTATTTTGACACGCGTGGCAAGACGGTTTCACTTCTGAATTCGCTGAAACATTTTATGAATCAAACAGATTAAACAAAACCTTATTCAGTTTTGCCCAAGCCAAGTGGCATTTACGGATCTCAGTTTATACCACTTATTAGAATTACCTTTTGTTCCTCTTTATGTGAAAATTGTAAAATGAAAGACAAATATAACTTATGCAGCAGATTTGTTTCATCACGATTTGGCTTTTGTTATTGGTATAATGTAATGAAAGTATGATTGTGGTTCACCAGTTCTACAATGCCCCGGTGAACGAGATCCAGACAAAGCTGGTTTTGAAACCGCTAGCAGATGACAGAAGGTGGAAATTTATATACGAGCCTTTACATCATGATGTACGCCTTGTTTCCAAGAAGATCCCTCTTACTAAATTCCTTAATCTCCAGGTTTCTTTATCTACTCTCACGTTATCAAAATGTGCACATTTTCAAAATGTATATATAACAGAAGTTGGAAAAATGCAGGTAGGAATAGGTCACAGTTTTCAGTTGCATGCAACTGGTTGGAAATGGAAGCTCACAACTTGTTTAGGTGGAGACGGGGTGTCTCGAATCCGCAACAAGACATCATTTGGGTTGTCTCCAGGTGTCGATATGCGTTTTGGATGGAGGGCTGACTACGTTCTTCCTGAGTTTACAGGGCAAGTCGTTTACATTTTCTATAACACAGCTTTCCCTATTAAGGTTAAAGTTTGACATATAGCCTTAAAGTTTGAGTGTTGTGCCATTGACAGGGCTGTGGGAACTGGTGAAGCCTTGTTTAACATGAACTCTGGTCGATTAGAAGCTTCACTTGACAGAATCGAAACCATTTTGACCCATACTTCTAATTTGCCGAAAAAGGATCAACAGGAAGTATCATCGTCAAGTATATCACCTTCTTAAGTGGTAGTTTTGTATAGCTTTTAACGGTGACTATGAATCTTGTAAGTATGTCTTTAGGCATGAAGTTTTGTCACGCAAATCATTTTCCTTTAATATTAAATGGATACGCGAATAAAAGATGTGCAATAGAAAAACGATTATGTTCCAAAAAGGTATTTATTTAAATCTTTAATAAATGATTACAAACCGAACTTGAGTTAATCAAACAGACGAGTCTTGCATTTGAAAGAGTATGACGGTGATCGATATATGCTAGCTACTTCATATACCGGTTAGGTGATACAAACGTCTCCGTGTATATGACTTTTGCAGGACAACGACATATAAATTCATATTCTGCGGTATACTTTTGCTTCCTTAGATCCACTTGATAAAGACTCTCACCTCCATCTTTGTATTCTTTCATGAGCATGTTTTCGTTGTTCAGCAAGTGCACTAGACGCAAACCATAAATACCATGTTTGGGCCGGAGCTGATAGGTTGCCACCATTCTCCAGATATCTCCATCTGCAATAAACTTCCACAGCTTGATACAGGCGGTAGTAGTAGTAGTGGATTTATACATGGCACATAAATGAATGCAGCCTTTGTGAATAGTAATTACGGGCAAGCTTAATAATAATTCCGGGGGAGCATCATCATCAGAGGGAGTTTCTATCTTATGGAAGCTATTAGCTTTTGTGTCAAACCTCACTGCATAAGACAGAAAATATAGATTTTTGTTCAAGCAAAAACCTGGTCTGCAACTCCAACCCATATATCTAGTTCTTTGAATGGGGGGCTTCGTGTCTAACTTTCTCCATGAGTCGGATTTCAAAGAGTATATGTAAGCATTGCCAGAACATGTTAGAACTAGAAGCTTGTAGTCATCATCACCTGAGCAGTAATACAATCCGTATACGCTTCTAGAATTTCTGTAGCATTCCATGTGATCAGGATTGGATGGTTCAGACAACCTCTTATACTCAGTCGTCACAGGATTCCACAAAATAATTACATAGTCTTCTCCAAGACAATTCTTGCTTAAGCCTAAACATACCAGCCCGTGAAAAGATGTTAGTATATGCACACAGTGAGGACGAGGGGCTGGATATTGTGGTAAAGGGCGGCTGCAGGGAGCATTATCAGTCAGCGATTCACAGTCGATGGTGTAGAATGTTTCATCAGAATGAAAGAAAAGTTTTCGGTCTTCTAGATGGTCTATGTGGTCGTTGTGCATCTCTCTGAACCTGTCTGATGTTAGGAACGACTTCCATTGTTTGGAGACACACATAAAACGGACTACAGATTTTGTTGGCACCCTTGTGATAATCTGAAACAAAATTACGTCTTGTGGAAGAAAAGCCACAGCCGCGTCATATAGTGTTTCCTGAATAGAATTGTGACATACATAACATCATTATTTTCCGTAGTTTCTCATAGGACCTGTTTGTTATTCTCGTGTATGGCCACCAACAACCGTGGGACGGTTTTGCTAGTTTCTAACGAAAGAACAACAATGTTAAAAGGAAAACCGAAACAAAATAGAAATTCTGTTAACATGTTTTTAAAAGGAAAACTGTGCGTTTCGAGCTCGACACATACCTTCGATATCAAAGACTGAACGATTTGCAGTAATTTGTACGATAATTCTTTTAGGGTTTTCGTAAAAGAAGAAAACATGATTGGAAAAATTCTAAAAGATCTCTTCTTGTTGCGGTTTGGTTTTATAGGCCCATTAGAGAAGTAAAATATTAGTAGCCCACATGTTTAAGGATGACGCATATTGGGCTCCGGGCTCCGGCCCAATAAGGTAAAATACAAACACAAAAGGTTGAAACTAAGCCCGTCTCATCGATCTCCGTTTACGGAAGGGATGGTACAAGAAGGAAGTAGAACCGTCACGGTCTACGACAGCAAACAGTCGACGAGTTGACCAAACGTCCGCTAAAGACAATCCGTCGACTACGATTACGAAAACCGTGGACTCTTACCGACAGGGTTCCTTTTCCAAACATTACGCCTACTACACTTATAAGCGGAATACCAAGAAACCCTAGCATCCAACTCACTTATAAAAGGGACCTCTCTTAAGACACAAAATGTACGATGTTCTCACTATTCCTAACATGCTTACTTACTCTAATCGTGGGGTTCATCCCCACGGTAAGGCTAACGGTTTAGTTTACTTGTGGAGGAAATCGTGTCAATTACTTAGTTTAGTGTAAGATATGATCCACCAAGAGCTTGAAGGCCCAACCTATCAAGCGATCTAAGCCCACTCCATACCCCGTCTCACAGTTCACACTAACAAGTTGACGCCATCCGCAGGACCCGATACACAATTGTGTTTCAAGAAAAATACTCACCATGAGCACACCCGCAAATCCCACTCCCTGTCGGATTACGTCCGCCGTATGAAATGTAGTAAGGAAGGAAAGTAGGCAAGCCCCGGGAAAGCCGAACTACCCCATGTGGGACACAATCATTCGAGAGTTTTGTGACAAACGCTATCACCAGCTATTACCCATCATCAGCAAAAAGTTACACCAAGAAAAAAGGCAACAAGACAAGCTAAAAGTAATAAACGCTCGTTTAAAATTTGGGAATCCTTTGAACCAACTGATACTACTCTAGCAGGAGACGAAACAGAACCGAGTCAATCAGGCATATGAACCCCCAAAAGGAGACAGTCTTCACAAGGTTGGGAAAAAAGATTAGAGGGGCATAGGGTGGTGGAGAGAGGAGTGTGATGATACGACCCTCTCGGGTAGTATCGGGATAGTCGCACCCCTTCAAGATGCTAGCTCCTTAAGAGGAAGATGAGAAACCAGAGACATTTTATATGTTTAACTTCATTGATTTGATTTATTATTCTGACACCTTCGGTATATATAACCGAATGACATAACTTGCTAAACAAGCCAAACATAAAGACATTATCACGACATGATACACATTCCTAATTAAGCATGAAGACATCCCTAGACAAATATACACTAAATAAATATAAGATATTTTGGTCGTAACATTCTCCACTTCTTCGAATTCACCTTGCCCTCAAGGTGATGTCTTGAAAATAACTATTGATTCCCGGGTCCCAAATTTTGAGACGTTTACTAAGCATTTGCACGCTCACCTTCAACTTGTTCTCTAGCTTGAGTAGTAATAATTTTCGGATTGGCATTCTACACTCTCATTCGAATAGAACAAATAACGCGACACTCTCGAACGATTCATCAACAACAAGCCGTGATTCACTAATCTCAATTTGAGATTCCCCAACCATAGGCGCCTTCGATTCACCAACAATAGGTTGCGATGCACCAATAATAAGTGGTGATTCAACAACAATATGCTGCGATTCACCAACAATAGGTTGTGATTCACCAATAATTAGTTGCTGTTCATTTGACCATGATAAAACGACATCTAACTTTTCTTCAATGTTGAGATTTTTCTTCGCAACCGCTTCAAAACGAGCTTCCATTATGCAGGCTAAAGAAAATGCTTCTTTTAAATATGTAGGCCTTATCCTTAAGAGTGCACATTGTAAAGCCTCTTTAAGCCCAGATGTATAATAACATGGAAGTAAATCTTCAGAGATCCCGTTGCTCGATTTGCAAGTATCACAAACTCACTTTCATATTAGGTTACGGTACGCCTATGCAAGAACTTAGATAGTGCGTCCAGATCGTTGTTTCCCGATGCCATAATAACTCGAAATTTTTTTTTTATTTTTTTTCTCACTGATAAACAGTACCCAGAATAGTGCCGATGAACAATAACAACGTGATGAATAGTACCTCGGTGAACAGTAGTTCGGATGAACAGTGTTTGATGAACAGTTTTTTTGTGGGATTGCAAAACGATACATACAAATAAACAAAACGACATTGCAAAGTGAGTTACGACGTCGTTTGCAACACATTTACTATACATGAGAGATATAGCGCGCGCGTTTTGCAGTGGAGGGCGTAAGATCAACGGTAACAATGGACAGATAATAAAAAAAGATTGTTTGTGTGAATGACTGACCTTGTAAAGAAAAAATAACATCAAGGAATATTTTGCTAAAATTATATTATAAATGTGTATTAATTTTAAAATAATATTTTGCTCAAATAATATTTTAAATGTGTATTAATTTTGGTCATATTTTTTATAAAATCATTTTTATGAAGTACTGCAATATTGGGCTCGTTTAGTTCGTAATTAGACAGTCTTTTCAACGGTACTTTTTACCCAAAAGAACTAATAGATATACGCTTTATTTTGATAAATAAAATTTGTTATATAAAAAATATGTATATAGTTAAAAGTTTAAAGTTATTTTTGTAACACGCCATAATGTGAGGGATGTTTTGTAAAAAGAAAATTTGTTCACATGTCATCATTTGGTATATTTTTGTAACCACGTATAGTATATTATAAATTATTTAAGACATTTTATATTTAAAAAGTTTGAAAATTAAAACTTTTAATTAAATTTAGTAATAACCTACTATTAAAAAGTCATATTTTTTTTTAAATTCAAAAATGTTTATATCTAATTATTTTTTCATAATCTAATTTTATCATATTTTTTAAAATTTTGTGCTCTTTAATTAAATACATATTTTGATATATTTTAATTATTTTTTTATCTTTCTCATTTTTTTAAATTTTATTTTATTTTGATTTAATTTTTTACAGCTTCAATCTTTTAATACAAATTTAACGGATAAATGTAGTAATATTTATTGTTTTAAAAATCGCTATCAAGTACCCGCCGCTACATTATGAGAATACAATGCTAGTTATTATCTGATAAACTTAATCCGAGAGATACAACCGAAGGATATTTAAGTCCTTTATCCGATGTTGAGTTACACAATTTAAATGTAATACTCTATTGGGTGACATGTTGACGTATATGTCGTTTGATAGACCCGATGCGGAGTGGCAATTATCGCCTATAACAGGGACTTCTCGTGCAACACAAAATGTATGATTTTCTCATTATTCCCAATACACACATACTCCAAACATGTTTACTTATTGTAGTGCGTGGAGTCCGTCACCACAATAAAGCTAACGGTTACTTTACTTGTGCTGAAAACCGTCTCGCTTACTTAGTTTAGTGTACAATCTGACCCAACAAGAGTTTAAGGCCCACCCATCAAGCAATCTAAGACCACTGCATACCCTGTCACACAGTTTACACTAACAAGTTGACGCAATCCATGGACCCATTACATAATTGCGTTTAAAGAAAAATACTCACTATGAGCCACTACAACAATTTTGAACCCTAGGGACGACTTATTCGTCCCTAGGGAGACACCTTTTCGACCCTAAACCCCTAGGGACGACCAAGTCGACACAAGGGGGTTGTGCCCAAAAAATCATCTCTAGATTTCTAGGGTCGACTTCCCCTTTGAAACCTAGGGACGACCAAGTGGGCCCCACATCCCACACCATTGAAAATATTGACTATCCTAGGGACGACTCTCCTTTAAAATTTAGGGTCGAAAAAGTCGTCCATAGGTTTTTAATAAAAATAACCTTTTTTATATTTTTAATAAAAATTCTTTTTTTAATAATTTTTAATAAAATCTTTTTTTACTAATTAATAAAATCATTTTCAGAAAAAAAAAAAAGGTAAATATAAACCTAGTCGTTTCTAAGTTTTTCAAAGTTGCCCAGGTATTAAACCTAGGGACGACTTAGTCGTCCCTGGGTTTAATACCTGGGTAACTTTGAAACTTAGGGACGACTAAGTCGTCCCTAGGATTAATACCTTGGCGAAAATTGGCAACTTTAGGGACGACTAAGTCGTCCCTAGATGTACCTGGGGGTAAAAAAATCTGGGTTTTCGCAGTTTCCAAATTTGAGTAGTAATCTGTTTCTTATTTTAATGTGTTAAATTGTTATTTATTATTATGTGTTAATCTGTATGTTTAATTTGAACTAGTTTGTGATGTGTTTTTTCCGTATTTATGAATCTATTATCGTTGTAATATCTATGTTTAAATAAACGCGTGTTTAAGTGTTGAATATATATCTAATGTTTTTTAAAATACGTATAAGTTTTTTTAAATAAATATAAATTTCTTTTAAAATATATAACTCTTTTTTAAATATGTATAAATTTTTTTTTAAATATGTATAAATTTTTTTTAAATAAATATAAAAGATTTTTAAATATGTATAAAGTTTTTTTAGATATGTATAAAGTTTTTTTAAATAAATATAAAGTACTTTTAAAATATATATAATTTTTTTTTTAAATATGTATAATTTTTTTTTTAAATATGTATAAAGTTTTTTTAAATATGTATAAAGTTTTTTCTAAATATGTATAAAGTTTTTTTTAAATAACTAAAACTTTTTTAAATATGTATAAAGTTTTTTTAAAATAAATATAAAAGTTAAATTTAAGAAAATTTGGGGGGAAATTTATGGACGACTTCCCTATGTAATTTAGGATCGAAAAAGTCGTCCCTAAATTTCTTCAATATATTTCACCCTTTTTATTAGCGGGATATTTAATTATCTTAGAAAATTTTTAGAAAATTTGGGGGGGAAATTTAGGGACGACTTCCCTATGTAATTTAGGGTCGAAAAAGTCGTCCCCAAATTTCTTCAATATATTTCCCCCTTTTTAATTATATTTATTTTAAATAATTTTAAAAAATTTTAAAAAATTTTAACTTATATTTAGTGATAAAAAAGGCAATTTTTTTACCCTAGGGACGACTTAGTCATCCTTAGATTTAGTGGGCCCGGTTGTCCCAGAGGCTTCCTTTGACTAACTTTTTCTTAAAAAAGTGGTGGGTCTCCACTTAACCTAGGGACGACTAAGTTGTCCCTAAAAAAGGGTGACCCCCGAAAATCCCGCTCCCACGATTATGTCCCCCGTATGGAATGTAGCAAGGGATGAAAGTGGAAAAACTCCAGGAAAGCCAAAGAACCCCATGTCGGACACAATCCTTAGAGTGTTTTGTAACAAACACTATCACCAGGTGTTACCCATCATAAGCGAAAAGGTATCCACGAAGAAAAGAAGCAACAAGACAAGCTAAGAGAAGTAAAGGCTCGTCTAAACATTAGGATTATCCTTCGAACCAACCGATACCTACTCCGGGGGGTAGGAGACGGGGCATAACCGAGTCAATCAGGCGTTGGAACCCCCATAAGGACACAGTCTTCACATGCACGATTGGGAGAAAGGAGGAGAGGTGATTCGACATGGTGTCATATACTTGCTTGTTATAATGGGACAAAATTTATCCTAGATGACCAAAAGGACTTTAGGGGTGTTTTCGGCTTGTGGCTTATTTGGGGTTTTTACTTATGTTCCGTGCGCTCACTTTTTGTGGCTTATTTTGAAACTTTTTGCCTTATATAAAAAACAAACAGCCCCTAGATTACAAAGTTTACCTCTATAAGTAACATTGGATTTTTTTGACCAGTCATATACTTTCTTGTTTTAGGACAATTTTCTCCATGATGACCAAAAGGACGTTTGGGGTGATTTCAACTTATATAGCGGGCTTATGGCTTATTTGGTTTTCTCCTTATGTTCCGTAAGCTCACTTTTTGTGGCTTATTTTTTAAAAAATTCGTCTTATATAAGCTTACCATTAATTGATAAGCCAAAACAAACGCACCCTAAGATACAACATTTACTTCCTCTTTATGTGTAAATTGTAAGATGAAAAGGAAAAATATAATATATGGAGCGAATTTGATTCATCACGATTTGGATTTTGTTATTGGTGTGATGTAATGAAAGTATGATTGTGGTCACCAGTTCTACAATGCCCCGCTATCAGATGACAGAAGGTGGAAATTTATATACGAGCCTTTACATCATGATGTACACGCCTTGTTTCCAAGAAGATCCCTCTTACCAAATTCCTTAACCTCCAGGTTTGTTTCACTGCTTGCACCTTATCAATCTCCATCCATTTATAGCACATCAAAAATGCACATTTTCAAATGTATATATAACAAAAGTTGGAAACATGCTTAGGTCACAGTTTTTATTTGGGTTCTCTCCTAGTGGAGACGGGGTGTCTCGAATTCTCAACAAGACATCATTTGAGTTGTCTCCTGGTGTCGATATGCGTTTTGGATGGAGGGCTGAGTATGTTCTTCCTGAGTTTATAGGGCAAGCCATTTACAGTCTCAGCTTTCCCTATTAATGGTTGAACTTAGATATATAGCCCTAAAGTTTGAGTGTTTTGTTTGTGGCATTGACAGGGTTGTAGGGACTGATGAAGCGTTGTTAACATGAACTCTGGTCGATTAGAAGCATCACTTGACAAAATCAAAACCTTTTTGACCCATACTTCTTCTAATTTGCCCACAAAGGAAAAGGAAGTATCATCGTCAAGTATATCATCTCCTTAAGTGGTAGTTATTGTATAGCTTTTAACAGAGACTTTGAATCTTGAATCTTGATCACCATTAATCTTGGCATGAAGTTTTGTCATGATATCATTTTGCTTTAAAATTAAATTGGTACGCGAATAAAAGATGTGCAATGCAAAAACGATTATGTTCCAAAAAGGTATTTATTTAAATCTTTAATAAATGATTACAAACCGAACTTGAGTTAATCAAACAGACGCGTCTTGATTTTGCACTTGAGTATGCTAGTGATAGGTGTGAAAACACCCATCTTTTCTACCACTTAATTACAATAATAACCTGACCAAAACGTGTATTTTATGTCTTTTATGTCGGAATTATGCGTGGTTTGTGTTTTTGTTGTAATTTAGGACGAAATTGTGAAAAGTGGAGAAAACACGGGAATTCACGGGCATTCACGGCTTTTATTGAAGAAAAAGATGAAAGACGGAGTCGAGAAGTCAAAAGTGGAAAAAGAACGGAAGTCCAAGACCAATTCTGAAGATTTATCGAAGAAAAAGTCAAAAGACGGAAGTTTATCAAAAGCCGAGAAACTCAAGTCTATTTTACTGAAGAAATTAAAGACGAGTTCAAAAGATATCCCGAGCCACAAGTCCTTAAAGTCCAAATTAAAAGAAAGATTAGAAGAAAGGGACTAATGGTGCAATTAAAAGAAGATTAAAGAAGGAGGGACTAAGCATGCAATTAAGGAAGCTTCCTAAGCAAGCCTTAATCTCCCCTATATATAGATTAGATCATTTTTCATTTTCCTCTTGTTGACTAATAGTGACAATTAGTTCTTCCATGGTTGGTGGCTTGACAAACCATTCTTCCACTTTATTTTATGCACATTTAATTACTTGCACATTTAAATACATGTTTTGCACCTTTAATTACCTTTAAATTCAAGTAAGTGTTTCTTTAATTTCTTGCACCTTTACTTTATCTTGTTAATCTTCTTCTTCTACCTTTCTTTGATTTACACATTTTTATCTTGTTGATTTGTTAAAGGTTTGATTTTTATGCTTTTGATTGTTTTAAATCATTTGTTTTCATAGCTTATTTGATTTATTTTCAAGTTTATATAGTTTTTATAAAAGTTATTTTTATATAAAGAGTTGTTTTTCTCAAAAGTTAATCAATTTCGTGTCTTAAAAGTTTTTAACTTTCAGTTTTATAGCTTATTTTTACACGGTTTTAGCTAAGTTTTTCGTCTAGTGCTTATTAGGATTATAGCTTATTTACTTAGCTTATTTTTAGCATTATTTTCTGTATTCCGATTGGGTTCGATCGGAAAGGGGTTATACTTTCCGATTGGCAAGATCTGAAAAGGGTTTCTTCTTTCCGATTGGTGGATCTTTGTATATTCCGATTGGTATCTCTTGGTATTCCGATTGGGGGCAAAGTAGTGGTATTCCGATCTGATAAGTGTGACAGCATTCCGATTGGAGGACTAGCACTCATTCCGATTGAGGTGTCATTTTGGATATTCCGATTGGGTAAGGTGACAGCTATTCCGATCGTGGGTTCCGATCGACATTCCGACCAAGTGCACACCATATTCCGATCAGAGTTGGTTTATCATTCCGATTGGGGGTTTTTTCTGGATATTCCGATTGGAGGATAGTGACAGTATTCCGATTGGTCTTCCTCTCTATATTCCGATCAAGTGTAAGCTAACATTCCGATTGGTAAGATCGGAATGTATTCCGATCTAGTTGATTTTCTTATTTTGTCTTGCTTATTTTTCTAAGTTTACATTTTTAACACTTGTCTAATTTTAATTTCCGTCACGCTTTATTTTTAGTTATTTTAGTTAAGTTACTTTTCGTCACGTTTTTAAACATTGCACACTTTCTTTTAATTAGACTTAGATTTATTTTCACGCTCTTTACTTTAACGCCACTTTACTTTCAACGACATTTACTTTAACGTTTTGCACATTTAATTTTAAAACCAACCAAAAATATTTGTTTCCACCAAAATAAAACTGAGTCACATAGAAAACTAAGATCAATTCGATTAGAACACATAAACGAACAATAATTTTTAATTAGGGAAAATCGCCAGTTATTAAATGGCGCCGCTGCCGGCTCTTTTCGTTAAGATCAATAGTTTTCTGTGAGAGACACGTTGCTTTTTGGGATCCGTTCACTTGTGAACGTTATTTTTCTTGCATAAAAAATAAAAAATCATAAAAATTAAAAATTGATAAAAAACCATAAAAATTAAAAATTTCAAAAATCCAAAAAGATTTTATCTTTCTTGTGTATATATATTGTCTTTGTTTTTGGTTTTGTTTTCTTTTGCATTTTCAGGTGCATGCGTACTAGATCTTCTAATTATCAAGAGCCCGAGCCTCAAGAAGATTTAGATATGGCAGGTGTTAACAACAACATTCCACCGAACCTGAATAATAACAATAACAACAATGCTCTTCCACAGCCCGATCTTCGGACCATGGAAGAACTTTGTCAACCAACAATGTTTGGACGAGGAGGACCGATTGCGCCGATGCAAATCAACGCTCCTGAATTTTCGTTGAAGCACCACATGATTCAGCAAGTACAAACAAACCCATTTAGAGGATTGCCTGATGATGATGCCAACAAAATCAGATCAGCGGTTTCATGCAAGATCCCGATGAATCTCTTTTCGATGCATGGGAGAGATATAATGTCTTGATCGACCGTTGTCCAAACCACAACATGCTTCCGGTCACCTTGATCGATACTTTCTACAACGGATTGACTTTTCGAGATCGTGATACGATTAATGCAGCCGCCGGTGGCACATTCATGAAAAGGAGACCCGAGGAGTGTAGAGAGTTAATTGAGAACATGACTACTCACCACAAGAACTGGGATTCCTCTGCATCCTCAAGGAACAACCCGAGAGTCAATGTTTCCTCAACCTCAGCAAACCCTGAGATGACCGAACTCACCCGCATGATGACTGAAATGAGCAAAAGTATTACGCTTCTCGCTTCAAATCAACAACAACAACAAGTTAAAGCGGTTGCTAATCCTTGTGAAACATGTGGCGGTCCTCACTCATACACCGATTGTCCTTCGACACAAGGAAATCCGGAAAATGTGTATGCAGCTTATGGTAATTATTCACCGGAAAATTACCAAGCTAGACAACAAGGGGATAGAAATCTGTTGAGCTACCGTTCAAACAATTATCTTTCACCCGGTTTTTCTCCTCAAAACCAGAACCCCGCCAACAACTACATTAGAAGCAACCAAATCCCACCAAGAGCTTCTAACCCTTATCACCCACCCGCCCAACAAACCCCACCCAGTAATCTGGATGTTGAGGCCATCATGAGAACCCAAGGTGAGCAAATCAAGAATCTGCAGAGCCAAATTATCAATCTTAAAGGAGATATCACAAAGCAAGGAAATGAGATAAGATCCGAGCTTCGAAATGATATTCAATCCTCCTTCAGCAATCAAACCAATGATTTGAAGAATATGCTGGCTAGTTTCTTGCCTGCCGCTCAACCTTCTTCTTCGAGTTCTCTACCTTCAAACACCGTCACTAATCCGCGAGCTAATGTGAGTGCTATTACTACACGTAGTGGAGTCACCATCGTAGGACCACCAATCCTACCCCCATCATCTACACCTCCTCCACCACCATGTATCCCTACTCCTCCTACACCTAGTATTAGTGCACCATTACCGTCTCCGCCTCGACGTGATGAAGTTCCCACCAATGATCCTTCAACATCTCAACCTTTACCTACACCTGCACCTTCACCACCCAAACCCAATATCCCTTATCCTTCTCGCTTGGGCAAGAACAAAATGCTAAACAAGGAGGACGCTCAAGTGACTAGCTATATCAAGATGATTTCTCAAATGAATTTCAACATTAGCTTTCTTGAGGCA
This sequence comes from Glebionis coronaria, assembly GCA_025667525.1. NCBI lineage: Eukaryota > Viridiplantae > Streptophyta > Magnoliopsida > Asterales > Asteraceae > Glebionis > Glebionis coronaria. Next base: position 5,219,678 of record CM046882.1, on the reverse strand, counting down.
CTTGTCCACATGCCCAAATTTGTTAAAGCATTTAAGGAATTGCTTAACAAGAAGGAGAACCTGATTGAACTCGCCAACACACGCTTAAATGAAAACTGCTCTGCAGTTATTCTTAAAGAACTTCCGGAAAAACTTGGAGATCCCGGTCGTTTTGTGTTGCCTTGCGTGTTCAACAAAACTGAAGAATTTACTGCCCTTGCTGATCTCGGGGCTAGTATTAATTTGATGCCTTTGAGTGTTTGGAAAACACTATCATTGCCCGACCTCACTCCAACAAAGATGACTCTTGAACTTGCAAATCGCACTCTCGCTTACCCTGTTGGTATAGCCGAAGACGTGTTCATTAAAGTTGGCACATTTACTTTCCCGGTCGATTTTGTCGTAGTTGATTATGAAATGGACCCTCGTATTCCTTTAATACTTGGTCGGCCATTCTTGAGAACCGGACGAGCTTTAGTGGATGTTGCCGAAGGTGAGTTAATCTTACGAGTCGGGGATGATGCAAAAGTTTTCAAAATGGGGAAGCTTACTAGTTTAACTTTTGGAGGCCGAGAATCAGTGAATATGATTAATGTGCTAGATGACTTTACCGTCTACGAAAATCCTCTATTCGACTCTTGCATCGATAATCCACTTTTTCATGATGATGTGGATGATTCTCTCCCTACTTTGGACGCTTCTCCCATTTATGAATCGTCACCGGTCTTTGATGCTTATGATGATGCTGATTCTAGCTCAGATTCGGATGATTTTGATTGTACTTCTGAGTATCCCGAGCAGCCTACATATGATGATTTTGATGAGGCCGATACTCTCTCGAGCGATTCTTCACATGATGAAAATCCTCCGCCATCACTCGATCCTACTTTGGACGCTTACTCATTCGAGGAAGATTTCTCTATGTTTCTTAATACATACTTCCCGCATGAGAGTGATGCACCTCCTCTGGACTTTGAATCTTATCGTCTTGATCCTACTTTGGATTTGAATAAAATTTTGTCCAAGGAGAAGAAACCGGTTGACACCGAAGTCCGTTGCACGTATGATTTAACACCTCTTTGTCCACCTTCTGAGGACGAGGTTGTGCTTCTTTGCGGATTTTCTTCACACTCGGCTGAGCCTGAGTGCTATTTTCCCTTAAAGGAAAAGGTGTTCGATCCCGGTATTGCAATCTTTGAGCCATCTCAGTATCCACCTGATGAAATAAAAGGAAAAATCTTTGGAATCAATGAAGACATGCTTGCACCGCTTCCTACTTGCTTCCGCCATGCTCCAGCAATGCTTAAGGGAACCTTGCCTCTTCTTTGGCTTGCCTTGTTCGCCTTAAGCCTATGCTACTTGCTCGATGAAAACTATGTCTTTGATCCTGGTGGATATGTTTCAAGCTTCTTCCATTGATAATCAAGGTCGAGTCAGGCTAATGACTCGGTTAACAAAAATTCAGCGCTTCTTGGGAGGCAACCCATGCATCTATCTTTTCGCTTTCCTTATCATAAGTGTAGGGGGGACCCGTTAGATTGTTTTCCTCTCCTCACTTCTTAATCAGGGATTCGAGCTTCAATGATCCACTCTTGATGATTCTTGACGACCCGTGATCCCGTGTTCTACTTATTCTCGGTTCTATCCTAAACTCTTCTCGATTCTCTATTTTATATGTTCTCAATATTCAAATAGGAATCTCTTTAGTTGTCCTTTCCTTAGCTAGATTTAAACAACGTGCACAATGTCCTAAGTGTAGGGGAGTTTACTCCCACATGCTTAAACATTGAGGACAATGTTTATATTAAGTGTAGGGGGGACTTCTATCGAAGTTAAGTGATCTTTTCCTTGTATTTGCCCTCATTTTAACCGGAAAATCAAATTTTCGACATTTTTCAAAATTTTTGATCTATTTTGGCCTATTAGTTTTTCCCTTTGTATAGTTATTTTCTTTCCTCATTAGAATAAATGTTTAATAAGTGGTTTTAATTTTCAAACGTTGTGAATCTTTTGACTCAATTCGAGTTTACTCTAGCTAGTATCCTTAACATGTTTAAGTCAAGTTTTGCTAGGCTTTTATATAGGGAGCTATAAAACGCGAAAGTCTTAACTCTCACGGGTTAAGAACAAGAACTTTTCGCAAGTTCCTATAATTGATCCTAGAGAGTCGTTTATCAAGGGAATTTTAAAATGCGATTTCTAAGCTTGAAAAAGTCTAAGAATTTGCAAGATCCTATAGGCGACTCGAAAACCCAAAACTTTGATTTAATAGGCTAAGTATCCACGAGTCTCATTACTTGAGATTTTAAACTGTGGAGAACGAGAGATGATAGAGCCAATTATAAGTCCGGTATTCTTTCGTGAATTTATGTGAGTTAATTATGAGCCTATTCTCCCTCCGCTTGCTTAATAAATTATCTGCTAATAAGTAAGGTTGTACGATTTGAAAAGTTACTTAGCTTCTAGCCCCAGATCGTTTAAAAGTTGCTCGGTAATGACGAGAGTTCATAGCCAAGGCATAACTAATGAAGCGGGGCGCGAAGATTGGCGAGTCCGAAAAGGCCCTAACAAGGCATGAGGGCTATGTTTTGTTGCTAAAGATCCAAAAGTGATGTGAAGAATCATTTATCGAAAATCAATATGAAGGATCGAGACACACGACGAAAAGCAAAAACTCCCAAAAAGTCATGGAGAAGTGTATCCGAAAAGACCCTAACAAGGTATGAGGATAAATAGATCCAAGTCAATAAAGGAGGCGGATCGTTGTATATCAAAATCCAAAATAAAGATTGGAGAAAAATGAAGAAGTCGTGGTCCATATATGAAGAATCTCTCAAAAATTCCAAGTGAAGAAATTCCAATTATGAAGAGAAGACCATTATTTCATGAACGTCTCTCAAGATTTGAAGTATGAAGTCGCTGCCAAATATCGGCCCGAGAAAGGTCTCAAATCGCGAACCAAGTTATGCCAAGATATGAACTTTTTGATATCCCGAGAAGCAGTTTTAAAAGATTTGGTCCTTTAGCTAACTATTGATTAAATCGTGCACCTTATTTTCAGACTAAACAACTATCTAAATAAGTCAAACAATGCATCTTCGTGATCATTCAAGACAAATAATAAAATATAAGAGATACCCATAGGAATAAGGGAGTCTAAGTGAGTAATTGGCCCACATGAGTTTGTGTTAGTCTACTAACTTATAATAACAATGATCTCGTTTTTAAGCTTGGTTTGGAGAAAGTGAAAAGTTGAGGATGATGATTATTCATGACATTTTCAAAACCCAAGGTATGCTTTTAATTTCTTTGCTTTGCATTTTTATAATTTTCTATCTCTTGAATAAAGGCCAACGTGGATTGATTATGATGAAAAGTGTAAACATGCTTTGTAACTAATGCATTGCATGAGGACATTGCAATGGTCAAGTGTAGGGGATTTGATAGGTGTGAAAACACCCATCTTTTCTACCACTTAATTACAATAATAACCTGACCAAAACGTGTATTTTATGTCTTTTATGTCGGAATTATGCGTGGTTTGTGTTTTTGTTGTAATTTAGGACGAAATTGTGAAAAGTGGAGAAAACACGGGAATTCACGGGCATTCACGGCTTTTATTGAAGAAAAAGATGAAAGACGGAGTCGAGAAGTCAAAAGTGGAAAAAGAACGGAAGTCCAAGACCAATTCTGAAGATTTATCGAAGAAAAAGTCAAAAGACGGAAGTTTATCAAAAGCCGAGAAACTCAAGTCTATTTTACTGAAGAAATTAAAGACGAGTTCAAAAGATATCCCGAGCCACAAGTCCTTAAAGTCCAAATTAAAAGAAAGATTAGAAGAAAGGGACTAATGGTGCAATTAAAAGAAGATTAAAGAAGGAGGGACTAAGCATGCAATTAAGGAAGCTTCCTAAGCAAGCCTTAATCTCCCCTATATATAGATTAGATCATTTTTCATTTTCCTCTTGTTGACTAATAGTGACAATTAGTTCTTCCATGGTTGGTGGCTTGACAAACCATTCTTCCACTTTATTTTATGCACATTTAATTACTTGCACATTTAAATACATGTTTTGCACCTTTAATTACCTCTAAATTCAAGTAAGTGTTTCTTTAATTTCTTGCACCTTTACTTTATCTTGTTAATCTTCTTCTTCTACCTTTCTTTGATTTACACATTTTTATCTTGTTGATTTGTTAAAGGTTTGATTTTTATGCTTTTGATTGTTTTAAATCATTTGTTTTCATAGCTTATTTGATTTATTTTCAAGTTTATATAGTTTTTATAAAAGTTATTTTTATATAAAGAGTTGTTTTTCTCAAAAGTTAATCAATTTCGTGTCTTAAAAGTTTTTAACTTTCAGTTTTATAGCTTATTTTTACACGGTTTTAGCTAAGTTTTTCGTCTAGTGCTTATTAGGATTATAGCTTATTTACTTAGCTTATTTTTAGCATTATTTTCTGTATTCCGATTGGGTTCGATCGGAAAGGGGTTATACTTTCCGATTGGCAAGATCTGAAAAGGGTTTCTTCTTTCCGATTGGTGGATCTTTGTATATTCCGATTGGTATCTCTTGGTATTCCGATTGGGGGCAAAGTAGTGGTATTCCGATCTGATAAGTGTGACAGCATTCCGATTGGAGGACTAGCACTCATTCCGATTGAGGTGTCATTTTGGATATTCCGATTGGGTAAGGTGACAGCTATTCCGATCGTGGGTTCCGATCGACATTCCGACCAAGTGCACACCATATTCCGATCAGAGTTGGTTTATCATTCCGATTGGGGGTTTTTTCTGGATATTCCGATTGGAGGATAGTGACAGTATTCCGATTGGTCTTCCTCTCTATATTCCGATCAAGTGTAAGCTAACATTCCGATTGGTAAGATCGGAATGTATTCCGATCTAGTTGATTTTCTTATTTTGTCTTGCTTATTTTTCTAAGTTTACATTTTTAACACTTGTCTAATTTTAATTTCCGTCACGCTTTATTTTTAGTTATTTTAGTTAAGTTACTTTTCGTCACGTTTTTAAACATTGCACACTTTCTTTTAATTAGACTTAGATTTATTTTCACGCTCTTTACTTTAACGCCACTTTACTTTCAACGACATTTACTTTAACGTTTTGCACATTTAATTTTAAAACCAACCAAAAATATTTGTTTCCACCAAAATAAAACTGAGTCACATAGAAAACTAAGATCAATTCGATTAGAACACATAAACGAACAATAATTTTTAATTAGGGAAAATCTTAGTTATTAGCTAGCTACTTCATATACTGGTTAGGTGACACAAACGTCTCGGTGTATATGACATTCTCAGGACAACCCACTTTAAGGTTGGAGTAATACAACAATTCATATTTTGTAGTATACCTTTGCTTCCTTAGATCTACTTGACAAATAATCTCACCTCCATCTTTGTATTCTGTCATGAGCATATTTCAGTTGTTCAGCAAGTGCACTAGAGACAAACTTAAAATATCAAGTTTGGGCCGGAGCTGATAGGTTGCCATCATTCTCCAGATATCTCCATCTGCAATATACTTCCACACCTTGATACAGGCGGAATTAGTAGTCAAACGATACATGACACATAAATGAATGGACCCTTTGTAAACCGTAACTGCGGTGGAGCATGGTGAAACCTTACCATCACACACAGGGGGAGTTGCTATCTTATGGAATCTCTTAGATTGTGTGTCAAACCTCATTGCATCTTTCATTATAGTTTCAGGAAGAAAATAGAGATTTTTGTTCAAGTAAATACCTGTTCTCCAACTCCAACCCAAATAATTTCTTCGAATGAGGAACTCCGTGTCTAACTTTCCCCATGAGTCAGATTTCAAAGAGTATATGTAAGCATTGCGATAATATGTTAGAACTAGAAGCTTGTAGTCATTTTCACCTGAGCAGTAATACAATCCGTATCCGCTTCTATATTTTGTGTAGCATTCCATGTGATCAGGATTGGATAGTTTAGACAACCTCTTATACTCAGTTGTCACAGGATTCCACAAAATAATTTCAAAGTCAGCTCCACGAAGATTCTTTGTTATGGCTAAACATACCAGCCCATGTAAAGATGTTAGGATACGCACATAGTTAGGAGGACAGGCTGCAAATTGTGGTAAAGGGCGGCTGCTAGCTATAGGAGCCTTACCAGTCAGCGATTCACAGTCAATGGTGTAGAATGTTGATGGTTTATGATTATCATAACAATTATAAAAACCCTAAAATGGATCAAAGAACACACGGCGGAAGCAAATTAACAAGATCTTTAATTAACACGATTATAATTAATCAAGGCTAGGGTTACATACCTTTATCCTAGCAAGATCCACAGTTTGACGGAATGATCACCGGTAGAGATAGATCACGAATACCACCAGGATGTAATCTAAAGTAAGATCACATCACGATCTTGTACACACGTGATACGGCGAGTTAACCGTGAGTCTAGCACGAACACAACCGAGCTTCCAAGTCTATGGAAGATCTACCCAACAAACCTAGAGAGGGGCTAGGACTAGATCTAGAATAGCTTATTGAAAATCAAAGAAGAACCCTAATGGGTGTTTGTTTTGGCCGGCGGTTAGGAGCAAAGAAAGAGAGATATGAAGTAAAAAATAATGAGGCATTAGGTTTGTTTATATACACTTTGGAAAACTTCTCTTCCAAGGTTAAACAAGATAAAGCCAAAAAAAATTTCCTCCTTATCTTGTCGCCCTATTTAGGCCGGATATATACATGCTCCAAAAGAGGTTTCCGGAACTTTTATGACTCCTTCTTTTAGCTTCTTTAACCTTCTATAACGGTCGTTTAATACTTAACTTTTAATTACTTAACGATCGTTAGCTACGGTTTGATTTAATAAATATAATAAATATATTTAATAAATAAATTAACTCTTCACGTAATGTGTGCAATCCCGTGATCTCGAGTTCGATCTCATCACACGACTATCGATTTGTAAGTCCATAAACTTTCAGCTCCCACTTGGACAAAATTCGAATATCGTGATCACATTGATTAGCGTCTAGTTACACTAACAATGTCACTAGTACAACTCGAGTAAGGCCTCCTGGACAAGAACCTTTTAATGATTATATCATTATTATTATCCTTTCATTTCAAATACATCGTTAATAAGGATATGGATCTTAGTCATTCATTTCATTAACTATTTTGTTTCTCGTTTACGGATATAGCAAGATTACCAAAACACATTTGGGTGTGGCCACACAAACATCTTACTATTCCCCCGAGGGGCCCAGTTATATTTATACTTCAAATAATAATTTGAAGGAAACGAATCCCATTTCGACTACAAGCAAAACACATGAACTTTGCAACACTTCTGAAAATAACCCTTATGACTACCAGTTACGTTTAGCGTTAGGTTACCTTACAGAAATGCACTATATTTAATGTAGTTTTCTGGCATCTCAGGTCTAAGGATAACTATTTATGATTTACTTAATGACAAAGATCCATAAAGTAAAATCACATAGTTGGGATAAGTCCAATATTTGATCCATCAAATATCATCCAAAATTGACCAATATACTTTCAAGTATACCGACATTCATGTATAACAAGAACTGACTGGTGAATCAAATTAGCCAGATGGCAACACCACACCACACCGATTGATGATGAGTGTGTTTCTATTGCCGGTTAAACCTTTTCTTTTTCCTTTCGGTTCCAGGGTTTTGGCTATACTCTGTCACTATTTTAAATTATCTTAGTTTAATAATACTCCCATATTATTAATCGACAACGGACATTTAGAAACATCATAATGCTCACGGTTTAAAACATGTAAAATAGGATACAAAATCAAATAACAGAAAAATAAACGAAATCCAATCTTTATTTCATCAATTCAATAATGTCTTACATCCTTTATCCAAATACTAATCAACAGATTTATTGCATGAATTCGCTAGCTAGTTGCAGCCCAATTGCCTTGGCATGCTTAACTACCTTTGGCCTAGACAAAGCCTTAGTAAAAGGATCAGCTACGTTATCATCTGTGTGAACTTTTATTAATTTTATTTCTCGAGCTTCCACTTGTTCTCGAACGTAGTGATATCTACGTTTAAAGTGTCTGGCGCCTTTCATAACTCCAGGGTCATTGGCGAATATTATTGCAGTAGAATTGTCGCAATATATATCAATAGGTTCTTTAATTGAAGGCATCACTCCAAGATCTCCAATAAACTTCCTAATCCAAACAGCTTCCATTGCAGCTTCTGAAGCGGCCATGTACTCAGATTTAGTCGCATGCATAGCAATGGTTTTCTGCTTACTGCTCTTCCAGTCAACTGCTCCTCCATTGATGACAAACACGTAACCCGTCTGAGACTTCGTATCGTCTTTATCACATTGCTAGGACGCATCACAGAATCCTGTTACATTCACTTTTGTGTCTGGTTTACCCCCGAATACCAAAAACATATCTTTCGTACTTCTTAAATACTTTAGAATATGCTTAACAGCAGTCCAGTGGGACTTTCCTGGATTCTGTTGGTATCTACTGACCAAGTTCTGAGCAAATGCCACATCGGGCCTTGTGCATCTTACAACATACATAATAGATCCTACAGCCGAAGCATAAGGTACCTTCTTCATGTAAGCCACCTCTTCAGGTGATGATGCATCTTTCTCATGACTTAACTCATGCTTAACCTCCATCGGTAAGAAACCTTTCTTAGAGTTATGCATGTTATATTTCTTCAATATCTTATCAATATAAGCATCTTGGCTAAGACCAATTAACCGTCTACTCCTATCTCGATAGATCTTAATTCCCAGAATATATGCAGCATCTCCCAAATCCTTCATAGAAAAACATTTACCAAGATAATCCGTAACTTCCTTAAGTCTTGGAATGTTACTTCCCATGATCAATATGTCATCGACATATAGAATTAGGAACACTACATTACTCCCACTAGCTTTGCGGTATACACATGGCTCATCACGATTTTGAACAAATCCGAACTTTTTAATTTCTTCATCAAATCGCTTATTCCATTGACGTGATGCTTGCTTCAAATAATAAATAGACCTTTGAAGTTTACACACGCGTTTTGGATATTTATAATCAACATACCCTTCCGGTTGTTGCATATAGATGTCTTCATCTAAGTGACCGTTCAAGAAGGCAGTTTTAACATCCATTTGCCATATCCCATAGTCATAGTATGCTGCTATAGCTATGAGAATCCTAATAGCTCGTAAGTCTGCTACAGGAGAAATGTCTCCTCGTAGTCTACGCCAAAAGTTTGAGTAAAACCTTTAGCCACTAAACGTGCTTTATAGGATTGTACATCACCATCCATGTCAGTTTTCTTCTTATAGATCCACCTATTTTTCACTACTTTAGCATTTTTAGGTGCATCTACAAGAATCCAAACATCATTGATTTTCATGGATTCATTTCCTCATTCATCGCAACTATCCATTTTGACTTTTCTGGATCAGACATTGCGGATCGATAGTTAGCAGGTTCACCAAGATCCCCTACTTCTTCCTCATCATCCTCTATGTATAGACATAGTTTGTCCGGCGCACGTATCGCCCTTTGAGACCTACGTGGAGGAATTAATTCCGGTGGAACACTCAGACTTTCTGGTTCTACAGGAATTTCATCGCTAGTATTTTCAGAAGGCAATGCATCTTCTTGAATTTCTTCAAGATCATAATTTCTCCCACTGAATTCTTGATTTACAAGATCATTTTCAAGGAAGTCTCCATACCGAGCCACAACTATTTTGTTCTTAGCCGGATAATAAAAGTAGTAACCCATAGTTTCCTTAGGGTAACCTACAAAGATACATTTATTCTTCCATGAGCATGTTTCCGTTGTTCAGCAAGTGCAATAGACGCAAACCATAAATACCACGTTTGAGCCGGAGCTGATAGGTTGCCACCATTCTCCAGATATCTCCATCTGCAATAAACTTCCACAGCTTGATACAGACGGTAGTAGTAATGGGTTTATACATGGCACATAAATGAATGCAGCCTCCGTGAACAGTAATTGCGGAGGAGCTTAATAATAACGGAGCATCATTATCAGGGGGAGTTTCTATCTTATGGAAGCTATTAGCTTTTGTGTCAAATCTCACTAAATATGACATAAAATAGAGATTTTTGTTCAAGCAAAAACCTTTTCTACAACTCAAACCCAAATATTTAGTTCTTTGAATGGGGGGCTTCGTATCTAACTTTCTCCATGAGTCGGATTTCAAAGAGTATATGTAAGCATAGCTAAAACATGTTAGAACTAGAAGCTTGTAGTCATCATCACCTCTGAGCAGTAATACAATCCGTATACGCTTCTAGCATTTGTGTAGTGTTCCATGTGATCAGGATTGGATGGTCCAGCCCATGAAAAGATGTTAGTATATGCACATAGTGACGAAAAGGGGCTGGAAATTATGGTAAAGGGCGGCTGCAGGGAGCATTATCAGTCAGCGATTCACAGTCGATGGTGTAGAATGTTTCATCAGAATGAAAGAAAAGGTTTCGGTCTTCTAGATAGTCTATGTGGTCGTTGTGCATCTCTCTGAACCTGTCTGATGTTAGGAACGACTTCCATTGTTTGGAGACACACATAAAACGGACTACAGATTTTGTTGGAACCCGTGTGATAATCTGAAACAAAATTACGTCTTGTGGAAGAGAAACCGCGGCCGCGTCATATAGTGTAACCTGAAGTGAAATACATAACATCATTATTTCAAGAAATTTATGCTTGTAACAGTCTACATTTTTAAAGGTCATATTTTAGTAGTTTCGAATATACACACATATAACATTAAACATGTACGAGTCATATAATTCAAAATAAGCGATTTCTCTTTAATTTGCGGGTGTCATAGGACTAGTGTTTGTTATTCTCGTGTATGGCCACCAACAACCGTGGGACGGTTTTGCTAGTTTCTAACGCAATAAAAACAATGTTAAAAGGAAAACTGTGCGTAAGTTTAACCACATCGTCAAGCCAAACAAACTAAAAATTCTGCTAACATGTTTTTAAAAAGAAAACTGTGCGTTTCGATCTCGACACATGCCTTCGATATCAAAGACTGAACGTTTTGCAATAATTTGTATGATAACTCTTTTAGGGTTATGGTAAAAGAAGAAAACATGATTGAAAAAATTCTAAAAGATGTCTTCTTGTTGCGGTTTGGTTTTATAGGCCCATTAGAGAAGTAAAATATTATTAGCCCACATGTTTAAGGATGACATATATTGGGCTCCGGCCCAATAAGGTAAAATACAAACACAAAAAGGTTGAAACTAAGCCCGGCTCGTCGATCTCCGTTTACGGAGACGGTACAAGAAGGAAGTAGAACCGTCACGGTCTAGGACAGCAAACATTCGACGAGTTGACCAGACATCCGCCAAAGACAATCCGCCGACTACGATTACGAAAACCGCGGACCCTTGACCGATAAGGGTCCTTTTTCAAACATCTCGTCCACTGCACTTATAAGCAAAATATTAGGAAACCCTAGCATCCAACTCGCCTATAAAAGACCTCTCGTACAACACAAAATATACGATTTTCTCACTATTGCCAACATATTTACTTACTTTAATCGTGGGGTTTGTGTAAAGCTAAAAGTTTACTTTACTTGTGCATGAAATCGTCTCAATTACTTAGTTTAGTGCAAGATCTGATCCAAGAAGAGCTTGAAGGCCCAACATAACAAGCAAATCTATGACCACTCCCCACACCCCGTTAAAAATTTTACACCAACAAGTTGAATTATCGCCAAATCTCGCTCCCACTCCGATTACATCCACCGTACGGAATACAACAAGGTAGAAAAGTAGGCAAACTCCAGGAAAGCCAAACGACCTCGTGCCGGACACAATCCTTAGAGAGTTTAAACTTTGGAAAGCCACGAAGAAAAGAGACAACAAGACAAGCTAAGAGAAGTTAAGGCTCGTCTAAACTTTGGGGAATCCTTCGAACAAACGGATACCTACTCCGGTAGGAGACGGGGCAGAACTGAGTTAATCACATAGGGACCCCCAAAAGGACACAATCTTCATAAGTACTAAGTAAATGAATACAACACAAGAAGAAGTAAACAAAGTGATGGAGTCTGGAAAAATCGCTCACAAGCAACGCGTCCCCTATATGAATCACATTGTCATTTAGCAGTTATACCGCTTATATTTTGCATGCGGGTTTGTTTTTCTGACTTTTTGGTTCTTGGAAAACAGATTTAACGTAGGCGAGGGCTCTTATAAGATATTTGGAAAGGAAAAAGGACTCACTCAGCTTGGTTCCTCTATGGCCAAAGATGGCAAAATCAGGAATGTTGGATTGTCAAGTTTATCTCATGGAGGTCGTCTTAGACTTCTTCTTCTTCCATCAGTTCTCTACATTATCTATAGACAGTCTTTGCTTGCACTTGGTGCTTTCATTATACAGTACTAAATCTTTACTCTTTCCTTTAATGCAGTCGAAACTCCGTCTGACTTGGTTGGGAAAAAGAGAAAACATGTTAAGTGTAGCAGTGTTGGGGTTAAGAAGGGGAGTTTGCTACCATTTGTGACAATTATAAAGCTAGCGATTGTTAGTGAAGTTGGTGAAAACTTTATGTAGTTTTACATTTTGGGCTTTATGCTATGTATTTGAGCTATAATTTAGGAAACTGAGCCGTGCAGAGGGGCAGAGGAGTGTCGATGGTTGGGCTGATAGATTGGGTACTTCTTTGTCCAAATAATTGTAAACATTTTAAACTGTTATGTAAAAAAATATGAATGATTTTCAGACTGTTCAAAATACCGTAGGCGCGTTTGCTGCTTTAGATTGACATCTTGAAACTTTTGCTACTGAATTCCATCAATATCTGGGTTGTCTAATGAAATGCCAAAAACCTGTTCATATTCACAGTTATTTAAAATGTTTACGATCACATCAGAACTCGGCCGTATATTTATACATTCAGTGTGTAGTTCGTTTATTTAGGTTTTAATGAAATCATACTAAAAAGTTTCTTTTGCCTTTAATTTGTCTGATGTAGCATAGATAGTTTAGGGCTTGACTTTTGGAACATTATTTACTCAACTCCTAAGACTTTTAATTATGTGTAGTATGCAAAATGTTAACTACTCCATCCTTCCTAAATAAAATAAGTGTCTACGTTTGATTTTCGGAGTCATATACTTTCCTGGTATATTGGGACCAAATTTCTCAAAGATGACCAAAAGGACTTCAAGGGTGATTTCGGCTGATATAGCGGGCTTATGGCTTCTTTGGTTTTCGCTTATGTTCCATAAGCTCACGTTTTGTGGTTTATTTTGGACATTTTTGCCTTATATAAGCTTGCCATGTCGCCCCTAGATTACAACGTCTACTTTTCGGGTTATTTTGACACGTGAGGCAAAGACGGTTTCTGATGGAGGATCATAAAAATAAACTGGTTATTTAGTTTATTTGTGGTATCTTTTATTTAGTTTTCATATTTTGTGGTATCTTTTATTTAGTTTTCTTATTTTATATTTGTGGGAAAATATTGTTATCTTTTTCCCAAGTTTAGTTTTCCTATATAATTAGGACTTATAATGAATTATAATGAAGTTATGAATAAAAAAAACAGACTTTTTGTCTTTTGTTAATTGACTTGAATCCAGGTTAGGGTTTATTGTTCAATTTTCACCCTAATAATCGGGCATTCGTTTGAATCAACGATTGTTGGAAGAGTTGTTTCTGGTATTCTTTGTGAATCAACAGATTCAATTATTTATCCTTGTTATTTTCCGCTACATCAGTTGAATCTGTTGATTCACAAAGAATACCAGAAACAACTCTTCCAACAATCGTTGATTCAAACGAATGCCCGATAGGGTGAAAATTGAACAATAAACCCTAACCTGGATTCAAGTCAATTAACAAAAGACCAAAAGTCTGTTTTTTTATTCATAACTTCATTATAATTCATTATAAGTCCTAATTATATAGGAAAACTAAACTTGGGAAAAAGATAACAATATTTTCCCAAAAACATAGAATAAGAAAACTAAATAAAAGATACCACAAAATATGAAAACTAAATAAAAGATACCACAAATAAACTAAATAACCAGTTTATTTTTATGATCCTCCATCATTCTCCGTCACTTCAAAAAACTCATCCTCGAGTTTGTCTCACTCGTACCTTGTACTCGTAGCATCCAAATTTGTATCCCTTGCATCAAATTCCCTTTATTTATAATGAATCGACCTCGAACCTTGATCGTTTTAAAAGCAAACTTATCAACCATGGGTGCAGCTTCTTGATATATATTTTTTTCAATCATGATACTCACATCCACCCATTTACCTTTTTGCAACCAAATTAACTCATGAGGTTTTAAAACAGCGGGTTTTGAATAATCAACACTAAGATCATTAGCCACAACTATAACATATTCGATGTTGTCTTCTCTGCCATCAAATCTTCTTTCCCTAAAAAATCCTTCTTCCTCCTCAATGACATCTTCAAGATCGGTATCATAAACTGCCATTGACTCTTCTTCGTCACCCAACATAACATTTGAAGATGGCACATCATTTTCTTCTTCTTGACAATTCTGATACTCCTCTTCCTCTGGTTCTTCATCATAAACCGGGGCTGTTTCATAATCACCACAGGCGACATTATCATCGTCATCTTCGGGATCAGCAAATGGGTTTTCTGACTCACCATGTTCAATACCCCGACCGTTACGATCACCACTCCGGTTCATCAATTGTCTCATCCGGTTAGTCAATTTATCAAAGAATAGATCCATTCGCTCCTCCATCTTTGCCATAATACGATGCTCCAATTCTTGTTCATACACATCATGAACATTCTTACTTCTTCTTGAAGACATCTTAAACAGGAACTTCGGCTCTTGATACCAACTGATGTAGCGGAAAATAACAAGGATAAATAATTGAATCTGTTGATTCACAAAGAATACCAGAAACAACTCTTCCAACAATCGTTGATTCAAACGAATGCCCGATTATTAGGGTGAAAATTGAACAATAAACCCTAACCTGGATTCAAGTCAATTAACAAAAGACCAAAAGTCTGTTTTTTTATTCATAACTTCATTATAATTCATTATAAGTCATAATTATATAGGAAAACTAAACTTGGGAAAAAGATAACAATATTTTCGCAAAAACATAAAATAAGAAAACTAAATAAAAGATACCACAAAATATGAAAACTAAATAAAAGATACCACAAATAAACTAAATAACCAGTTTATTTTTATGATCCTCCATCAGTTTCACTTCTTAATTCGATGGAACATTTTATGAATCAAACATAGATTTAAGTTCTTTTGGATACCAAAGTTTTTCTAGGATACAAGGGGACTCATCCCCACCATCCATCTCCATCTTATTCAAGGGCTGAGATTAAATCCCCAATTTACACAACTTTCTCCTTTCTTTCTCATAAAAACACACACCCGTTCTTTCACTTCTCTCTCTACCCCGATCTACTTTCTCTCTCTAAAATTTGAAGCGAACAATCACAACATCATCATGAATCCATCACAATCGATTAATTAGATCGAACTTAACATGAATTCATATCAGGTTTGTATTCTTATAATCTATGCTTATTTTTTTTAGCTTATTTGATTTTGAATAAGCTTATTAGTTTATTTTCATTAGCTTTGTTGAACGAAATATGCCGATTGATAGTTCTTATTTTGATCAATTTATTCTAATTAGCTTTTAATTAGGTGATTTATGTGAATAAGCTTATTTGTTTGAATAAGATTTTTAACTAGATGAGAGTTATAAATAATCTTGAGAATTAGATAGGAGTTATGTGAATAAGCTTACAAATTACACGAGAGTTATGAATAAGCTAGCTTATTAGCTTAGGTTGACAAATCGTAAGGTATTTTATGTAAGTTGGATTAAGTTTGCTGATGTAGGCTGCAATAAGCTTGATATATCATGTATGATATATATATATCATATATGATATATCACCACTTTTCATATATGATAGATATATCATATATGATAACTGATGATATATCATATATGATATAACTATCATATATGATATATCAAATAAACCATAGGAAAAAACAGATTCTGTATGAGTATTTTTTAGAAAATCAATATAAACTCTTGAAACTTGTCTTCTATCATATATATGAGTAATTTATTTTGGTGTTAAAATGTTGCATAATATGTTCTTTTTATCTTTTATAAATGCAGTCAGACAGAGATGGTGCGATTGGCAGCTTTGGAGCAAAGCAGAGAGGGATGTTGATTATAACAAGAGGATGTGCATGGATATGTTTTAAGGATCAAGACGGAGTAGGCGTTGTTCATGAATTCATCATCTGATAATCTGTTTTTTTTCCATTTTTTTGATTTTGTATAAATTGTTATCATATATGATATCAGAGGTATATCATATATGATTTTACATTAGGTTACGTTCGGTTTGAATTATCATATATGATTCTGTTCAAAAGTACATTTTTATGTTATGAACAAGTGTTTGATTATTAATTGTGCATACTCTTTGTTGTAATCATGAATTCATCAGATTCTTTATTTAATAAATCCAAGTTTTTCTTGAGTGTCATATATGATAGTGCATGATCATATACTCCGTATGACTTAATTTATAAAAACCACCATGACATAATACCAAGAAAGTTAAATCATATTAACAAGATGTTGTACGAGATACCAATTGATTACAAAATCGTCCATATACTTCAAAACTCCATTAGGAGATTACAAGAAAAAACAAACAATAAACGTAAAAGAAAAATTCACGAGCTTATTCATTAAGCTTCTTGGCCTTTTGGATGCTTGTAATGTTCAACACGCCTTGTAAACAACCTTCTCTACACAAAAAAGAAGATTTAATTCAATTTTCAAGCACATAATCATATATGATATATTTGATCATATATGATATTTAGCTTATATCATATATGATATAGCATATCATATATGATACTTCATTAGCAAGTCATACTAAATATGTTCAGCCAGATTAATCCATTAAAAAAAGAGTTAACTCAATTTTCAACCACATTATCATATATGATATATCTCATCATATATGATATTTTAGCTTATATCATATATGATATAGTATATCATATATGATACTTCACAAACAGGTTACACTAAATATGTTCAGCGAGATTAAGCTAAAAAACCTTATAATTCATGAAAATAAGCTAATAAGTTAGCTTATAATTCATCATAATAAAGGTGATGATTATCAATAAGCTTATTCACATTAAGCATCAAGTTACCTTATCATTTGACATGTTAAATTCATGTAACTTATCAAATAAGCTATAAAAAATAAGATGAGTTATAAGCTTATTCAGATCGAATAAGCTAAAAAAGATGAATCGAAACAGATCGAATGAACTTTACCTTATTTATGAAGAGGATGATCGATTTGTGATGGTGATGATCGATGGATTTGATGTTTGTGTTGATAAATTAAGATGTAAATATGTGTGTGTGTGTGTGTGTGTGTGTGTGTGTGTGTGTTTATGTGTGTTTTAAAGAGAAGAAGAAGAAGAAATCGATCCCAGATTTGTGAGAGTGGTAGGTGGTGTTAGTGGGAGGGGTAAAATGACGAAACTACCCCTCCGCTTTTTTTTTTGTTTTTAATATGAGTTGTTGGATGAGATGAGATGGACGGTCCAGATTTGTCCCCTTGTATCCAAAGGATACAAGGTATCTTAAATAACCGGACTCTCAAACATATTAAACAAAACTTTATTCAGTTTTTGCCCAAGTCAAGTGGCATTTACGGATCTCAGTTTATACCACTTACTGTGAAATGACAGACAAATATAACGTATGCAGCAGACTTGATTCATCACGAATTCACGATTTGGCTTTTGTTATTGGTAATAATGTATTAAAAGTATGATTGTGGTTCACCAGTTCTACAATGCCCCGGTGAACGAGATCCAGACAAAGCTGGTTTTGAAACCTTTATCAGATGACAGAAGGTGGAAATTTATAACGAGCCTTTACATGATGATGTACGCCTTGTTTCTAAGAAGATCGCTCTTACTAAATTCCTTAATCTCCAGGTTTCTTTAACTAATTACACGTTATCTATCTCAATCTCTTTATAGCACATCAAAAGCGCACATTTTGAAATGTATATATAACAGAAGTTGGAAAAATGCAGGTAGGAATAGGTCACAGCTTTCAGTTGCATGCCACTGGCTGGAAATGGAAGCTGACAACTTGCTTAGGTGGAGACGAGGTATCTCGAATCCGCAACAAGACATCATTGGGTTGTCTCCAGGTGTCGATATGCGTTTTAGATGGAGGGCTGACTACGTTCTTCCTGAGTTTACAGGGCAAGTCGTTTACATTCTCTATAACACAGCTTTCCCTATTAACAGTTGAACTTAGATATATAGCCATCACAAAACAACATCGTTTGTGGCATTGGCAGGGCTGTGGGGACTGGTGAAGCGTTGTTTAACATGAACTCCGGTCGCTTAGAAGCATCACTTGACAGAATCGAAACCATTTTGACCCATACTTCTAATTTTCCCACAAAGGATCAACAGGAAGTATCATCATCAAGTATATCATCATCTCCTTAAGTGGTAGTTTTGTATGGCTTTTAACAGCGACTTTGAATCTTGTAATCATGCTCCGTTATCGTTACTTTCTGAACATGATATCTAGTTTATACATGTCTCCTTTGCATCATACATGTATAGTTTTATCATCTTGTCATGCTCGTGATCTTAGAGTTAGTTATATCTTTAGCATGAAGTTTTGTCATGCAAATCATTTTCCTTTAATATTAAATGGATACGCGAATAAAAGATGTGCAATAGAAAAACGATTATGTTCCAAAAAGGTATTTATTTAAATCTTTAATAAATGATTACAAACCGAACTTGAGTTAATCAAACAGACGAGTCTTGATTTTGAAAGAGTATGACGGTGATTGCTATATGCTAGCTACTTCATATACCGGTTAGGTGATACAAACGTCTCCGTGTATATGACTTTTGCAGGACAACGACATATAAATTCATATTCTGCGGTATACTTTTGCTTCCTTAGATCCACTTGATAAAGACTCTCACCTCCATCTTTGTATTCTTTCATGAGCATGTTTTCGTTGTTCAGCAAGTGCACTAGACGCAAACCATAAATACCATGTTTGGGTCGGAGCTGATAGGTTGCAACCATTCTCCAGATATCTCCATCTGCAATATACTTCCACAGCTTGATACAGGCGGTAGTAGTAGTGGATTTATACATGGCACATAAATAAATGCAGCCTCCGTGAACAGTAATTGCGGAGGAGCTTAATAATAATGGAGCATCATCATCAGGGGGAGTTTCTATCTTATGGAAGCTATTAGCTTTTGTGTCAAATCTCACTGCATAAGACAGAAAATAGAGATTTTTGTTCAAGCAAAAACCTTTTCTGCAACTCAAACCCAAATATTTAGTTCTTTGAATGGGGGGCTTCGTATCTAACTTTCTCCATGAGTCGGATTTCAAAGAGTATATGTAAGCATTGCTAAAACATGTTAGAACTAGAAGCTTGTAGTCATCATCACCTGAGCAGTAATACAATCCGTATATGCTTCTAGAATTTGTGTAGAGTTCCATGTGATCAGGATTGGATGGTTCAGACAACCTCTTATACTCAGTCGTCACAGGATTCCACAAAATAATTACAAAGTCAGCTCCAAGACAATTCTTGCTTATGCCTAAACATACCAGCCCGTGAAAAGATGTTAGTATATGCACACAGTGAGAACGAGGGGCTGGAAATTGTGGTAAAGGGCGGCTGCAGGGAGCATTATCAGTCAGCGATTCACAGTCGATGATGTAGAATGTTTTATTCGATATAAAGAAAAGGTTTTGATCTTCTAAGTAGTCTTTTAGAAGGTTGTGGTCGTTGTGCATCTCTCTGAACGTGTCTGATGTTAGGAAGGACTTCCATTGTTTGGAGACACACATGAAACGAACTACAGATTTTGTTGGAACCCTTGTGATAATCTGAAACAAAATTACGTCTTATGGAAGAGAAACCACGGCCGCATCATATAGTGTTTCCTGAATAGAATTGTGACATACATAACATCATTATTTTTAAAGAGTAATATGTTTGTAACAGTAATAAACTCATACTAGTTTCCAAGGGGTCTCAGAGGGGTGTGCAATAGCTGGTGCCGCAGAGCTACATTTTAAAAGGGTTACATTTTTAATAGTTTTGTATATAAAACACATGTAAGTAATAAGCGATTTCTCTTTAAATTACAAGTGTAATAGGACGTGTTTGTTATTCTCGAATTTGTTATTATCTCATAGGGTCACCAAAAAAACACGAGACAACTATGCTAGTTTCTAACGCAATAACGACAATGTTAATGTCACATGTCACATGTTGTAAGTTTAACCACATTGTCAAGCTAAACAAACTACTTCTGCTAAAAGAATTTGTAAAAGGAAAACCGTGCAGTTCGAGCTCGACACATACCTTCGATATCAAAGACAGACCCTTTTTCAACAATTTGTACCATAACTTTTTAGGGTTTTTGTAGAAAAAGAAAACATGATTGGAAAATTCTCAAGATGTCTTCTTGCGGCTGTTTTTGTTTTTATATTGTTAAGTAATATATTATTAACCCACATGTTATAATAAATACTACGGGCAATTCAGCCTGGACCATAGGTTGAAACTTAGCCCATCTCATATCCGTCTACGGAATGAGATGGTACAAGACGAACAAGCAGCCGACGAGTTGACCAAACGTCCGCCAAAGAAAGTCCGCCGACCACAATTACGAATAACGCGGATCCTTGCCCGACAAGCGTCCTTTTCCAAACATTACGCCCACTACACCGGCAGCTAAAGAGGGGTGGATCCGATGCGGGTTTGGTTATTTGTATGGAAGAAACGATCCTGATACTTTAGAACACTTATGCTCTCTGATCCTAGGAAATCGTTCATCGAGTTGGGACACGTTCATAATGACTCTTTGGGGGCTATGGATGAGACGAAATAACAATTTAGGAGTCAGGCAGCAGATGTTGTTGTTAAACATTTGCTTGGAGAATACCATTTGGCGAACCAAAAGGATATGTCAACACCAAACGAGGTTCGAGATATGAGAGGATCCATATGGACTAAACCACAACTTAGCCAGGTAAAAGTAAATTGTGATGCAGCTTGGATTAATGAGTCAAGGAAGGTGGGCTTAGGTTTTGTTGCTCGGAACCATAGTGGAGAAGTTTTATTGTCACGTGCTCGAGCCAAGTGTTTTGCGAGCTCGCCACTGGAAGCCGAAGCGAAAGCTATCTTATATAAGATACCATGTGTCATGCACGAAGCAGAGGTTTCCCAAACGTTGTGTTTGAATCGAACTCTTTGTGCCTAGTTAATGCATTACGTACCGGGTCTACTCCTTTACAAATTTCCAGCATATTTTCACAAATTTTATCCAGTGCTCTAGATTTCTTTTCGTGTAAATGGTCGTTTGACAAAAGACAAGGAAATATAGCTGCTCACAATATTGCTACATGGGTTGTAAGCAATGAGGAGATTGTCCTTGAGGGTAGAGTTACAGGTCGTCCTCTTGTACAATAAATAGAAAATGGAAGATCTACTGCTGTTTTATTGATTGAAATTATCATTTATAAAAAAAAAAAAAAAAAATAATAGAAACCCTGGCATCCAACTCGCCTATAACAGGGACTTCTCGTACAACACAAAATGTATGATTTTCTCACTATTCCTAATACACACATACTCCAAACATGTTTACTTATTCTAATCGTGGGGTCCGTCACCACAATAAAACTAACGGTTTATTTACTTGTGCATTAAATCGTGCTGGAAAACCGTCTCACTTACTTAGTTTAGTGTACGATCTGACTCAACAAGAGTTAAGGCCCACCCATCGAGCAATCTAAGATTACTGCTTACCCCGTCACACAGTTTACACTAACAAGTTTACACTAACAAGTAAGAGTGAAATATTGAAATTGAGAGAATAATATTTATTTGTTGAGGAATATTTTTTATTGAATAGCAAAGGCCCCTTTATATAGGCTACACAAGTAACTGAAATCTACTAAAAGACACCCAATTGTGCTATGAATTCTAGCTTATTCATTACTCATAATGAGCTTATTATTAATCAACACTTATGACATAAACCTTCATGTTCTCAACATCCTTAATCTCCGGGTTGTTTATCTACTGTCACGTTATCAATCTCAATATCTTTATAGCATATTAAAAGCGCACATTTTGAAATGTATATATAAAAGAAGTTGGAAAATGCTGGTAGGAATAGGTCACAGTTTTCAGTTGCATGCAACTGGTTGGAAATGGAAGCTGACAACTTGTTTAGGTGGAGACGGGGTGTCTCGAATCCGCAACAAGACATCATTTGGGTTGTCTCCAGGTGTCGATATGCGTTTTGGATGAAGGGCCGACTACGTTCTTCCTGAGTTTACAGGGCAAGTAGTTTACATTCTCTATAACACAGCTTTCCCTTAAGGTTAAAGTTTGACATATAGCCTTAAAGTTTGAGTGTTGTGGCATTGACAGGGCTGTGGGGACTGGTGAAGCATTGTTTAACATGAACTCTGGTCGATTAGAAGCTTCACTTGACAGAATCGAAACCATTTTGACCCATACTTCTAGTTTTCCTACAAAGGATCACGAAGTATCATTTTCAAGTATATCATTATCTCCGTAAGTGGTAGTTTTGTATAGCTTTTAACGGTGACTATGAATCTTGTAAGTATGCTCCGTTGTGGTTACTTGCTGAACTTGATATCTAGTTTATACATGTCTTCTTTGCATCATACATATATAGTTTTATCATCTTGTCATGCTCGTGATCTTAGAGTTAGTTATATCTTTAGGCATGAAGTTTTGTCCGGCAAATCATTTTCCTCTCATGTTAAATGGATACGCGAAAAAAAGATGTGCAATGGAAAAACGATTATGTTCCAAAAAGGTATTTATTTTAAATCTTGAATAATTACAAACCGAACTTGAGTTAATCAAACAGACGAATTGATTTTGAAATAGTATGATGATAGATATATGCTAGCTACTTCATATACTGGTTAGGAGACACAAACGTCTCGGTGTATATGACATTTGTAGGACTCCCCACTCTAAATTCATATTCTGTGGTATACTTTTGCTTCCTTAGATCCACTTGACAAAGACTCACACCTCCATTTTTGTGTTCTATCATGAGCATGTTTCGGTTGTTCAGCAAGTGCACTAGACAACCATAAATACTACGTTTGGGCCGGTGCTGATAGGTTGCCACCATTCCCCAGATATCTCCACCTGCAATATACTTCCACAGCTTGATACAGGCGGTAGTAGTAGTGGATTTATACATGGCACATAAATGAATGCAGCCTTTGTGAATAGTAATTACGGGTAAGCTTAATAATAATTTCGGCGGAGCATCATCATCAGAGAGAGTTTCTATCTTATGGAAGCTATTAGCTTTTGTGTCAAATCTCACTGCATAAGATAGAAAATAGAGATTTTTGTTCAAGCAAAAACCTTTTCTGCAAATCCAACCCAAATTATCACTTCTTTGAATGGGGGGCCTCGTGTCTAATTTTCTCCATGAGTCGGATTTCAAAGAGTATGTGTAAGCATTGCTAGAATATGTTAGAACTAAAAGCTTGTAGTCCTTTTCACCTGAGCAGTAATACAATCTGTATACGCTTCTAGCATTTGTGTAGTCTTCCATGTGATCAGGATTGGATGGTTCAGACAACCTCTTATACTCAGTCGTCACATGATTCCACAAAATAATTACAAATTCATCTCCATGAAAAGTCTTGCTTATGCCTAAACATACCAGCCCGTGAAAAGATGTTAGTATATGCACACAGTGAGGACGAGGGGCTGGAAATTATGGTAACGGGCGGCTGCAGGGAGCATTATCAGTCAGCGATTCATAGTCGATGATGCAGAATGTTTCATCAGAACGAAAGAAAAGGTTTCGGTCTTCTAGATAGTCTATGTGGTCGTTGTGCATCTCTCTGAACCTGTCTGATGTTAGGAACGACTTCCATTGTTTGGAGACACACATAAAACGGACTACAGATTTTGTTGGCACCCTTGTGATAATCTGAAACAAAATTACGTCTTGTGGAAGAAAAGCCACAGCCGCGTCATATAGTGTTTCCTGAATAGAATTGTGACATACATAACATCATTATTTTCCGTAGTTTTGCGTATAAACATATATAATATTAAACGTGTAAAACGAATCACATTTTCCGTAGTTTTGCATATAAACACGTATAATAGTAAACATGTATGAGCTATAAATTTAAAAGTCTCATAGGACCTGTTTGTTATTCTCGTGTATGGCCACCAACAACCGTGGGACGTGTTATGTTTAGTCATTATATTCGCCTAAGTCGTGTCTAGGGAGAGTGTCGATTAGCCTAGTTTCCTAATAGCTAAGAATAAAGGTCGGTTGGCAATGTCTAAGCCCAACCCGACCCGTAGGACTTGTATAGTCGGTTCCCCCTCATCTCTATAAAAGGAGGTGAGGGGGAACGAACCAAACACGTCATTCTTTCAATAAAACTAATCGGGAACTTAGGGATAATACCTTGTGTGGGCGTCATGTTACTTTTCTGTCGATTGCATCTTCGATCGAGTATTCCGCATCTAGTTAACCAGGATTGTAGGGATTTAACCCTACAAGTGGTATCAAGAGCTTGGTTCGCGAGGCTGGTTTCTAGGATCGATCGTCGAAGATTAATTGGTGTTCAGGGTGTCGTGATCATCAAGGTTGTAGCATCGATCGACTGGAAAAGGTTTTGGTTTTCGAGTAATTGAAGATCAAAGGATTTATCTGTGTTTTTTTTTCTCTTGGTCGCCATTGTTATTCACCAAAGAAGGTGGTGTTTATTGTGTGTCGGCGTTGACAAAGAAGAAGAAAGTCAGAAACAATACTATTTTACCTAAAGAAAATACCACGAATCAAAAGATTTGTTATTGGGCCAGGTTTTTTTTTCTCTTCGGAAGAATATTGGGCCAACACTTATATTGTTTGCTTATTGTTTTGTTTTTAATAAAAAAAAGAAAAAAAAGGTATTTTGTGGTATACATAGTATTTTACACAAGGGGACTTCGTAACTCGTGATTTTGAGGTTTAACGTATCACAAGGTTTAGCGAGTTATCGAAGGGACTTTGTCGGTTTGTGATTGTGAGGGTTTATCACAAGGTTTAGCAAATCAACAAAGGGATTAAAGAATGACGGGAGCCAAGTTTGACATCGAGAAATTCGATGGAACTGGCGATTTCGGGTTATGGAGAATCAAGATGCGTGCTTTATTAATACAAAACGGATGTGAAGCAGCTCTGGAGGTTTTCCCCGCGAATATGGAAGCTGAAGAGAAATCTAAGCTTGACAAGAATGCTCACAGTGCCATGATTTTGTGTTTAGGTAACAAGGTCCTAAGAGAGGTTACCGGGGAGACGACTGCAGCGGGGGTTTGGTCAAAGCTCGAGTCTTTGTACATGACAAAGTCATTGGCCAACAAGTTGTACCTGAAGAAGAAGTTATATACATTCTACATGCCGTCTGGACGAAAGATTTCCGAGCATATAGATGAGTTCAACAAAATCGTTCTTGATTTAGCAAATATTAAGGTAAAATTCGAAGATGAAGATCTTGCTTTATTGTTACTCACGTCTTTACCAGCATCATACGAACACTTTGTGGATACCTTGCTTTATGGACGGGAAGATTTGACTTTGGAGGACGTGATGGCCACACTAAATTCAAAGGAAATCAAAGAGAGATCCAAGGCGAAGGGGGATGATGGTGAAGGGTTATACGTGAGGGGAAGAACTGATCGCAGGAATTCGCATCAGTCAAAGGGAAAGTCAAGATCGAAGTCTCGAGGTGGAAGACTCAAATGCTTTATTTGCCAATCTGAGGAGCACTTGAGAAGAGACTGTCCGAAGAATAATCGCAAGAAGTCAAAAGGTTACCTCAAGAAAGATGATCAACCAAGCTCCAGTGGTTCGATTTACGACGATTCTGAGGTGATGATGGTGACGAGTGCAGAAATACTGCAAGATTGGATCATGGATTCAGGAGGTTCATACCACATGTCACCCAGGTTAGATGTATTTTTTGATTTTCTGGAATGCGATGGGGGCAGCGTACTGTTGGGCGACAACAGGGAGTGCAAGATCAGGGGTATTGGCAAGGTAAAGGTACAACTAAAAGATGGATCAAGTTTTGTGTTACACAATGTCAGGTACATTCCTGAATTGAAAAGAAACTTGATATCGCTGGGAACTCTTGAAAAAGAGGGATATACCGTAAAATTGCAGTCGGGCAAAATCAAGGTGATTAATGGTTCTAGGGTTATTATATCTGGAACCCGAAGGGAGAACTGTGTGTACTCTTTGGATGGCCATGCATTCGCCGGTGAGCTTAATGCTAGTGTTGAAGAAAAAGACAGTCTTGTGCAGGTTTGGCATAAAAGACTGGGCCATATCAGTGAGGCGGGACTACAGGTGCTGGAAAAGCAGGGTTTGTTTGGCAAGAAGAGTCTAGGTAAGCTCAATTTTTGTGAGGATTGTGTTCTGGGAAAGTCACATCGAGTTCGTTTCGGTGTAGGAAGGCACACTACTCAGGGAGTGATAGACTATGTTCATTCAGACTTATGGGGTCCGTCTCAGGTGGAATCATTAGGAGGTAAGAGGTATTTCTTATCTATAGTTGATGATTATTCCAGGAGGGTATGGGTTTATGTTCTCAGGTTCAAACACGAAGCATTTGAAAAGTTCAAAGAGTGGAAGCAGTTGGTAGAAAATCAGACTGGGAGGACGGTTAAGAAGCTTATGATGGATAATGGTCTTGAGTTCTGTAACCGGGAGTTTAATCAGCTATGTACTGAGAGTGGGATTGCTAGACATTTGACAGTTGCTGGGACGCCGCAACAGAATGGGTTAGCAGAACGGATGAACAGAACTCTCATGGACAAGGTACGCTGTTTATTAATACAGTCTGGATTGCCCAAGACCTTCTGGGCGGAAGTGACATGTACGGCCGCATATCTTATAAATAGGTCACCATCGACAGCGATTGAGAAGAAGACACCTATGGAGATGTGGTCGGGACATCCTAGTGATTATGGGATGTTGAGGGTTTTCGGCTGTGTCGCGTATTCACACGTTAAACAAGGTAAGCTCGAGCCGAGAGCGGTAAAATGCGTTCTTTTGGGGTATCCTGAAGGTGTGAAGGGATACAGACTATATAGGCTTGATAATGGATCACCTAAAATAGTCACAAACAGGAACGTGGTCTTCAATGAAAGTGTCATGTACAAAGACACGTTGAAGGATACTGGTGCAGGTAAAGATAAGTCTGTTGAGGAATTACAGTTTGAGGTGGAACTGCAGAGGTTAAATAATCATACGCCCGAGGAAGACCAGACAGGTCAGGAAGATCAAACAGGTCAGGAAGATCAGAGAGATCAGGAAGACCAGACAGATCAAGAAGATGGCTATGATGAAGGTGCAGGGGTTCAAGAAATTGATCATCCACCGGATCTCACAGATTATCAATTGGTTCGGGATAGAGAGCCAAGGACAAGAACGAAACCGGCAAGGTTTCGAGATGAGAGTAATATGGTTGCTTATGCGTTTGCTGCAGCAGAGGAAGAAGATACTCATGAACCATTGACATACCAGGAAGCAGTTGCTTGTGAAGACAATTCTAAGTGGAAAGTTGCTATGAAAGAAGAGATGGATTCTCTGAGGAAGAACAAGACCTGGGTGTTAGTAGACATCCAGCTGGGCAAAAGCTGGTGAGCTGCAAATGGCTGTACAAAATAAAGGAAGGGATTGAAGGTGTTCAAAAGCCTAGGTACAAGGCAAGGTTGGTGGCTCGTGGATTCACACAAAGAGCAGGTATTAATTACAATGAAGTATTTTCGCCGGTAGTTCGACACACATCTATTCGGGTTATACTTGCATTGACTGCGTGTAAAGATTATGAGCTGGAGCAGCTTGATGTAAAGACGGCGTTTTTACATGGAAATCTTGAAGAAGTGATCTACATGAGGCAGCCACCGGGATTTGAACAAGGTAACAAGGTATGTTTGTTAAAGAAATCTCTTTATGGTTTGAAGCAGTCACCTAGGCAATGGTACAAGAGGTTCGATGAGTATATGTTGAGCAACGGGTTTAAGCGTAGCAGTTACGACAGCTGCGTATATTACAAGAGTTATGCACCAGGGGAGTATATCTATCTATTGTTATATGTAGACGATATGCTGATTGCTTGTAAAAGCAAGGCTGAGATCGCGGCTACCAAGTCTTTGCTTAAAAGGGAGTTCGACATGAAAGAGCTCGGGGAAGCAAAGAATATTCTTGGTATGGAGATCGTCAGGGATCGGAGTCGCAAGATTCTGAGGGTGTCACAATCCGGGTATGTTTCTAAAGTTTTAAAAAGGTTTAGAATGGACAATGGGAAGTCGGTTCAGACACCATTGGGTGGGCACTTCAAGCTGTTGTTGAAGGATTGCCCGGTTAGGGATTGTGATGTTGAAAGAATGAGTAGGGTGCCGTATGCAATTGCGGTTGGGAGCTTAATGTACTTGATGGTGTGCACGAGGCCAGACATAGCGTATGCAGTAAGTGTAGTTAGCAGATATTTGGCGAATCCGGGTAAACTCCATTGGAAAGCAGTGAAGTGGATTATGAAATATTTGCAGGGTACTGTAAACGTGGGTTTGGTGTATGGGACAAATCGTGGCAACCATGTAGACGTAACAGGTTTTGTTGATTCAGACTACGCTAAGGATCCGGATAAAGGTAGGTCTCTCACTGGTTACGCATTTTTAGTACAAGGATGTGTTGTAAGCTGGAAGGCAACGCTACAACACGTGGTGGCTCTTTCAACTACAGAGGTAGAGTATATGGCCCTTACGGAGGCTGTGAAGGAAGCTATTTGGCTAAGGGGACTCTTGGAAGAGTTGGGCGTGAAGCTCAACACCGTTGCAGTTAATTGTGATAATCAGGGCGCGATTCACTTATCACGGAATCATGTTTTTCATGAAAGGACTAAGCACATCAATGTGCGTTATCGCTTTATCAGAGAAGTCTTAGAAGCAAAGACGGTTGAAGTTCTGAAAGTGGGTACTGAACACAATGCTGCGGATGCCTTGACGAAGGTGGTACCTGGACGCAAGTTACAACACTGCTTGGAGTTGCTGAGTGTTGGGATAGGCTAATATATGCCTAAGGTGGAAATTGTTATGTTTAGTCATTATATTCGCCTAAGTCGTGTCTAGGGAGAGTGTCGATTAGCCTAGTTTCCTAATAGCTAAGAATAAAGGTCGGTTGGCAATGTCTAAGCCCAACCCGACCCGTAGGACTTGTATAGTCGGTTCCCCCTCATCTCTATAAAAGGAGGTGAGGGGGAACGAACCAAACACGTCATTCTTTCAATAAAACTAATCGGGAACGATTAGGGATAATACCTTGTGTGGGCGTCGTGTTACTTTTCTGTCGATTGCATCTTCGATCGAGTATTCCGCATCTAGTTAACCAGGATTGTAGGGATTTAACCCTACAGGACGGTTTTGCTAGTTTCTAACGAAAGAACAACAATGTTAAAAGGAAAACCGAAACAAACTAGAAATTCTGTTAACATGTTTTTAAAAGGAAAATTGTGCGTTTCGAGCTCGACACATACCTTCCATATCAAAGACTGAACGACTTGCAGTAATTTGTACGATAATTCTTTTAGGGTTATGGTAAAAGAAGAAAACATGATTGGAAAAATTCTAAAAGATCTCTTCTTGTTGCGGTTTGGTTTTATAGGCCCATTAGAGAAGTAAAATATTATTAGCCCACATGTTTAAGGATGACGCATATTGGGCTCCGGGATCCGGCCCAATAAGGTAAAATACAAACACAAAAGGTTGAAACTAAGCCCGTCTCATCGATCTCCGTTTACGGAAGGGATGGTACAAGAAGGAAGTAGAACCGTCACGGTCTACAACATCAAACAGTCGACGAGTTGACCAAACGTCCGCTAAAGACAATCCGTCGACTACGATTACGAAAACCGTGGACTCTTACCGACAGGGTTCCTTTTCCAAACATTACGCCTAATACACTTATAAGCGAAATACCAAGAAACCCTAGCATCCAACTCACTTATAAAAGGGACCTCTCTTAAGACACAAAATGTAAGATGTTCTCACTATTCCTAACATGTTTACTTACTCTAATCGTGGGGTTCATCCCCACGATAAGGCTAACGGTTTAGTTTACTTGTGGAGGAAATCGTGTCAATTACTTAGTTTAGTGTAAGATGTGATCCACCAAGAGCTTGAAGGCCCAACCTATCAAGCGATCTAAGCCCACTCCATACCCCGTCTCACAGTTCACACTAACAAGTTGACGCCATCCGCAGGACCCGATACACAATTGTGTTTCAAGAAAAATACTCACCATGAGCACACCCGCAAATCCCACTCCCTCTCTGATTACGTCCGCCATATGAAATGTAGTAAGGGAGGAAAGTAGGCAAGCCCCGGGAAAGTCGAACTACCCCATGTGGGACACAATCATTCGAGAGTTTTGTGACAAACACTATCACCAGCTATTACCCATCATCAGCAAAAAGTTGCACCAAGAAAAAATGCAACAAGACAAGCTAAAAGTAATAAACGCTCGTTTAAAATTTGGGAATCCTTTGAACCAACTAATACTACTCTAACAGGAGACGAAACAGAACCGAGTCAATCAGGCATATGAACCCCCAAAAGGAGACAGTCTTCACAAGGTTGGGAAAAAAGATTAGAGGGGTATTCGAATGATTTAGGGTGGTGGAGAAAGGAGTGTGATGATACGGCCCTCTCGGGTAGTATCGGGATAGTCGCACCCCTTCAAGATGCTAGCTCCTTAAGAGGAAGATGAGAAAACCAGAGACATTTTATATGTTTAACTTCATTGATTTGATTTATTATTCTGACACCTTCGGTATATATAACCGAATGACATAGCTTGCTAAACAAGCCAAACATAAAGACATTATCACGACACGATACACATTCCTTATTAAGCATGAAGACATCCCTAGACAAATATACTCTAAATAAATATAAGATATTCTGGTCGTAACATTCTCCACTTCTTCGAATTCACCTTGCCCTCAAGGTGATGTCTTGAAAATAACTATTGATTCCCGGGTCCCAAATTCTGAGACGCTTACTAAGCATTTGCACGCTCAACTTTAACTTGTTCTCTAGCTTGAGTAGTAATAATTTCCGGATTGGCATTCTACACTCCCATTCGAATAGAACAAATAACGCGACACTCTCGAACGATTCGTCAACAACAAGCCGTGATTCACTAATCTCAATTTGAGATTCCCCAACCATAGGCGCCTTCGATTCACCAACAATAGGTTGTGATGCACCAATAATAAGTGGTGATTCAACAACAATAGGCTGCGATTTACCAACAATAGGTTGTGATTCACCAATAATTAGTTGTTGTTCATTTGACCATGATAAAACGGCATCTAACTTTTCTGCAATGTTAAGATTTTTCTCCGCAACCGCTTCAAAACGAGCTTCCATTATGCGGGCTAAAGAAAATGCTTCTTTTAAATTTGTAGGCCTTATCCTTAAGAGTGCACATTGTAAAGACGGTTTAAGCCCAGATGTATAATAACATTGAAGTAAATCTCCAGAGATCCCATTGCTCGATTTGCAAGTATCACAAACTCACTTTCATATTCGGCTACGGTTTATTTTGTCCCAAGTTTGACTAGTGTAGTTTCACCATTAAGTTCTTACGGTAGGGCTGTTAGTGTTTTGGACTTTTAGAAAGTTCCGTAAACTCTTAGATCGAATGGTTGGACATTTTGGAAACTAGATTTCAAGTGTGTTCCAGGGGTTTAAATCCCAAAATCATTGGATTTATAGTTTGGGATATATACTCTTCTCAAAACAGTCCCGCCGAATAATTTTGACTTTTACGTCTTTTGTTATGTAAACTTGAGGCGTTTTGTGTGCAAACCGTATTGAATACTTGGTTTAACACTTAGACCATATAGAATACATAATTCCTACAGGTTATAAACCTTGTTTAGCCTTGGTTCACTTTGACTTAGGTGTTGGTGCAAATTTTTACCCGTAATACATTTTTATCGAATTATTTTTGTATAATTGTTTTATAAGCATATAAAACGCGTACTTAAGGGGCATGATCACTTTTGTAGGTCACGAATAGCCTTGGAGTGCTACTATCTACTCTTCTACAGCCCGGTTCCATTATTCATCCGTCATCCGTTCCGTTCGCCTAATGGTGAGTTTATAGCCTCGCCTTTAAACTTTAAATGTTTTATTAAACCCGCGAGGGGGATACATGTTGTTTTATAAAATGAACACAAGTTGTTTTCGGTATGCTGGACCCGAATGAGATGATAAATGCATAAGTACCATTGTCTAATGAAGTCCCTGAACTTCATGCACTGTTAATTACTCGAAGGGGTAAACGCTAATACATATGATAGATCTCTTTGGTTTGACAGCCTTATCCTAGGGTATGTATCCTTTTTTTGGTAATGGGATTCCCCGGTAAATAGATTAACCAAAAAAACAGTGACGTACAAATGGAATGTGGCTAAAGTACCACATTAACCTTCAAGCTACAAACAGCTTGAATAAACATCCAAATCTAGTGCTTATGACAGGCCATAAACACTTACAAACACCTAGTACACAACGAAACAAACCAAACTAGCTAATAGCTGCCGTGAAGGAGTTTCCACCTGCATTTGTTTTAGAGAATAAATTGGTTGTTTCATCATATACCACTTCAACCTCGTCATCTTCATCATCATGATCCAAAATAGAGTAAGAATTTGATGTAGATAAACCAGCACCGGATGATGACGTAACAATAGACTTCAACTTGGGCAAAGAACCAGTCTTCGCACTAGTCACCCCCTTCTTCGGGTTACTAATTGTAGCTTTAGGCACAACTTTGACATTCGGTTGAACTGATGGACCAGTAAACTTACCACCCTTGATAGAATTCGGCATATTCGTCTTTTTCTTTCTTTTGGTCACCGTTTGGAAACCATCATTATTCTCAACAACAGGAATAGCAACAGAAGTAGATGGACCAGTACTAGCAGTAGGAACTATAGGAGAAACAACCACCTTATTAGAGCATTTATCAAGAGAGTGACCAAAAGTCTGACACTCAGCACATCTAGGAGGTCTCCATTCATATTCAATACGGATAGTTTCCTTTGTAAAACCCTCCCCCGAAAGAGAAGGGACACCAATTGTTACAACATCCACAAAATCAGCCTCAACATTAACCTCAATTAAACATCTGGCAAAACTACTCCGACCCCATGACTCCTTACACATAGAACTAGTATAGGAATCTAGCATTACAGGTTTACCAATGAAAGAAGCAATCAAACTAATTCCATCTTCTTCAAACACTTGAATAGGCACATCATGTAATTTTACCCAAACAGGAATACGAGTCAATTCTTCTTTGATCAACCTAGTATCAATCGACCATTTTTTGAGAATGATTGGAGATTTACGAATCAACCACGGTCCCTCTTCTAACACAGCTTCCAACCCAGCAAGTGACTTGAATTTGAAAAAGAAAAAACCCTTAGAATTCATCATGATCCGTGTCAACCCATGTTTCACCCAGTTGTTTCTAACAAAATAATCCACCACGGGGAAAGCCATTCTCTTTCCAATAAAGTATCCATATAGAGTATGTTCAAGACGATTACTGACCTTCTGAACCACTTTACAAGGAATAGAGACATTTACACCTTCAAAAACATCTTCTGACACCAAGTGACGGAAACTACCAGTATCTTCGGACTGCTCCTTTTCTTTTGCACTAGTATCATGACTGCAAGTAGAAGCAAGCGTATCCATTTTATTAGAAAAATCAGCGGTAATATCCTCAATCGACTATATACTTGTACCATCCAGACCAGTAGGCACATCATCAACCTTCGACAGGACATTATTACTCACACTGACACCTTCTTCACTAGATAGAGACACAGACATATTAACAAACTCATCTTTTTGCTGCGAACCTAGCCCAACATGCGCCTTTCGAACCACAAAGCCCTCACCAGCAAACGATGATCCCTCACGCTCATGCAAACCCAATTGAAAAACCATAGGAGAAGACATAGTAACAACCTCATCTTGCTGCACATCGAATGATGGGTATGAAACCCTAACCGGTTGCGTGTTTGAGGAAACCCTATGATCAATCCCCTCCTTCGCAAGCAAACCGAATTCATAAGTGCACAGCATATTAAATACTTCTTGGGATCGAGCACTAGACACCAAGGACCAAAAGTCATATTCATTCATCTTCAAGCTGCGCATAAACTCATGCACTTCGCTAGCAGTTTCCAGTTGCACCCCAAACACCTTCCTAATCACATCCATGTTACAGGACTGCATACTGTTGAGTAACGCGGCCTTTTCTCCCAAATCCATCTTAGAGTAATCATTTGATTCCATACCCTAAAATCGATTAAAATAACCTAAAGAATAATAACACGTGATACCTTCAATACAATGTCAACCGACCAAAAAACCCACCAGAAAAAGACAAAAGACGATTAACCTAAATAGCACAACCAATCGAATCACCAATTAATGCTACCCAGACATAATGTAAGCCGACCACTTGATTTGAATGTCAGCCGTCACAATTTAAATAAACAATGGCAGCCGACACAATGAATTCAAGGTCCACCAACACCTAAACACACGATACTATAATCAATACTAACGAATAGAATAACCTAAAAACGACCCCACCAAAACGAAACCCTGAACAAGCAATGAATGCAAAACCAGTTATCAATACGCAACTAGGAATGAAAAAGTAAAGACAGCATGACGACAAGAATTATAAAAAACGAGACCACTAACAGTTATCAACCACTTGGCCACATAAAAAAACGTGTATAAACACACGAGTTATTATATGATTGCATGATTTAAACTACCAGAATTGAATCATAGAGAAGAAGCGATTTTCTGCCGCCATAGGTGTTTTTAGGGTTTTTAGGGTTTTTGAAGGCAAGTGGCTTAGGGTATGTATCCTTGTGAGCACCTGAAAAGATATTATGTATAAGAGATCGTTGGTATATGACAATATTACCTGTTAGTAGGGGCGCCGTAAGTGACTCGGTTTGATATGTTGGTTAACGTTCAGTGGCGTGAGCTTAATGCATTTATCTATATATATGACTTGTCTGTGTGATAAGTTTCAGATGATTAAAAAATCTTGTGTTCACTTATTATTCTTATAAACTCTATAAATTCACTCGACTTTTTAGCATGTTTATCTTAGGTAATTAAAGATGGATGCTGGAGGTTTGGAATGGACGAGGAGGCAAGCGCTAATGTTTTGGAAAATATGTTTTCGTTCCATTCAATTATCTTTTTACTTTTAAAAGTTTATGTACTTTAAAAGTTTTATGTAAGAAATGTTGGTAACGGTTTGTGGGACAAGTACTCTGATCTTTATGAATGAAACCCTTTATCTAAAAATGTCTATTTTAGAGTTTTTATTTATAGTCTTTTGTGATTGTGCTATTTCTTAACACCCAAATGGTTGGTTTCCGCTGCTAGTAAATTTGGGGGTGTTAAAGATTGCGTCCCGATCGTTGTTTCCCGATGCCATAATAACTCAAAAAAAAATATAAAAAAATTATTTTTTTCTCACTGATAAACAGTACCCAGAATACTGCCGATGAACAGTAACAACGTGATGAATAGTACCTCGGTGAACGGTAGTTCGATGAACAGTGTTCGATGAACAGTTTTTTGTGGGATTGCAAAACGACACATACAAATAAACAAAATGACATTGCAAAGTGAGTTACGACGTCGTTTGCAACACATTTACTATACATGAGACATATAGCGCGCGCGTTTTGCGGTGGAGGGCGTAAGATCAACGGTAGCAATGGACCGATAATAAAAAAAGATTGTTTGTGTGAATGACTGACCTTGTAAAGAACAAATAACATCAAGGAATATTTTGCTAAAATTATATTATAAATGTGGATACTCATGGACTTGACAACCTACATCGGCTTTATGCTATGTATTTGAGCTATAATTTAGGGAACTGATCAGCCGTACAGATGGGCAGAGAGTGTCAAAGACGACCTTGGAATATGTGGTTGGGCTGATAGATTGGGTACTTTTTTGTCCAAATAATTGTAAACATTTTAAACTGTTATGTAAAAATATGAACGATTTTTAGACTGTTCAAAATACCGTAGGCGCGTTTGCTGCTTTAGATGGTAACATCTTGAAAGTTTTGCTACTGAATTCCATCAATATCTGGGTTGTCTAATGAGATACCAAAAACCTGTACATATTCACAATTATTTAACTTTAGGTCAGTTTGTTGGCTGTTTTGAATTGTTATATCACATCAGAACTCGGCCGTATATTTATACATCCAGTGTGTAGTTCGTTTATTTATGTTTATTTCTTTTGCCTTTAATTTGTCTGATGTAGCATAGATAGTTTAGCGCTTGACTTTTGGAACATTATTTACTCAACTCCTAAGACTCTTAATTATGTGTAGTATGCAAAATGTTAACTACTCCATCCGTCCTAAAATAAAATAAGTGTCTACGTTTGATTTTCGGAGTCATATACTTTCCTGGTATATTGGGACCAAATTTCTCAAAGATGACCAAAAGGACTTCAA
This sequence comes from Glebionis coronaria, assembly GCA_025667525.1. NCBI lineage: Eukaryota > Viridiplantae > Streptophyta > Magnoliopsida > Asterales > Asteraceae > Glebionis > Glebionis coronaria. The sequence goes on along the minus strand of CM046882.1, from coordinate 5,182,836 downwards.
GGGTGATTTCGGCTGATATAGCGGGCTTATGGCTTCTTTGGTTTTCGCTTATGTTCCATAAGCTCACGTTTTGTGGTTTATTTTGGAAATTTTCGCCTTATATAAGCTTGCCATGTCGCCCCTAGATTACAACGTCTACTTTTCGGGTTATTTTGACACGTGAGGCAAAGACGGTTTCACTTCTTAATTCGATGGAACATTTTATGAATCAAACATATTAAACAAAACTTTATTCAGTTTTGCCCAAGTCAAGTGGCATTTACGGATCTCAGTTTATACCACTTACTGTGAAATGACAGACAAATATAACGTATGCAGCAGACTTGATTCATCACGAATTCACGATTTGGCTTTTGTTATTGGTAATAATGTATTAAAAGTATGATTGTGGTTCACCATTTCTACAATGCCCCGGTGAACGAGATCCAGACAAAGCTGGTTCTGAAACCTTTATCAGATGACAGAAGGTGGAAATTTATATACGAAAGCCTTTACATGATGTACGCCTTGTTTCTAAGATGATCGCTCTTACTAAATTCCTTAATCTCCAGGTTTCTGTAACTAATTACAAATTATCTATCTCAATCTCTTTATCGCACATCAAAAGTGCACATTTTCAAATGTATAAATAACAGAAGTTGGAAAAATGCAGGTAGGAATAGGTCACAGTTTTCAGTTACATGCCACTGGTTGGAAATTGAAGCTCACAACAAGACATCATTTGGGTTATCTCCTGGTGTCGATATGCGTTTTGGATGGAGGGCTGACTACGTTCTTCCAAAGTTTACTAGGCAAGTCGTTTAAATTCTCTATAAGACAGCTTTCCCTATTAAGGTTAAAGTTTGACATATAGCCTTAAAGTTTGAGTGTTGTGGCATTGACAGGGCTGTGGGGACTGGTGAAGCGTTGTTTAACATGAATGCCGGTCGATTAGAAGCTTCACTTGACAAAATCGAAACCATTTCGACCCATATCATTATCTCCTTAAGTGGTAGTTTTGTATAGCTTTTATTAACGGTGACTATGAATCTTGTAAGTATGCTCCGTTATGGTTACTTGTTGAACTTGAAGTTTTGTCATGCATTTCATTCTCCTTTAAAGTTAAATGGATACGCGAATGAAAGATGTGCAATGGAAAAACGATTATGGCCCAAAAAGGTATTTGTTTAAATCTTTAATAAATGATTACAAACCGATCTTGAGTTAATCAAACAGACGAGTCTTGCATTTGAAAGAGTATGACGGTGATCGATATATGCTAGCTACTTCATGTTGCATATAGTTTCCTATCTAGTTAGCTTATCGATTAGGGTAAAGTGTGTCGTGTGGGCTCGGCCCAAGTTTGTAACCGACCCCCTCACCCTATAAAAGGAGGTGAGGGGGTGATGCACAAAACACACCGCAAGCTTCTTATTCTTTCTTGTAACGATCTATATCAATAAAAGTAATCGTTCGTTACCTTTGTAGTATTCGTTATTTGTGGGTTTCGTTTGTTGCGACTCTGCGATCGTCTTCAGGGATCTAGGGTTCCGCGTTTCGATCTTCAGGTTTGTTGGTGTCGATTCCAACAAGTGGTATCAGAGCTTACGGTTAGTAGTGATCATTGGAGATCGTTGCTAGATCGGAGGAGATTCGTGGAAGAAAAGGGTTTCGAATTTTTCGAAGTATCTTTTCTGAGTTGCAGGTTTGAGACGGCGGAGAAGACGAAGGTTAACGATAACAAAAGAGAAAATAAAATCTGATTGGTTTGTTTTTAGTATCTCACGTGGGTACTAGATAAGGGTGACAAAAGCACATTGTTTTTCCATCAAAAGTACTTTTGTAGTGAACCAATTTTTGTTTTATTTGTTTAAAAGGTTTTGATTTATATTTTTAAATCAAATTTTTGTTGTCGTTTTTTATTTAAAACAAAAGGTTCTTGTTGCGGGTTTCTTGTGGTTCAAGTTTGATCGTGGTTTACTTGGTTTTTCAAGTTTGCGATCGGGTTTGCTTGTACGTGATCGAGGTTTAGGGTTATTCTAATTAAATCGATTTGCAAGAAGAATTATTTACGCAACAAGGTTGAAAGAATATGTCGTCGATAGCGAAGTTTGACGTCGAAAAATTCGACGGGTCTAATGACTTCGGGTTGTGGCGTGTGAAGATGCGGTGTCTATTAATTCAACATGGTTGGGAGGCTGCGTTAGATCCATTCCTGGATACCATGACGGACGCTGAAAAGACTGCGGCGTTGAAGACGGATGTCTATAAAAAAGCACACAGTGCCTTACTCTTGTGCTTGGATAACAAGGTGTTGAGGGAAGTCAACAAAGAAAATTCCGCTGCGGGGGTTTGGTTAAAGTTAGAAACTTTGTATATGACAAAGTCTTTAGCCAATAAATTGTACTTGAAGAAGAAGCTGTTCACTTTCTACATGCATTCAGGTAAGAAATTATCTGAACATATAGATGAGTTTAATAAGTTGATCGGTGACTTGGCGAACATAGACGTTGATATTGATGACGAAGATCAGGCACTCATGTTACTTACATCATTACCATCTTCATATGATAACTTTGTGGAGACATTGCTTTATGGAAGGGAGTCGCTCACTTTGGAAGATGTCTTGTCTACCCTCAATTCACGGGAGTTGAAGAAGAGGACAGATGCAAAGGATGATGGTGATGGGTTATTTGTAAGGGGAAGGCCGGAGCATCGGGGTAATCAAGGACGTGGTAGTTCGCGATCAAAGTCAAAAGGTAAAGGAACTTATAAACAGAAGTGTTACATATGCTATTCTGAGGATCACCTTAAGAAAGACTGTCCAAAATGGAACAAGAAGAAATCAACTGGCTTTGTCAACAAGAATGCAAAACAGGACGCTGGGACGTATTCTAAGGGTTATGACAATGGTGATTTGTTGATGGCGGTGAGTGAGGAAAGGTTCTTAGAGTGGATCATGGACTCTGGTGGTTCCTATCACATGACGCCTAGGAGGGACTTCTTGTTTGATTTTAAGGAGCTTGATGGTGGTATGGTTTTGCTCGGTGATAATAGAGCATGTGCCATCAAGGGGATAGGGAAGGTGAGAGTACAGATGAAAGATGGTTCAAGTTTTGTGCTTGAGAATGTGCGTTACATTCCCGAGTTGAAAAGAAATTTGTTATCTTTGGGCACTCTGGATCGAGAGGGCTATACCGTGAAGTTGCAGAATGGAAGAGTAAAGGTGATCAAGGGTTCTTTGATGGTTTTGTCAGGAACTTTGAAGGAAAATTGTGTGTACTCCTTGGATGGTTGGGCTGAATCAAGTGAAGCTAGTGTTGGTATAGAAGAAAAGGAAAGTCTTGCGCAGGTGTGGCATAAACGCCTAGGTCACATTAGTGAAGCAGGCTTGAATGAACTCAAAAGAAGAGAGGTGCTGGGGAAGGAAGGTCTAGGTAAGCTCGAATTCTGTGAAAATTGTGTTCTTGGAAAATCGACCAGGGTGAGTTTTGGTCGAGGTCAGCACACAACAGAGGGAGTTATAGACTATGTCCATGCGGATCTCTGGGGTCCTTCTCGGGTGGAATCGATGAGTGGTTGTCGTTACTTCTTATCGATTGTTGATGATTATTCGAGGAGGGTTTGGGTTTATTTTCTTAGACACAAAAGCGAGGCATTCAGCAAGTTCAAGGAGTGGAAGCAGTTGGTAGAAAACCAGACAGGTAGAATACTGAAGAAACTTCGAACGGATAATGGTTTGGAGTTTTGGAATCAGGAGTTTAATAACTTGTGCAAGGAGAGCGGGGTAGCAAGACATTTGACAGTTGCTGGAACTCCGCAACAGAATGGTCTAGCTGAACGAATGAACAGGACGCTCTTGGACAAGGTTAGGTGTTTACTAATTCAGTCTGGTTTGCCAGAATCATTCTGGGCTGAAGCAACGGTGACGGCAGCATATCTGATCAATAGGTCTCCATCTACAGCATTGAAGAAGAAGACACCTATGGATTTATGGTCAGGACATCCGGCGAATTACGAGATGTTGAAGATATTTGGTTGCGTTGCTTATTCACACGTGAATCAGGGGAAGCTCAAGCCTAGAGCTATAAAATGCATATTCCTGGGGTATCCTGAAGGTGTGAAGGGATACAGATTATGGAGGTTGGATGATGTTAAACCGAAGATAATCATAAGCAGGGATGTGGTCTTTAATGAGAGCCTTATGTATAAGCATACTCTCAAGGGTGCTGGTGCTGCAGATTCTGGGAAGGAAATTGAGTTTGAGGTGGAACTTCAAGGCAGTCGGGTCGAACCAACTGTGGATCCTCATACTGGGGTAAATCCAGGGAATGAATATGAGGATCAAGTTGAAGATGCAGTAGATGCAATGCCTCAACAACAGAATCTGGACAACTATGTTCTTGTGCGTGATAGAGCTAAGAGCACAACTACTAAACCTGCAAGGTATAGGAATGAAGGTAATGTATCATTGTCTAGATCATCAGGGTCTAGGGAAGAAGATGATATTACGGCTTATGCGTTTGCTATTGCTGAGGAAGAAGATACACATGAACCAATCACATTCCAGGAGGCGATTAATTCATCTGATAAGGATGAGTGGGTTCGTGCTATGGAGGAAGAGATGAGTTCTTTAAAGAAGAATCATACTTGGGAGCTGGTCTGCAAGTGGTTGTATAAGATTAAAGAAGGGATTGAAGGCGTTCAGAAACCAAAGTATAAAGCAAGGCTGGTAGCTCGGGGTTTCACACAACGAGCAGGGATTGACTATAATGAGGTATTCTCACCCGTGGTTCGACATACATCTATTAGGGTGATTCTCTCATTAACTGCTTGTGAAGATTACGAGTTGGAACAACTTGATGTGAAGACGGCGTTTTTGCATGGTAATCTTGAAGAAACCATTTATATGAGGCAGCCGCTTGGTTTTGAAGAAGGAACGGGCAACAAGGTATGTTTGTTGAAGAAATCCCTTTATGGTCTTAAGCAGTCTCCAAGGCAGTGGTACAAACGGTTTGATGTGTATATGGTCAGCAATGGGTTTAGCCGTAGCAACTATGATAGTTGTGTTTACTTCAAGGAGTTTGCACCAGGTATGAACATATATCTACTGCTGTATGTAGATGATATGTTGATTGCTTGTAAAAACAAGTCTGAGATCGAATATACCAAGGGACTGCTGCGGAAAGAGTTTGATATGAAGGAACTTGGTCCAGCTAGGAAGATACTTGGTATGGAGATTGTCAGGGATAGGGGTAACCGAACCCTGAAGGTGTCTCAGTCGGGATATGTGCGGAAAATTCTGAATAACTACATAGTGGATAATGGCAGGTCGGTCTCTGTGCCATTGGGAGCACACTTCAAGGTATCTGTGAAGGATTGTCCGTCGAGTGACTGGGATGTGGAAAGAATGAGTAAGGTCCCATATGCGAATGCTGTAGGTAGTTTAATGTACTTGATGGTTTGCACTAGACCAGATATTGCGTACGCTGTTAGCATTGTGAGCAGGTATTTGGCGAATTCAGGTAAAAATCACTGGGAAGCGGTGAAGTGGATTTTGAAGTACTTGAAGGGCACTGCTGATGTAGGTCTAGTGTATGGTAGAGATCAAGGGAAGCACGTGGATGTTGACGGTTTCGTGGATAGCGATTATGCTAAAGACCCTGACAAGGGTAGGTCGATAACCGGGTACGTGTTTATGGTACATGGCTGTGTTGTGAGTTGGAAAGCAACTCTGCAGCATGTTGTTGCATTGTCTACTACAGAGGCGGAGTATATGGCGCTTACGGAAGCTGTTAAGGAAAGCATTTGGCTTAAAGGTCTACTAATCGAGCTGGGAATAAACCTAAGGTCAGTGGTTGTGAATTGTGATAATCAAGGGGCAATTCATCTCTCAAGAAATGCAATGTTTCATGAGAGGACGAAGCATATCAACGTGAGGTATCACTTCATCAGGGAGATCGTAGAATCTAAAGAGATTGAAGTGGAAAAGATAGGCACGGAGGATAATGCAGCTGACGCGTTTACAAAGGTGGTTCCAGGTCCGAAGTTCAAGTATTGCATGGAGATACTTGGTGTCGGGGCTAACTAGTCTTGTCACTAAGGTGGAAATTGTTGCATATAGTTTCCTATCTAGTTAGCTTATCGATTAGGGTAAAGTGTGTCGTGTGGGCTCGGCCCAAGTTTGTAACCGACCCCCTCACCCTATAAAAGGAGGTGAGGGGGTGATGCACAAAACACACCGCAAGCTTCTTATTCTTTCTTGTAACGATCTATATCAATAAAAGTAATCGTTCGTTACCTTTGTAGTATTCGTTATTTGTGGGTTTCGTTTGTTGCGACTCTGCGATCGTCTTCAGGGATCTAGGGTTCCGCGTTTCGATCTTCAGGTTTGTTGGTGTCGATTCCAACACTTCATATACCGGTTAGGTGATACAAACGTCTCCGTGTATATGACTTTTGCAGGACAACGACATATAAATTCATATTCTGCGGTATACTTTTGCTTCCTTAGATCCACTTGACAAAGACTCTCACCTCCATCTTTATATTCTGTCATGAGCATATTTCCGTTGTTCAGCAAGTGCACTAGAGACAAACTTAAAATATCAAGTTTTGGCCGGAGCTGATAGGTTGCCATCATTCTCCAGATATCTCCATCTGCAATAAACTTCCACAGCTTGATACAGGCGGTAGTAGTAGTGGATTTATACATGGCACATAAATGAATGCAGCCTTCGTGAACAGTAATTGCGGAGGAGCTTAATAATAACTCCGGGGGATCATCATCATCATCAGGGGGAGTTTCTATCTTATGGAAGCTATTAGCTTTTGTGTCAAATCTCACTGCATAAGATAGAAAATAGAGATTTTTGTTCAAGCAAAAACCTTTTCTGCAAATCCAACCCATATAACTAGTACTTTGAATGTGCGGCTTCGTGTCTAACTTTCTCCATGAGTCGGATTTCAAAGAGTATATGTAAGCATTGCTAGAACATGTTAGAACTAGAAGCTTGTAGTCATCATCACCTGAGCAGTAGTACAATCCGTATATGCTTCTAGAATTTGTGTAGTATTCCATGTGATCAGGATTGGATGGTTCAGACAACCTCTTATACTCAGTCTTCTCCAAGACAATTCTTACTTAAGCCTAAACATACCAGCCCGTGAAAAGATGTTAGTATATGCACACGGTGAGGACGAGGGGCTGGAAATTGTGGTAAAGGGCGGCTGCAGGGAGCATTATCAGTCAGCGATCCACAGTCAATGGTGTAGAATGTTTTATCAGAAAGAAATAAAAGATTACATAAAACCAAAATTTTAAACCAAATCGAACTGAAAACCAAATTTTAATTCGGTTTTGTTTTCGGGTTGACTCGAGTTCTTTGAATTTTTCTAAGAAAGATATAAAATTCTATTGATATTTAGCAAAAAAAAACTATTTCAAGTATAAAAATTGTTTTTTATATTATGATTAATTTTTAATAATCATGTTACATACATAAATATAAAAAAAATATATAACTGTAAAACTTTGGTTTTTGGTTCGGTTTTCGACCGATTGCCAAATTTGTACCCAACCGAAAACTGAATTTGTAATTCGGTTCGGTTATGACCCAAAACCATGGCCTATACAAAAGTACTTAAAACGTAAAAAAAACATTTGTATATCTTTTTTAGAGCACACATAATGGGTCAAATGACTTATATCTTTAGCTTTTTTTCATCGTACTAAAGGCTTTTTTGAAAGCTTTTTTGCATGGACCTGTAAACTCTCAAGTCATTCTTAGAGGTTTAAGATATTAGATGTGTTATTCATTAATGCATTAAATGAATCAAGATTTTGATGACTTGACACATTATAAATGTTTAGTTCACTCAAACACAGTTTTTATCAGTTTATGTTTCGTGTTTTTTGTCAGTTTATTAATTTTGACTCACCGAACTTCATTTTTGTTTTTGAACTTATCATTTTACAGTTTTATACTAACAAACTCAAACTTATTATTAAAAAAATATGAACGTTTTAGGGGTACAAATGGTTTTTAAAAGGATCTGTATAACCTTCCCCTAATTTGAGTAATACCCACGGAAATAACCAAAATCAAACCGGAAGAACGAAACAAATTTGTGATCCAACCGAGTTTGTCAAGATCAAATCGAACCAAATTAAATATTTGATTTTTGATTTAGATATCATTTTAACAATTTAAACCGAAAACCTAATTCATACAAACATATATTCTTTTTTCTTTCTAAAAAACCATATAGTTAAAATTTAAAACAAAACTGCAACAACACATCTTTGAAACGAGATATATAGCCCGCACTTCGCGGCGGAGGGTGTAATACTAACGACTGCAGTGAATCGATAACACGATTAATTGTTCGCGTTAATGACTGGCCTTGCATGGAACGATTAACCTCAAGGACTATTTTGATACAAATATATTTTAAATGTGTAATAATTTTCATATTTTTTTTATAAAATCATACGTATGTCAAAAGCATTGGAATATTAGGCGTGTTTGGTTCGCAATTAGACGGGCTTTTCAATAGTATTTTTTCTCCAAAAGACCCGATAGATATATGCTCCACTTTTGATAAATAAATTTTCTTATACTTAAAAGGAGTAGATAGTTGAAAGTCCAATGTTGTTTTTGTAATATGTTGCATAATGTAAGGGGTGCTTCGTAATTTTGTTTCTTTGTTCAGGTAACGGGGGCATTTTTAACGGTGACTCTGAATCTTGTAAGTATGCTCCGCTATGGTTACTTGTTGAACTTGATATCTAGTTTATACATGTCTTCTTTGCATCATACATATATAGTTTTATCATCTTGTCATGCTCGTGATCTTAGAGTTAGTTATATCTTTAGGCATGAAGTTTTGTCCTGCAAATCATTTTCCTTCAAAATTAAATGGATACGCGAATAAAAGATGTGAAATGGAAAAACGATTATGTTCCAAAAAGGTATTTATTTAAATCTTTAATAAATGATTACAAACCGAACTTGAGTAAATCAAACAGACGAGTCTTGATTTTGAAAGAGTATGATGGTAATACATATATGCTAGCTACTTCATATACTGGTTAGGAGACACAAACGTCTCGGTGTATATGACATTTGTAGGACAACCCACACTAAATTCATATTCTGCGGTATACTTTTCCTTCCTTAGATCTACTTCACAAATACTCTTACCTCCATTTTTGTATTCTTCCATGAGCATGTTTCCGTTGTTCAGCAAGTGCAATAGACGCAAACCATAAATACCACGTTTGAGCCGGAGCTGATAGGTTGCCACCATTCTCCAGATATCTCCATCTGCAATAAACTTCCACAGCTTGATACAGACGGTAGTAGTAATGGGTTTATACATGGCACATAAATGAATGCAGCCTCCGTGAACAGTAATTGCGGAGGAGCTTAATAATAACGGAGCATCATCATCAGGGGGAGTTTCTATCTTATGGAAGCTGTTAGCTTTTGTGTCAAATCTCACTGCATAAGACAGAAAATAGAGATTTTTGTTCAAGCAAAAACCTTTTCTGCAACTCCAACCCACATATCTAGTTCTTTGAATGGGGGGCTTCGTGTCTAACTTTCTCCATGAGTCGGATTTCAAAGAGTATATGTAAGCATTGCTAAAACATGTTAGAACTAGAAGCTTGTAGTCATCATCACCTGAGCAGTAATACAATCCGTATATGCTACTAGAATTTGTGTAGTGTTTTGATGGTTCAGACAACCTCTTATACTCAGTCGTCACAGGATTCCACAAAATAATTACAAAGTCATCTCCATGAAAAGTCTTGCTTATGCCTAAACATACCAGCCCGTGAAAAGATGTTAGTATATGCACACAGTGAGGACGAGGGGCTGGAAATTGTGGTAAAGGGCGGCTGCAGGGAGCATTATCAGTCAGCGATTCACAGTCGATGGTGTAGAATGTTTCATCAGAATGAAAGAAAAGGTTTCGGTCTTCTAGATGGTCTATGTGGTCGTTGTGCATCTCTCTGAACCTGTCTGATGTTAGGAACGACTTCCATTGTTTGGAGACACACATAAAACGGACTACATATTTTGTTGGAACCCGTGTGATAATCTGAAACAAAATTACGTCTTGTGGAAGAGAAACCGTGGCCGCGTCATATAGTGTAACCTGAAGAGAAACCGTGGCCGCGTCATTATTTCAAGAATATTATGCATATACACACATATAACATTAAACATGTACGAGTTATATAATTCAAAATAAGCTATTTCTCTTTAATTTGCGGGTGTCATCGGACTAGTGTTTGTTATTCTCGTGTATGGCCACTAACAACCGTGGGACGGTTTTGCTAGTTTCTAACGCAATAAAAACAATGTTAAAAGGAAAACTGTGCGTAAGTTTAACCACATCGTCCAGCCAAACAAACTAGAAATTCTGCTAACATGTTTTTAAAAAGAAAACTGTGCGTTTCGATCTCGACACATACCTTCGATATCAAAGACTGAACGTTTTGCAATAATTTGTATGAGAACTCTTTTAGGGTTATGGTAAAAGAAGAAAACATGATTGGAAAAATTCTGAAAGATCTCTTCTTGTTGCGGTTTGGTTTTATAGGCCCATTAGAGAAGTAAAATAATATTAGCCCACATGTTTAAGGACGACTTATATTGGGCTCCGGCCCAATAAGGTAAAATACAAACACAAAAAGGTTGAAACTAAGCCCGGCTCGTCGATCTCCGTTTACGGAGACGGTACAAGAAGGAAGTAGAACCGTCACGGTCTACGACAGCAAACAGTCGACGAGTTGACCAGACATCCGCCAAAGACGATCCGCCGACTACGATTACGAAAACCGCCGACCCTTGACCGATAAGGGTCCTTTTTCAAACATTTCGTCCACTGCACTTATAAGCAAAATATTAGGAAACCCAAGCATCCAACTCGCCTATAAAAGACCTCTCGTACAACACAAAATATACGATTTTCTCACTATTGCCAACATATTTACTTAATTTAATCGTGGGGTTTGTGTAAAGCTAAAAGTTTACTTTACTTGTGCATGAAATCGTCTCAATTACTTAGTTTAGTGCAAGATCTGATCCAAGAAGAGCTTGAAGGCCCAACCTAACAAGCAAATCTATGACCACTCCCCACACCCCGTGAAAAATTTTAGACCAACAAGCTTGCATTATCGCCAAATCTCGCTCCCACTCCGATTACATCCGCCGTACGAAATACAACAAGGTAGAAAAGTAGGCAAACTCTAGGAAAGCCAAACGACCTCGTGTCGGACACAATCCTTAGAGAGTTTAAACTTTGGAAAGCCACGAAGAAAAGAGACAACAAGACAAGCTAAGAGAAGTTAAGGCTCGTTTAAACTTTGGGGAATCCTTCGAACAAACCGATACCTACTCCGGTAGGAGACGGGGCAGAACTGAGTTAATCACATAGGGACCCCCAAAAGAGAAAACATGTTAAGTGTAGCAGCGTTGGGGTTAAGAAGCGGAGTTTGCTACCATTTGTGACAATTATAACGCTAGCGATTGTTAGTGAGGTTCGTGAAAACTTTATTTAGTCTTACATATTTGCGTAAAGGGACCAACTATGTTCAAGTCATGATTTTCACTGCTTATATGTATCCTCCGTGTGAAAACGTACTTTGGTTAAGTCATATTTGACTTAAGTTATTAGCTTATAACAATCACCGAGATTAAGTGTTATTACCTGAATAGGAATGAAGTTATTTCACATGCTAATAGATACTCATGGACTTGACAACCTACATCGGCTTTAGGAAACTGAGCCGTGCAGATGGGCAGAGGAGTGTCGATGGTTGGGCTGATAGATTGGGTATCGTGGGTACTTTTTGTCCAAATAATTTTATACATTTTAAACTGTTATGTAAAAAAATGTGAACGATCTATTCAAAATACCGTAGGCGAATTTGCTACTTTAGATTGTAATATCTTGTATATTTTGCTATTGAATTCCATCAATATCTGGGTTGTCCAATGAGATACCAAAAACCTGTACATATTCACAGTTATTTAACTTTAGGTCAGTTTGTTATTATTATAAGTTTAGGATTTCAAACTTTTTTCCCTAGTTACTCATGTATATCATCCATATATAGCGGCTTAATTAGCTCCTTAATTTTAGTTTATTGGTGGAATAGGAGCTGTATATATTCTCATTCCCTATATTATATAATGATCATCAAATCATCTAATAAAGAATAGAAATTTATTATGGCATTAGAGCAGGTTTTACCACCGCTCAGTTAATCAAACCTAACCAAAATCACCCACTGACGTCTGCCCCATGGCCGGCGACAAGAACGAAAACAACAAGAACAATAAAGGGAATGAACCTGTGTCAACTCCCCTTTCTACCTCCATCCGTCAGTTTATCCACGGACGATGCACGTGAATGATGCATTGACGGACAACAACTATAGCCATTGGGTTCAAGAGATGGAAAATTTCTTATTTGTCAAGAACAAGATTGGGTTCGTTGATGGAACGATAAGGAAACCAGAAAATACTGAAGCGGATCACATGGCTTGGATGTGATGATAAAAGGGTGGCTTACTACTGCCATGGAAAAAGGGATTCATACCAGCTAAAACGGCGGCTGAAATATGGTCAGATCTTAGTGAAGGATTTGGAAAAGAAAGTGCGCCTCGCACATATGAACTAAAGCAAGCTATCTCCAATACTCGGCAAGATGGCTCGACGGTTTCAGCATACTACACAAAGCTTCGAGGATTGTCGGATGAGATCCAATCGGTTCTTCCTACTCCTCGTTGTTCTTATAACAAATGTGAATGTTGTTTGGGAAAATCACTCAATGAACTAAAAGAGAAGGAAAGGTTATACGAGTTTTCATGGGCCTGGATAATGAGTTCTCGATTGTGAGAACTCAGATACTTGCACTAACACCGACCACCATCACTTGGAAGCCCTTATCACTTGGTTGCAGATGATGAAAAACAAAGATCTATAACCAACACAAGAAGTCCCACGGCAGAAGCAGAAGCCTGCCAGGCTTATGTTAAAACCAAAGCAAATCAACATGGGAATAAGTTCTTGAAGAAGACCCCCAAGGCAGGCAGAACATAACACTGAACATTGCACTGAATGTGACAAAGACGGTCACACCCGTGACGGGTATTTTAAGCTAATTGGCTGCCCAGAATGGTGGCCCGGGAAGAACAAACAAGACAAAAGGAAACCAAAGGCAAAGGCAGTCTATGTTAAGATTGAATCGAGCCCTATCCAGGCACTGACCAAAGATCAATATGAGCAGTTCCTAAGGCTCTTTACACATGAAGAAACCAACACCAAGAGTAGTGAACCACCAAGAGCAAATATGGCAGGTAAAATAAATCAAAATGACTCATGGACTGTTGATGCAGGGCTACCAAACACATGACGAACAGAACTGATATTCTTGAGAACGTCATATCTTCCATTAATGAAGAACCTGTAACCATACCTAATGGAGAGGTTGTTCCTATTGAAGGAAGAGGAAATCACACCCTACTCAACGGGACTAAAGTCAAAGGCGTCTTGCACATTCCCGATTTTAATTGCAATCTTTTACCCATTAGTAAACTTTCAAGTGATTTGAAGTGTGTTGTTAGTTTCTTCCTGGATTTCTTTGTCATGCAGGACCTAGCTTCGAGGAGCTTGATTAGAGCGGGTAGATGCAAGAATGGTCTATATCGGATGGGAATCATTGAAATGAAGAGGAAGGCTTTGATGTCAAAGGTCGATATATGGCACAAGAGGTTGGGACATGTTAGTATAGAGAAGTTGAACCAAATAAGTTTCCTTAGAAACATTTCTTTTAGGAACAAAGATCATATTTGTGATTCTTGTGCTAAATCCAAACTTACTAGACAACCTTTTCCTTCTAGTATCTCAAAAACAAATGCTTGTTTTGATTTGATACATTGTGACATATGGGGTAAATATCGTACACCTTTTCGAGGGCGGGTTATTTTTTGACCATTGTTGACGATTACAGTAGAGCCGTTTGGTTTTTTCTTCTCAAACACAAACATGAAGCCAGTACATGTTTGATTGATTTTCACAAGATGGTAAAAACTCAATTCGAAAAGAATATTAAATGAATAAGGTGCGAAAATGGTGGTGAATTCACTTCCAATCAAATGATGAGTTTTTATACCGACCAAGGAATACTCTTAGAAACTACTTTTCCGCATACGCCGCAAGAGAACGGGGTTGTGGAACGGAAACACCGACACTTACTTGAAGTTTCTAGGGCTTTAAAGGTTGAAGCAAGTCTTCCAACAAGGTTTTGGGGTGAATGCGTGTTGACGGAAACTTATATCATAAATAGGTTGCCTTCAAAAATCATAGGAGGCAAAACGCCATACGAACTGTGATATGGTCATAAGCCCAACTATGACCGCAGGAAATTTTTGAATGTTTGGTTTACTATCGTAGCACATAAACGAAAGGTGATAAATTTGAAAGACGGGGACGACCAGGAGTACGTGCTTGTGGGTTATCCACATGGGACGAAAGGTTACAAAATTTATGACCCGAGCCATAATAAAATAATTGTTTCAAGGGATGTCAAGTTTGCTGAAAATACCAGTTAGATGTTAACAATGTTTTCTTGCATGGTGACTTAAACGAAGAAGTTTACATGAAGATACAGGAGGGCTACGAAAAGGGGGCAGGTACCAAAGCGTGCAAGTTAAAGAAGTCTCTTTACGTTCTAAAGCAAGCCTCAAGAAATTGGTATCAAAAACTCACATCGGTACTAACTCAACTCAAGTTTGAACAATCTCTTGCGGATCATTCTCTTTCTATATACAAAAAAGACAATGTCTTCATTGGCATTCTTATATACGTTGATAACATTATCATCGTGGGAAATGATCTGCATAGAATCAAAGAAACCAAAGCTTTCCTTAACAAGAAATTTAGTATAAAGGATCTTGGTCCTTTAAAATATTTTCTCGGTATAGATGTGGCTCGTACAAAAGATGGTTTAGTTTTAAGTCAGAGAAAATACATTCTAGACATACTTGAAGACACTGGAATGCTAGGGTGTAAACCATGATTTTTCCAATTTAGCAAAACTTGAAACTTAACAAGGAAAGTGAAGAACCACGGGTTGATGCATCTAAGTATCGCGGATTGGTTGGTAAGCTGCTCTATCTACAAGCTACTAGACCGGATCCGACATATGTCGTGAATGTCTTGAGTCAATTTGTATCAGATCGACGACAAGATCATCTAGATGCAACAACAAGAGTTTTGAGATATCTGAAAATCACTCCTGGACTAGGTGTTCTCTTTTCGAAACAAGGAGGAACGAATCTCATCACATATTGTGATGCGGACTGGCTTGGGTGTCCCTTTACTCGAAGGTTTCGAACGGGATATCTTTTGCTTTTGGGAGGGGCTCTCCCGTTTCGTGGAAATCGAAGAAATATACGGTTGTCTCTCGATCGTCGGCTGAAGCGGAATATCGTGCAATGGCTGCTACAATCAGTGATAATCTGGATGTGGTGGCTCTTAGATAAACTTGAAGTCAAGCAAATTGGGCCCACACCTATCTGCTGCGACAATCAAGCTGCTCGCAACATTGCTACTAATCCAGTTTTTTATGAACGAACTAAACACGTTGAAATGGATTGATACTTCGTTCGAGAACGAGTTAATTCACATGAAGTTGTCCCTCTTCCCATTCACTCAAAGATGCAAGTTGCAGACCTCTTTACTAAAGCCTTGGGTCTACAACAGTTTGAATCTCTAGTTGGCAAGTTGGGCATGCAAAATTTACATGCTCCACCTTGAGGGGAGTATAGGATTTCAAAATATTTTCGTTATTTACTCATGTATATCATGCATATATAGTGGCTTAATTAGCTCCTTAATTTTAGTTGATTGATGGCATATATATTCTCTCATTCCCTAATCATCAAATCATCTAATAAAGAATAGAAATTCTTTAGAAGAATAGAAATTCTGAGATCTTTCTTAAGTTTAGGGAACAAATTCACGGCTACCCGTTTACCTTTCTTACGGACTACTTAATAATAGTGTCGCTAAATTACTATAAGAGAAGCAAACGTGTTTTTTACTAATGTCAAATTCAAATCTAGTCATTTAGGAACACCATTCCCTTAGCCGTTGCTCGACCCCTAACAACCTCATCTTGCCTTGCCTTATTACCCCGGCCCCTATATATACATATTGCACAAAACGCTAACTCGCCTGAATACACATTGATTATTCGAGCTTTCAGGAGTCGTGCACTTTCCTGTGTTGGGACTACTATTATGTCGTGTGTCATCCTCCTCATTACACTATGAGTGTAATTCAAAGATTAGTTAGGGATGTCCATTGGCCGAGCCCAAACTCGAACAACTTTGCCTTGCCTTATTACCTCCTATATATACATATTGCATAAAACGTTAAGTCACATTGAATTTTTTTTACTGTCCAGTTTTTACATGTCTTCTTAGAGTTAGTTATATCATTAGGCATGAAGTTTTGTCATGCAAATCATTTTCCTTCAAAATTAAATGGATACCCAAATAGACTTGTAATTAAATCTCTTTGCCAAAATAACCCTTGTTTTTGACATTTTCCCAAAATAGACCGATGCGACTTATGCTACACTATGCAACCCATGCTGCCATATGCTACCTAAGCGACTTGTGTTTTTTTCAAAAAAAGTACTATTTGTGTAAGAAACAAGTACAATTGTGTAAGGTACCTTTTTATGCGACTCAGAATATTTTATTATGCAACTTTTTTATTATATTATTTTTATAACATATTTTTATTATATTTTAAATATTAAAAATATTATGCTACTTTAATTAAACTTATGCGACTTCTGCTTTTGGTGTAAGAATGTGTCATTGTACTCTTTAAGCGACTTGTCACTATTGTGTAAGAATGTGTAAGTGTACAATTTAAGCGACTTGTACTTTTATAATTAAATATAAAAGTTTATAATATTTATAAACTAATAATTTTTTTTATAGTATTTATTTTTAACAAATATAAAAATAAATGGATTAGTAAGTTGTACATTTACAATATTGACTTGTACATTTGGCTAATGGATTAGTAAGTTGTACATTTACAATATTGACTTGTACATTTGGCTAATACCCAGCCCATTTTCATTATAGCCCATGCAGATCTAGAATACATCACCTATCCATCTCCTAGAATCCATCGACCATCTTAAACCCCATTCATAACTGTTACCCAGAAATTACCAACGACAAATTCATTTTTTTAGATCATTCATATTGTTAATCCGTCTTTATCGTCGTTCAATCCAACAATGTCGTGGGCACAGGTTAGTAGTAATTCAACAGTTTTCTTCTCTTAATATTCTTTAATTTTAGATAAATTTAAAATTGATTAGATTATTGTTGTTTAAAATATGATTTATGATCTTTGAAGCATATATATTGGTATTGAATCCATTGTACTATCTGATTTGTAATTTAATGGTGACATAACGTTAAACCACCATCTTGCTTTATAGACTTATGCGACTTTCACTGCAATCAATTTATTGTTGTTACCAACTTGTATTAATTAGAGACAATGTAATTTTAACATTATATAAATTAGAAGTGTGATTATTTAAATTTTTTTATGTGTACTGTATAAGAACGACAGTTTTTGTGTTTTTTTAGTTTGGCCTTTTGTTACAAAATTGGGAAAAAATAGATTTAGATTGATATTGAATAGGCATACTAATTTTCCTTTATTAGGAACCTTAAAAATATATAGTTTGTTTTAGAATGGCATTTTGTTACAAAATTGGCAAAAAATAGTAATTTAGAAGTTGTCTGCCATATATTACTTGCCAAAATAGATTTAGATTGATATTGAATAGGCATACTAAATTTCCTTTATTGGGAACCTTAAAAATATATAGTTTGTTTTAGAATGGCATTTTGTTACAAAATTGGCAAAAAATAGTAATTTGGAAGTTGTCTGCCATATATTACTTGCCAAAAAGCCTGGTGTAGTCTTGCCAAGCATTTAATATATTCCTTTTGACAACTAGTTGAACATGCATCTATAAAAAGGATGGTTATGGCCTTACTAGGACTCATACACTCATATACTATCAAACCCTAACCTGAAAAAAAATGTCTACCCTACATGAGCTTTCCATCCTTGCAAACTCCAATGACATCAGGCATATGATGCTTGTTCTATTGGAATCTGAAAATAACAAAGATCATTTGATAGCGCATGAGTTTAATCACCTAGCCGAAATGTTGGGTGCTCGAGTGAACGAGCGTTGTGGCTTAATATCAGAACTAGACTGCTTCATTAATAGCAGTGTAGCATATGAATGTTCAAAGTTGCTAAAGGAGATCAACAACAATGATCTTGGCAAGATCCGTGCCTTGTTGGGTGCAATCAACCATGTTCAGCTCCAGGTTCTCAAAAGAATGTCTATGATGGCCACCCTTCGCCCCAAGTGACTTGTTTTCCTATATCAACCATGTGCTCTCTCACAAATCTTCTGTCATGTTTCCTTAAGTTTACCGTGTGTTAGACTATGTAGGCCAATATATGTTAAGTATGAATGTAGGCCAATATATTTAGGCCTTTCTGTTTAAGAATGAATGTATTTGCTTCCGTTCCATTGTATGATTCCATGCTATCTATTAATGAAAAATTTCCGTTATGTATCTTTCCTTTCCTTGTGATAAATCTATATTATTTAGTCAGACATATTTATCGGTGTTTTGTTTTATTTTAGGAGTATGAAGCCAAAGTGTATATAAGAAGTAAATTGAAGTACTTTAAGTTTATTAAAAACTCATTGGATGTAAAGCGGAGGAAACTGTTTAGCACCACCTGTTTTGGGCCGTGGATAGACTTTGTGTATTTTAATCAGGAGGTTCATATGCTAGATTTTATCCTACAGAAACAGTGTACTGTTAGCGATTCGCATTACGATATGCCGTTATTATATAATATCCACGGTTCGACACTACATTTTGGACGCAAAGAGTTTAGCATCATAACTGGTTTCAGGTTTGGACATGAAACTCTTAGCGCATATACCGATTGTGATATGACATTCAGAAACCGGGTATTCCCGCATAAAGTTGGTTTACCGATAACTAATTTAGATTTAATAGGTGTTGTTGAGGATGAGGAGTTTTTTTCTAAACTTAGTGACGTAGACGCGGTTAGGTTATGTCTTTTGTTTATGTTGGAAGTAATATTTATGGGTCGCTTGTTGGCCAATGAACTTGATGACATATTATTTAAGTTAATTGAGAATTTGGAAGCATGGAATTCTTTTCCTTGGGGCGAGCATATATGGGATACGTTGTATAAAGAGTTAGTCAATGTTGTGGCCCGTCACAAGGATGAGCACATTCAAGGGTTGCTTAAGTCTCGTAATTATGTGCCAAGTTACACACTGTCTGGTTTTGTATGGTCATTTCAGGTATGATTTTGTTCACAATTTTCAAATCATGTGTTTATTTATTTTTATTATTATTTTGTTAAAAATTAAATAAACCTTTTTAGGTCTGGATTATGGAGTCATTCCTGCATAGTGTAAACTGGTGGAACAAAGTCTCGGACATTACACCCAGAGGAATTGCGTGGTCTAAAAAAAAGATTTTGAAAAGATCAGATTTTTTGACTTTATTTGGGAAGGTAATATTTATTTTGTATAGTCAAATTTTAAGGGATCACAATTTTTCTGGGTATTAAACTATACATATGGTTTCAGGATACAAAGGTTATCAAAGAGCTAAGTCCTACATCAACTGAGTACAAAACAGAATGGTTCTCAAGTACCTGTGAGTATCTGAAATCATACATACCTAAGGTTCCAGAAAGAAAAGCAGATGCGTACGATGCGTATTTCCAAAAGCTTGCTGCAAGCCGTAAACGCAATAGTGTATGTGAGAGGATCACTATTTCTGATGTCAATATTCCTAGATCAAAGGAAAGCCGTATAAAGGACTGTCTTATAAAAGAGTTGAATAATCGCATATACAAACTTGAGGTTATCATACTGGTAGGTTTTTCTTCTTTGTTACCAACATGACATTTAAATATTTGCAGACGTTTAATATGTTTTCGTACTGGTAAAATTAACATAGGTACTTGGTTTTACGAAGAATGGAGTATCTCCTTCATTGTCATTTAGTGAAAAGTTCAAATCACAAAACCAAGATTTGTGCGCAGTTCTTAATAACATTTATAGTCAGTTGCTCCAATGCGCCAATGATGATTGCGTGTCGATGTCGGCAGATCACGGGATTGAAGAAGAAACTGACGTGGTACAATTGTATTCATTGATAACCTAATGATATATATTATTACACGCAAATATACACGATTACCTATTTTACCATTGTTAATCACATGAATATTTCATTGAAGAGGAATTAATGGTTCGCATTTCAGAGGAGGAAAGGAAGCTGGTAGAGGAGGAACGACAGTATGCTCATGAGCAGAAAATTAAAAAGGAAAGGAAGAAACAGCTTTTGCTCGCAGAAGAGAGGTCACGGGAGGTTATGAAAAAATGGGAGATGGATGTTAAGAGTAGGCGGCACATATTAAGAAATTCTAATCATATGAAAAAAGCTTTTGCCGAATGCCGTCCTCAAAAAAGGTCACAATTATTACCAGACCGCAATTATGATTGGGCAACAGTATCACAGAAATTTCAAAAAATCAGTGATGTATCGGGTGTCGTTGATTTAGACATGGCTAACGGATTACAAGATGTCGGACCTTGGATTGAGGTATTTCACATACCTTGTTCTGTGCCCATTGTTGGTTTCTAGTTATTGATGTATTCCCTAACTTATTTTATTTTCCATTATTATAGAATCTTTCACGTAGCCACAATGCCATACACAGAATTTCAATAAGCGATGAATTGGACCTTTATCTTGGACGGCCTGGGCGTTTGCGTTCAAAATTTCCTTGGTCTAATGAAGTAACTGTTGATAGACGTTTCTGGGAATCTTTAGTCTGTTTGGATCTTCCTAGACAAGGTTATCTAATGGATGAGGTAACAAACGGAAACTATTTAACTAGTTATACTTTGGGGTTTAATTTATTCATTAATTTTCAATCTAACTTGTATTAATGTAATCCAATTTTCCGGTATAAGCATATTGAGCTTTGGGTGGATTACATGTGGCACGTGCGAGAACATGACGCAAATTGGGCCATGGTTAGCCCTTACTTTGTGCAGCTGCTACTTCAAAATGGAATGCCTCTATGGTACGTGAATGGGCAACGATATATTAAGCCATGGTCAGAGGTTGATAGGGTTTTTATACCTATTAACCAACCTGGAACACACTGGTTCCTGGCGGAGTTTGATATTCCATCTGGTTTAGTAACCTTCTACGATACTGGCGACAATAACAAATTTGACTACTGCGATTGGTATCTAAGGACAAAGGAATGCTTAAAGGTTAAATAATATTTAAATAATTTTGTGTTCTCGTTTGCATGATGATATTTTTTTTAACACTAAGTAAGAATACAATATTTCTGTAGGTACGCTTACCAACAATTCTAGCCGATGAAGACTTATTTGCAGCTAAGGGAATTGACCATACAACATACCAGATAACGTTTACAATTGCCCAGGACGTTCCTAAGCAGGGAGGACTCTATGGCGATTGCGGAGTGTGGGTATGTATTTTCTTGTACCGTTTATCACATGGCTTATCGTTGCTAGTTGATGATCCTATACAGACTGCGTTGTGTTATCGTGAACAATTAGCCAACTTTTATTTTAGGCATAAGGTTATTGTTTAAACATACCATGTAACCTATAAGAAATGAAGAAGAATTAACAAATATAAATGCTTAGTACAATGAAATAAGGGAACGGTTGCCAAACATTGCATGGACACACTCATAACATCTATACGTCCATGTCATCTAAGTGAACTTGATTGGGCTCTTGTTCTGCTACATTCAGTGAATCATTATGACCATTCAGTGAATTATTTGTAGGATACTGGGATTGACTTTTTACCTGAAACACAAAAATGTGTATGTGAATGTTAGTCAATATATATAAACATAATATATACATATTTATTTATGATAAAATTATGACTTACTTGGCTCGGCAATGGTGTATGACAACCATCTCTACTGTGTCCCCTGCTACCACACCTTGAACATCTGTTATCTATAGGTCCCTCTCCTTGTGAGCGTATCCTTGCTCCATCCTTTGGTCTACCTGGTTGTGGTTTTACCAAAGCCGGTGGCTTAACCACTTGCAAGTCAACCGGAACTTCCCACATTGATGGATCCGGAAGGGGGTAAACCAACTCTTGGTATATAGCTTTCAAAGTTCTTTGTGAAAACCACGCTTTCGCCCAATGGTTACAGTTACTTAATCCAACATGTTTTGCCATAGCACACACATGACCACAAGGCAAACCTGAATATTGCCATTTTAGGCATGAACATACACCCCTCACCAAATCGACAATGTGCACTCGGTTATATTCTTTCACCTGATAAACCTTGAACTTGTCTATACCATATACCGTCCATGAGGCACTTTTTCTCATTCTTTTGTTTATCTTTGCCTGAGCCCATGTTGATAAATCGTCGTTTGCTGGTTCATCTATAAAACTAAAATGTTAGGAACTATGAATCAGCAGTTGTGAATATATATATATATATATAATAAATTAAAATATGAAGTCACACTTTCATACCTGCACCATAGTATCTACGTTCAAAGTACCACCTCTGTATAAGGTCTCTATAGAAGTCCATCAGCTTTGTTATAGGAACCTTCCTGACTGTCTTTGTTAAAGCATTGATTGATTCAACGCAGTTTGAGGTCATGTAATTGTAGCGCTTGCCTGGGCAATGTGCTCTTGACCATTTCTCAAAACCAGCGTCTACTAACTTCTTGTAAGCATCTGGTTTAACCGCTTTAATATCATCTAGTGATTTCTGAAAATCTTGGACCAAGTAAGCCTTGCAAGTTTTCCAAAATAGAGCATTCATTTTCTTGGATTTCAATTTACAGTTCATCAAAATATGTCGACAACAATACCCATGAAAGGCATTTGGAAAAACATTCGCACATGCTGTTGTAATAGCAACGTGCCTATCTGAGATGATAGCCATATTCGGTCTTTCTCCTATGCATTCTTTCAGTTTTGTCAAAAACCATGACCATGATTTGAATGTCTCTCCTTGTGATACACCTGTTGCTATTGGTATAATTTGGTTGTTTGAATCCATTCCCACAGCAAGCAAATTAGTCCCAAGATATGTACCTTTAAGGTGTGCGCCATCTATCTTTATTATTGGTCTCATATATGATTCGAAGCTCCTAATCTGGTGGACGTAAAACATAATAGGTCAGACGTGTTTGCTCATAATGTGTTTAAGTAATTAAATAATAAAAAACATTAACTTACAGCTACACCAAAAGCAATAAAGCACATCTTGAAACAGCCATCCTCATCAGTCTCTATGTGGGTAACCGTCCCCTCGTTTGCCAACTTAACGTTATGAAAATAAATAGGTAGCTGTTCGAATGATCCTCCTTGGCTACCATTCAACAGATTCAATGCAACATGTCTCCCCCCCCCCAAGCTTGTTTGTATGATATGTCTACCTTCCAATCAACGTTAAAATCCTGTTGTATATCCTTAGGCCTGTATACCCGTCTTGTATCTTTCAATTTTCCTAAAACCATTTGACCAATCAATGTTCTTGAAGCGTTAAGATGATTTGGTAAAAGCTGTGTTTTAGAGCAAGTGTGGTAGTTGTTTACGGTTGTTATTAAGAAACAATTACTGGTTTTAAACCTCCTTGTATATACACGCCATGAACAACATTCTTGTGCACAACGAACGCTAAACCGTTTTTTACATGACTTAATAACCCGGAACTCAAAGCCTTCCATAATGGCTTGCAAACTAATCTGATACACACATGCTTTTTTATTATCAAATCTATGTCCTACATCATATCTAATTGGAGTAATATTTGGATGCTTATTCTTGTAAAGTGGGTTCTCTAAATTGATGGAAGGAGGGGCAGGGTTATGTATGAAAGTATTCGAATTCCACCCATGATCATCATTTGTAGGTGTGTTTATGGTGCCTTCACCCAAATATGGTAAATTTAAATCAAAATCTTTTGAAACGAAAGATGAAGTATTGGATACCTTAGATATAGATATAAACATCTTAGGAGGTTCAAGACTATTGTAAACGAAATCATGAATGAAGCACTCTAGGTCTTCATCATCTATTAACTCAACTGTTTCGGATTGATCTATGTATGATAAACTTATGATCTCATCAGCTCCGAATGAAAACTTATTCTTACAATAACAATATAGGTATTGGTATTGGATATCTTTAGGCAATAGGACAGACCTATTCGAACCCTGAAACTCCAGCCTTAATTTAAATTTGTTGTGGTTATTCATAGTTGGTTGTATTAGATTAAACATTGATGTACAAGGCTTAAATATGTACAAGGCTTGGATGGGAACACTAGTCATAATTTAATGCAAGTCGCATAAAATAAAAATTCTCGAAGGTACATTTCATTAATGTGAATGTACTATTAGTAGTTGGATAGAAAGTACAAGTATATTGTTTTTTAATTTCATAAAAGTAGTATAAAAATTGGTTATGGGTGTGGTCCTAGACACATTACTTGCTTGATTACTTACGAGAGATATCTTAATGAGTTGCTTCTGTGGAAATCCTACCACAGTTAGGACTTCTTGGACCAATGCTAACCCTGGACGTAGGTTTCGTTGTTGTTTAACTTCTGTCTGTGACTTCTTTTCATGGGTTGATCCACCCATGTGTCTTCGAGCCAGAGTCATTATCCCTGGGCTACTTAGAGGCAGAAATCAACTACAGCAGACAATCAACTTGCTTACTGCTTCCAATCGAAGACTGAAGATATGGCTAATTTGTAGCTGGTTGTTCTTCTTAATTACTTATTTTATGTAATGCATTGTTCACTTTTCATGCTTTAAAATGTCTTTGTATTTTAAGATCTGTTATATGATCTATGAACCATGTATTTCATGTTTTGTAATATACTGAAATATTATTGTGCGATACGGATCAAAGATTTCATTAAAAACATATAAAACATACTTGCTGGAATTTATTTAGTATAAGGAAATTTCCAGCATCACATTACATCAACTACTAGGAAGATAGGCACAAGTAGGATTACCATACTGAATACATCTTACTACACTGCACTGGTCTTTCAGTTACCTTCTTCATCATCATTGTCATTTTCTTCAACATCAAAATCAGCATCAATACACAAATCCATCATACAGGCATGACCATCTTTTTGGCGGATCCCATACTCAATTTCCTGTATCAACCTGTTCAAAGAATCAAGCTTCTCATTCTCAGTGGTTCTTGATTCCTTCAAACAATCCAAAGGGTCGTAAACTAAAACTAGATCAGTAACATTTTCCAACTCAACAATCATTTGGTCCAATTTTGTTATGCCATCCATTATAACTGAAACTTGATCACGAAGGGTGTTAGCAAAAGTTCTTTCTTCAGTCACTTGCTGCAAGAAAAAGAATTTCATGCACTTGTGAATGTCTGATTCACCACTCAGTGTCATCATCTCATTGACAACTCGACCAGAGATGGGTTGGTTAGCTGATGAGTTTGCCATTTCAATTTAGTATTAGGTGATTTAGTTACTGGTTTGTGTTTGTATTGTATGGAGATTAGTAAGTGATTATATAGGCACAATAGTGTACAGTAACAGTTGGATGGTACATCATTTCAACTTAAATGCATGCAATAAAAGTACAGATACATTAAAGATAATAACCATTTGTTCTACAAAAGGTTATGTAATTGCCATGAAACCTACAAATACTACTTATTACATTTTATGCAACTTTCAAACATACAAATAATAGCTATTATTAGTTTATGTCTTCCGCATTTTCATTTAGTCCCCTTAGATAAGCAGCCTCTCGCATACAAATTGGTACTGGATAAGGTGAGTGTAGAACAACAGGTTCAGGTCTTTCAGCATGGATCCTACAGTCTTCTGGTGTAATATCAAGTGGCCAAGCTGGTACAGGCAATCCCATAGCATTCTGAAATAAACAAATAAGTTATTAAAATAGTAAGTATGGTTATAAAATTACATTAAACAGGTACATGTAATAACATTGATCACTTACTCCGAGCATAGGCTCTCCATCCACCGGATCCCAAGAAACACCAAATCCAATTGGTTTAATGCCATATCGATACCTAAGGATCTTGAGCCATCTCCTTTTCCTCTCATCCTAACAACTTTCCCATTTATAGTTCTTAGTCTCCTGCTAGCTATTTCTGCTGCGGTTGGCTCAACCGTAGTTAATTGTGTTGGGAGTGTCGTCAAATGAGCATTGAAGGAAGAGTCTAAGCCAGTTTTGGTGTTGCTAACTAATTCTGACTGTAATGCATCAAACTCTAGGCGTCTTTTAGTTGTACTACGCCTTGGCATGATTATAAACTAAATTACAAGGAAGAGTCTAAGCCAGAATGTGTGGTTTTTATTGAAACTAATGCATATGGGTAAGTATTACATACTCTAAAAATAAGTCGCATAGAAAGTACATGATAAATAAATGCCCTGACTGATGTTACAGCCAACTTATTCCCAATGTAAAGTCGCATACTAAGGACATCATAAAGGTATACCATATGTACACAGTTAAGGCAAGGGTTGAAATTTAGCACATTAAGAATTTAATTCCTAAATAACAGATAATATTATACAATAACATAAGGAATATTACACACCATACATATTTTTCAGAGGTTAAAGTTAAAGTTAGGCTTACTTAATTTATTACAGACCATAAATATTGTTCAGAAAATGATAGAACACCTAAAAATCTTCCTCAGCGGGTAACTTGAAACTTACCTTGTATTTCCAAAAGTAATCGAGCATGTGTTCACGATAGGCCAAAGGTAGCTGAGTGTGATCACCTATGTCTAGTGGAATGTTGTTGATGAGTCGGTATAACATGATGCACACCCAGATGCCACAGTCTCCTAATGCATTACCTTGTTGAGGAACATTTTCTTCAAACCTAAAGCTGATTTTGTAATCCCTTAAGGTCAATCCTTTGCGCTTCAACATATCAGCCTCGTCCAAAATCCCTGGCAATTCTTGGGACATTTTTTCCCTCATTTCCAACCACCATTTCCTGTTCTCTTGTATTGGAAGATGTTTTTGCCTCTTTCTTGGTGCCATTGAGTCGTAAATTGTAAAAACACCTGACCGAACGTGAAGCTCTCCCAATGCCCAATGTTTTTCAGGTTCATTCAAAGGGATAAATACCTGTATTTATCCCAACATTAGTATTAGTATAACATAAGCTTGGTTGGTTATATCATTCAAAAGGGATAAAATAGTGTTAACCTTTTCCACATCTGCCCAACCGACCCTGTACTTTGTAGGTCTTGGATCAGAAATGGGCCGTCTACCTCCCATAATATTTGGACAGAAATATGGGCCAGCGACAGCCCAATTTGCAGAATCCAATCTACCAAACCACATTAACTGAGTCCATAATTCCAAGTGCTGCACATAAGAATCACATGAGTATAAACAGCAAGTACCTTACTAACTATGAATTAAATTTTTAATAAACATAGAACATATGCTTACAAAATCTGTCATCCAACCTCTTCTCTTTTCATCCAAACCAACAAAAGGTAACCATACACGATCGTCGACAACCAGTCCATATGGATCCCATGCTAATTGGTAGAGTTTTATTGGCCTCCCTTGTTTTTTTGCTTCAAACATATCTTTTATAAAACTTGGAACACTAACCTTGTAAGGGCTACTTCTTTTGGGTCGGGATAATACCTTTAAGAATTATATCTCAATTAATATATGCACATACTAATAAGGGTAATCGTATGATACAGTTAGTTTCAATTATAAATGGATCACCTCTACGAATGGTATAACTTCAGTACGGGTATATTCACGGGTAGGCACAGCAACATCGTCTTCCTCTACAAGTCCAAACTTCACCGAATTTGGTTTTGAAATTTTACGCCTCTTTTTTGGAATAGGTGTGGTGGGACATTGCTGCTCATACGGTTCCTGGAAAGCCTTACTTGGCTTTTTCTTTCTTCCAATATTAGCAAAAACCGTTTCCAAGGAAGGTATTCCAATGAAGTTCCCATCTTCAGTTACATGGCTTGAAGATGTATTCTGAACATGGTTATAATCAGCTAAAAACAGATCCAAATCACGGACTTTAGGCTACAAGGCATAAATTATGATTACATCAATGTTAGCTCACGTATATATTGATAATTCTACATATATTAGAGAAGTGATATTATAGACAAAGCGTACCTTCGGAGTAGTATCTGTGCTTTCTTTAAAAGATGATGTTCCCTTAGAAGTTGTAGAATTATTATCAAACACCAAGTCATGAACAGATGTGTGTTCTGACCTATCAGACTTATTCACCATGTGGGTAACATCGTTCATATCATAATCGAAGGTGGTTTCTCCATCAATTTTACTAACTTCTGTTGCATTGTTTTGCTTCTCATCTTCTAATCTAATAGAAGTAGGATCTAAACTAAAGTTACCATCCACTCCTAAATTGTTATCCATAACATTGTTGTCCTACAAATATACAAACGAATAACTAACATAAGATATTGTCTTAAAGAGAAAGTAAAGTATACTAACATAGGAAAAGGAATCAGTAATTATCACCTCCATAGGCAATTCAAGATCTTCAACTGCATTTAGTAGTTGTTGCATAGACCCCTGTTTGGATCCATCAAAAAACAAGTTATTCTCAATCACATAATCTTCTGTTGTTATGGAATCATCTACAAGATCTGCGTTCACAATAACTTCAGATGTACGACATTCAGCAACATTGGAGTCATTTATGTTTTCGTCATTAGAAGAACCTTCAGACTTGCGATTCTGGTCAACATTATCACCTTTCAACTGCTGAAATAACCAGGAAATTAGTATGTAAACAAACAAGGTTAAAGATCCATAATATATTAAAGTAAACAAATAAAGTTGGATCACACATACATCCACAACTTGTGTTTGGTGGGTATTATCTGGACCTAATAAGGTTTCAACTAGCTGCGATCTCAGGTGGCCCACCCTTCCAGCCCAATCTGGTTTTACATCAAGGACTACTTGAAATATTGAGTCAACATTATCCAGTAACCCTTGGGAATCGGTTAGGTTTACACTTGAATTGCTCGGTACATTAGATGATGGAAAATCTTCTGGTTCACGAACGGGTGACAATCTTACTTCATCTAATTGAGGACCCAACATCACATTATGGTTAACCGCTTCTACAGCTAAAGGTACTACCCCATCATTCTGTGCTTCATTAGGTATAATACCATCTACAGCTACTGGTAGAATGTCACCATGCTGTGGAACAATCGGTATAACAGCTTGAATAAACGGAACCTCGTCTCCACGGAAGAAAGCAATACTACGTATAAGCCATGTCTGCCTCAACTCTTCTTCAGTTGGAATGAGCACAAACGTAGGGAGAATCTCCTAATACATAATAATTAAATGATGTAAATATAAAATAATAAAAAGAAAGGGTATATAATATTGTCAGTGAAATAAACACTTTACATGTGGGAAGAGCAAGGGGTAATCAATCTTACGAAACCTCCTGTCATTTTTCCAACCAAATCCACGTGGAATTCTGCCTGGTACTTGTCTCCACCAAATATGGCTATTGGGGAATGTTTCTAGTATCCACGTCTGCATAAACAAAACAAAAGCTAACTTTAAATGTTGGGCATGTTTGGCAGCATTATCACTTTAATAAAAAAAGGTAGAACAAATGACCTTGAGGGCCCATTGAAAGCCATTGAGATTATATGTTCCCATGTGCATACTAGGGGTGTTGCTCTTATAATGTCTGGCAGCATATCTCGGAACCAAATTCAATGTCCTCTCATAATAATACTGCCACATGAATTCTCCCCAGGGATACTCATTCCATGCGTCAATATCATCAACAAGACAAAGTACATGCTTTGGAATATTTAAAAACTCCTCACGTCCCATAAACACAACCTCCTCTAGAAACAATAAACAAACCCTAACTGCATCCATATCTTCTAATTCAGCCCATTTTTTTTCATTCTGAATAATCTCCAATAACTCTCTAGACTTAACATTTAACCGTTTTTTTTCAGGAAATACACGGGAACAGAATGAGCTATTTTGGTTATATGCTAAAGATACATCACCACACCTAAAACCAGTCACTAAACAAAACTCATTTCGCCCAAAAGTAAGATTATGACCACCAATGTTAAAGATAAAAGGGGGACAATCGCTACTGGGAACATCTACAATTTCTTGTTGTTGTAGGATATAATTGAGCAAGTGGTTGTCATTTTGGTCATTATTAACATCTAACCATGGACCAAAAACAGTGTTTCTAAAACATAAATGGCGTGCGGGGTTTTGTTTAAGTTTAGCCTTGATTATAGGTAAAAACTTCATCTTGGATCTAAGGCTTACCTTCGCGTCATAGTTCGGCATTGGACCAATCTCCATTGGATCCATCTCTATTACGAAATTGATTTACACCGGATTGAAACTGCACATTATCAAAGATAGATACAGATTTGGGGGATCGATATTAATTAGGCAGATTAACAATTATCAAACTTCTTGAATGATTAATAGTGGGGTAAGGATTGGGTCATTGGGGTAAGGATTGGGGTAAGGTTTGGAGGTGGATAGATCGTCACAAATGTGTTTGTGTGAGATTAATGTGGATGGATCGTCAGAGATGTGTGGGTTGGGTGAAAAAGGTGGCAGACCTAGGGTGCAAGTAGTTCAAAATCCCTGGCAAAAACACTGTGCAAAATACTGTGCAAATCACTGTGCAACCGAAAGTCGCATAAAAATAAATTTAGTTTTACTAAATATAAAATAGTTTTTTTTTTAATTATAATATAAATAAAATTCAATTTTAATTAATTAAAATAAAAGTTGCATAAAAAAGTACACTTACACATTTCTTACACAAAAAGAGTACTTTCTTAAGATGAATAGTAATTTTATTAATTTAATATTAAAGTCGCTTAGGTAGCTTAAAGTAGCTTAGAGTAGCTTAATGTAGCATAAGGTTGAATAAGGTAGCTTGAGGTCGCTTGGTCTATATATGGAACTTTAAAGTCGCTTAAGCTATTTTGGCAAATCCACTTAAAAAGGGGTCTATTTGGGTAATTAGCCCTAAAATATTTGCAATGGAAAAATGATTATGTTCCAAAAAGGTATTTATTTAAATCATTACTAAATAATTACAAACCGAACTTGAGTTAATCAAACAGACGAGTCTTGCTTTTGAAAGAGTATGATGGTGATAGATATATGCTAGCTACTTCATATACTGGTTAGGAGACACAAACGTCTCGGTGTATATGACATTTGCAGGACAACCCACTTTAAGGTTGGAGTAATACAACAATCCACATTTTGCCGTATACTTTTTCTTCCTTAGATCTACTTGACAAATAATCTCACCTCCATCCTTGTATTCTGTCATGAGCATATTTCCGTTGTTCAGCAAGTGCACGAGAGACAAACTTAAAATATCAAGTTTGGGCCGGAGCTGATAGGTTGCCATCATTCTCCAGATATCTCCATCTGCAATATACTTCCACAGCTTGATACAGGCGGAAGTAGTAGTCAAACGATACACGACACATAAATGAATGGACCCTTTGTAAACCGTAACTACGGTGGAGCATGGTGAAACCATACCATCACGCACAGCGGGAGTTGCTATCTTATGGAATCTCTTAGCTTGTGTGTCAAACCTCATTGCATCTTTCGTTATAGTTTCAGGCAGAAAATAGAGATTTTTGTTCAAGTAAATACCTTTTCTCCAACTCCAACCCAAATAATTTCTTCGAATGAGGAACTCCGTAAGCATTGCGATATGTTAGAACTAGAAGCTTGTAGTCATTTTCACCTGAGCAGTAATACAATCCGTATCCGCTTTTATATTTTGTGTAGCATTCCATCTGATTAGGATTGGATGGTTTAGACAACCTCTTATACTCGGTTGTCACAGGATTCCACAAAATAATTTCAAAGTCAGCTTCATGAAATATTTTTGTTATGCCTAAACATACCAGCCCATGAAAAGATGTTAGTATACGCCTACAGTAAGGAGGACGGGCTGAAAATTTTGGTAAAGGGCGGCTGCATGGAGCATTATCAGTCAGCGATTCATAGTCGATGGTGTAGAATGTTTCATCAGAATGAAACAAAAGATTTCGGTCTTCTAGATGGTCTATGTGGCCGTTGTGCATCTCTCTGAACGTGTCTGATGTTAGGAAGGACTTCCATTGTTTGGAGACACACATAAAACGGACTACAGATTTTGTTGGCACCCTTGTGATAATCTGAAACAAAATTACGTCTTGTGGAAGAGAAACTGCGGCCGCGTCATATAGTGTTTCCTGAATAGAATTGTGACATACATAACAGCATTATTTTTAAAGAATAATATGTTTGCAACAGTAATAAACTCATGCTAGTTTCTAGGGGGTGTGCAATAGCCAGGTCTAGACTTACACCAGTTTCGCATATAAACACATATGATATTAAACATGTATGAGCCATATAAATTCTGCAAAAACATTTTTAAAAGGAAAACCGGACGGTTTGAGCTCGACACGTACCTTGGCTATCAAAATTACCTCTTGTGGAAGTGAAACCGCGGCAGCGTCATATATAGTGTTTCCAGAATAGAATTGTGACACACATAACATCATTAATCGAAAGATATTGTATTACAAAACCAAGTATAATAAATACGAAGTGCAATGTTTGTGGATATATGTGTTAAACATGGTTGGAGCTCGACACATACCTTCGATATCAAAGACTGGTCCTTTTTCAATAATTTGTAGCATAACTTTTTTAGGGTTTTCGTAGAAAAAGAAAACATGATTGGAAAAATTATGAGTGTAGGTACGGTTTTGGTTTTATTGGGTTAATCAGGCTCATTAGAGAAGCAAAGTATTATTAGCCCACTTAATGATGACGTATAATAAGTGCTACGGGCCATTCGGCCTTGACCATATATAGCGCTATATTGGACCAGTCCCAATAAGGTAGAATACAAAGACAAAATGCCGAAACTAAGCCTATCTCTTCTATGGTACAAGACGGACGCAGGACCATCACGGTCGTAGCCGCAAACAGCCGACGAGCTGGCTAAACGTCCGCTAAAGACAATCCGCATACCATGATTACGAAAACCGCGAACCCTAGCCCAACAAGAGTCCTTTTCCAAAGATTACGCCCCCTACACTTATAAGTGAAATACTAGGAAACCCTAGCATCCAACTCGCTTATAAAATGGACCACTCATACAACATCTTTGTTTTAAGAAAAATACTCACCATGAGCACACCGCCAAATCCTGCTCCCACTCCGATTACATCCGCCGTACGAAATACAACAAGGTAGAAAAGTGGGCAAACTCCAGGAAAGCCAAACGACCTCGTGTCGGACACAATCCTTAGAGAGTTTTGTGATAAACGCTATTATCAACTATTACCCATCATAAGGGAAAAGGTCCAAGAAGAAAAGAGACAACAAGACAAGCTAAGAGAAGTTAAGGCTCGTCTAAACTTTGGGGAATCCTTCGAACCAACTGATACCTACTCCAGTAGGAGACGGGGCAGAACCGAGTCAATCATATAGGGACCCCCAAAAGGACACAGTCTTCACAAGGTCGGGAGAAAGGAGGAGAGGTGTATTCCATGGATTGCGGTGGGTCGGGAGAGAGAGAGAAAGGAGTGTGTCCACAGTCCACACGCTCCATAAGCCCTAAGGCGCGGCAGCCACAGAACACTCATGAGGAAGCGAAAAGCCGATACCAAAGCTCTCGTAGGGAAAAATGCGTCCTGCTGCTAAAAAACGTCATCACAGCACCGTCACAAAAGGTTAAGGAATGGCCCGAAAGCGAGGACAACGGACGAGGACACTCAAAGTCTACGTCAAAAAGACCGCATCCGTTACATTGATTTCCTGAAGAAGACAAGAACGCCTGGTAATATCAGAACATACGATGGAACCACAGACCCGGAGGAAGGCAACACAAAGGTAGAGCAATAGGCGATGCCGACATGGAGTCATATGTTCAGTTCTACACTTATCGCATCCGCTAGAGTATGGTTCCACATGGGGACATATACTTTCTTGTTAATTGTTATATACTTATATTGGGACAAAATTTCTCTAAGATGACCAAAAGGACTTCAGGGTGTTGTCAGCTTATATAGAGGGCTTATGGCTTACTTGGTTTTCTGCTTATGTTTCACAAAATAACTTTTTTTTGGCTTATTTTGAAACTTTTCGCCCCCAGATATTACAACATTTGTTTTCGGGTCATTTTGACACGTGCCGCATTGACAGTTTCACTTCGTAGTTCGATGAAGCATCTTTGAATCAAAGAGATTCAACAAAACCTTATTCAATTTTTCCCAAGTCAAGTGACATTTAGAGATCTCAGTTTATACCACTTCTTACAGTTTGGCTCACCAGTTCTACAATGCCCCAGTGAACGAGATCCAGACAAAGCTGGTTTTGAAACCTTTATCAGATGACAGAAGGTGGAAATTTATAACGAGCCTTTACATGATGATGTACGCCTTGTTTCTAAGAAGATCGCTCTTACTAAATTCCTTAATCTCCAGGTTTCTTTAACTAATTACACGTTATCTATCTCAATCTCTTTATAGCACATCAAAAGCGCACATTTTGAAATGTATATATAACAGAAGTTGGAAAAATGCAGGTAGGAATAGGTCACAGTTTTCAGTTGCATGCAACTGGTTGGAAATGGAAGCTCACAACTTGTTTAGGTGGAGACGGGGTGTCTCGAATCCGCAACAAGACATCATTTGGGTTGTCTCCAGGTGTCGATATGCGTTTTGGATGGAGGGGTGACTACGTTCTTCCTGAGTTTACAGGGCAAGTCGCTTACATTCTCTATAACACAGCTTTCCCTTAAGGTTAAAGTTTGACATATAGCCTTAAAGTTTGAGTGTTGTGGCATTGACAAGGCTGTGGGGACTGGTGAAGCGTTGTTTAACATGAACTCTGGTCGATTAGAAGCATCACTTGACAGAATCGAAACCATTTTGACCCATACTTCTTCTAATTTTCCGATAAAGGATCAACAGGAAGTATCATCGTCAAGTATATCATCTTCTTAAGTGGTAGTTTTGTATAGCTTTTAACGGTGACTATGAATCTCGTAAGTATGCTCCACTATGGTTACTTGTTGAACTTGATGTCCAGTTTTTACATGTCTTCTTAGAGTTAGTTATATCTTTAGGCATGAAGTTTTGTCACGCAAATCATTTTCCTTTAATATTAAATGGATACACTAATAAAAGATGTGCAATGGAAAAATGATTATGGCCCAAAAAGGTATTTATTTAAATCATTAATAAATGATTACAAACCGAACTTGAGTTAATCAAACAGACGAGTCTTGATTTTGAAATAGTATGATGCGGATATATGCTAGCTACTTCATATACTGGTTAGGTGACACAAACGTCTCGGTGTATATGACATTTGCAGGACAACCCACTTTAAGGTTGGAGTAATACAACAATCCACATTTTGCGGTATACTTTTTCTTCCTTAGATCAACATGACAAATAATCTCACCTCCATCTTTGTATTCTGTCATGAGCATATTTCCGTTGTTCAGCAAGTGCACTAGAGACAAACTTAAAATATCAAGTTTGGGCCGGAGCTGATAGGTTGCCATCATTCTCCAGATATCTCCATCTGCAATAAACTTCCACAGCTTGATACAGGCGGTAGTAGTAGTGGATTTATACATGGCACATAAATGAATGCAGCCTCCGTGAACAGTAATTGCGGAGGAGCTTAATAATAACGGAGCATCATCATCAGGGGGAGTTTCTATCTTATGGAAGCTATTAGCTTTTGTGTCAAATCTCACTGCATAAGACAGAAAATAGAGATTTTTGTTCAAGCAAAAACCTTTTCTGCAAATCCAACCCATATAACTAGTACTTTGAATGTGCGGCTTCGTGTCTAACTTTCTCCATGAGTCGGATTTCAAAGAGTATATGTAAGCATTGCTAAAACATGTTAGAACTAGAAGCTTGTAGTCATCATCACCTGAGCAGTAGTACAATCCGTATACGCTTCTAGAATTTGTGTAGTATTCCATGTGATCAGGATTGGATGGTTCAGACAACCTCTTATACTCGGTCGTCACAGGATTCCACAAAATAATTACAAAGTCATCTCCATGAAAAGTCTTGCTTATGCCTAAACATACCAGCCCGTGAAAAGATGTTAGTATATGCACACAGTGAGGACGAGGGGCTGGAAATTGTGGTAAAGGGCGGCTGCAGGGAGCATTATCAGTCAGCGATTCACAGTCGATGATGTAGAATGTTTTATTCGATATAAAGAAAAGGTTTTGATCTTCTAAGTAGTCTTTTAGAAGGTTGTGGTCGTTGTGCATCTCTCTGAACGTGTCTGATGTTAGGAAGGACTTCCATTGTTTGGAGACACACATGAAACGGACTACAGATTTTGTTGGAACCCTTGTGATAATCTGAAACAAAATTACGTCTTGTGGAAGAGAAACCGTGACCTGAATAGAATTGTGAATTACATTTTTAAGGGTCATATTTTCAATAGTTTCGCATATAAACACATATAAGCGATTTCTCTTTAGTTTGCGGGTGTCATAGGACTAGTGTTTGTTATTCTCGCATAGGGCCACCAAAAACCAAGAGACGACTTTGCTAGTTTCTAACACAATAACAACAATGTTAATGTCACATACCACATATTGTAAAAGAATTTGTAAAAGGAAAACCACGGTTCGAGCTCGACACATACCTTCGATATTAAAGACCGAACGTTTTGCAATAATTTGTACCATAACTTTTTTAGGGTTTTCTTAGAAAAGGAAAACATGATTGGAAAAATTCTAAAAGATGTCTTCTTGTTGCGGTTTTGTTTTTATAGTGTTAATCAAGCCCATTAGAGAAGTAAAATATTATTAGCCCATATGTTTAATGATAACGTATATTAAGTGCTATGGGCCTTCAGCCTGGACCGTAGAGTTATGTTGGGCCCGGCCCAATAAGATAAAAATACAAAGACAAGATGCTGAAACCAAGCCCATCTCATCTATGGTACGAGACGGACCTAGAGGCGTCACGGTCTACGACCGCAAGCAGCCGACGAGTTGACCAAATGTCCACTAAAGACAATCCGTCGACAACGATTACAAAAATCACGGACCCTAACACGACAAGGTTCCTTTTCCAAACATTACGCCTACTACACTTATAAGTGAAATACTTGGAAACCCTAGCATGATTGGAAAATTTTAAAGATGTCTTGTTGCGGTTTTGTTTTTATAGGGTTAATCAAGCCTATTAGTGAAGTAAATGTTATTAGCCCACATGACGTATAATAAGTGATACGGGCCATTAGGCCTGTACCATAGCGTTATATTGGGCCAGTCCCAATAAGGTAAAATACAAAGACAAGATGCTGAAACTAAGCCCATCTCATCTATGGTACGAGACCGACGTAGAAGCGTCACGGTCTACAACCGCAAGCAGCCGACGAGTACACCCACTACACTTATAAGTGAAATACTAGGAAACCCTAGCATCCAACTCGTCTATAAAAGATACCTCTCCTACAACACAAAATGTACGATTTTCTCAACTATTCCTAACATGTTTATTTACTCTAATCGTGAGGTCAACGGTTTACTTTACTTGTGTATGAAATTGTCTCGATTAATTAGTTTAGTGTAAGATCTGATGCTTGAAGGCCCAACCCATCAAGCAATCTAAGACCACTCGATCTATACCCAGTCACACACCCATGGGACCAGTAAACAACTGTGTTCCAAGAGAAATACTCACCATAGCACACTAGCAAATCCGACTCTGACTCCAGTTACGTCCGCCGTACAAAATACAACAAGGGAGGAAAGTGGGCAAGCTCTAGGACACCAAGCGACCCCGTGTCGGACACAATTCTTAGATAGTTTTGTGACAAATAATTTATTACCCATTATAAGCAAAAAGGTCCACGAAGAAAAGAGGCAACAAGACAAGCTAAGAGAAGTAAAGGCTCGTCTAAACTTTGAGGAATCCCTCGAACCAACGATACCTACTTCGGTAGGAGACGGGGAAAAACCAAGTCAATCAAGCATAGGGATCCCGAAAAGGACATAGTTTTCACAAGGTTAGGAGAAAGAAGTACATGTGTATTCAACATATTGGGGTGGGGGAGAAAGGAGTGTGTCCGCACGCTCCAGAAGCCCTAAGGCACCGCAGCTAGCCATAGAACACTTATTTTAAAACTTTTCGCCTCATATAAGCTTATATTTTATTTTTTTCATAATGATCACGAGGATGCATGCGGTCACAATAGGAATAAGGGAGTTTTATTGTGTCCTCACGCTCACTCTTTGTGGCTTATTTTAAAACTTTTCGCCTCATATAAGCTTATCATGTCCTAATAAATCAAAACAAACGCCCCTAGATTACAAAGTTTACCTCTATAAGTCACATTGAATTTTTTTTTTGACGAGTCATATACTTTCTTGTTATATTAGGACAAGTGTCTCAGTGATGACCAAAAGGACTTTAGGGGTGATTTCAGCTTATATAGCGGGCTTATGGCTTATTTGGTTTTCTCCTTATGTTCCGTAAGCTCACTTTTTGTGGCTTTTTTTTAAAAAAAAAAAAACTGCCTTATATAATAAGCTTACCATGTCCTGATAAGCCGAAACAAACGCACCCTAAGTTACAACATTGGTTTTCAGGATATTTTCACTTCGTAAAAACATCTTATGAATCAAACAGACTAAACAAAACCTTATACCACTTATTAGAATTACCTTTAGTTCCTCTTTATGTGTAAATTGTAAGATGAAAAGGACAAATATAATATATGGAGCGAACTTGATTCATCACAATTTGGCTTTTGTTATTGGTGTAATGTTATGAAAGTAAGATTGTGGTTCACCAGTTCTACAATGCCTCGGTGAACGAGATCCAGACAAAGCTTCTTGAAACCGCTATCAGATGACAGAAGGTGGAAATTTATATACGAGAATTTATCTACTTTCACGTTATCAATCT
Organism: Glebionis coronaria; assembly: GCA_025667525.1. Lineage (NCBI taxonomy): Eukaryota > Viridiplantae > Streptophyta > Magnoliopsida > Asterales > Asteraceae > Glebionis > Glebionis coronaria. The sequence goes on along the minus strand of CM046882.1, from coordinate 5,143,553 downwards.
CAATCTCTTTATATAGAAGTTTGGAAAATGGTTAGAAATGGAAGCTCACAACTTGTTTAGGTGGAGACAGTGTGTCTCGAATCTGCAACAAGACATCATTTGGGTTGTCTCCTAGTGTCGATATGCGTTTTGGGTGGAGGGCTGACTACGTTCTTCCTGAATTTACAGGGCAAGTCGTTTACATTCTCTATAACACAGCTTTCCCTATTAACAGTTGAACTTAGATATATAGCCATCACAAAACAACATCGTTTGTGGCATTGGCAGGGCTGTGGGGACTAGTGAAGCGTTGTTTAACGTGAACTCCGGTCGATTAAAGCATCACTTGACAGAATCGAAACCATTTTGACCCATACTTCTAATTTTCCCACAAAGGATCAACAGGAAGTATCATCATCAAGTATATCATCATCTCCTTAATTATGCTCAGTTATCGTTACTTTCTGAACTTGATATCTATTTTATACATGTCTTCTTTGCATCATACATATATAGTTTTATCATCTTGTCATGCTCGTGATCTTAGAGTTAGTTATATCTTTAGGCATGAAGTTTTGTCCTGCAAATCATTTTCCTCTCAAGTTAAATGGATACGCGAATAAAAGATGTGCAATGGAAAAACGATTATGTTCCAAAATGGTATTTATTTAAATCTTTAATAAATGATTACAAACCGAACTTGAGTTAATCAAACAGACGAATTGATTTTGAAATAGTATGATGATAGATATATGCTAGCTACTTCATATACTGGTTAGGTGACACAAACGTCTCGGTGTATATGACATTTGAAGGACAACCCACTTTAAGGTTGGAGTAATACAACAATCGACATTTTGCGGTATACTTTTTCTTCCTTAGATCTACCTGACAAATAATCTCACCTCCATCTTTGTATTCTGTCATGAGCATATTTCCGTTGTTCAGCAAGTGCACGAGAGACAAACTTAAAATATCAAGTTTGGGCCGGAGCTGATAGCTTGCCATCATTCTCCAGATATCTACATCTGCAATATACTTCCACAGCTTGATACAGGCGGAAGTAGTAGTCAAACGATACATGACACATAAATGAATGGACCCTTTGTAAACCGTAACTACGGTGGAGCATGGTGAAACCTTACCATCACACACAGGGGGAGTTTCTATCTTATGGAATCTCTTAGCTTGTGTGTCAAACCTCATTGCATCTTTCATTATAGTTTCAGGAAGAAAATAGAGATTTTTGTTCAAGTAAATACCTGTTCTCCAACTCCAACCCAAATAAATCCTTCGAATGAGGAACTCCGTGTCTAACTTTCCCCATGAGTCAGATTTCAAAGAGTATATGTAAGCATTCCCAGAACATGTTAGAACTAGAAGCTTGTAGTCATTTTCACCTGAGCAGTAATACAATCCGTATCCGCTTTTATATTTTGTGTAGCATTCCATGTGATTAGGATTGGATGGTTTAGACAACCTCTTATACTCAGTTGTCACAGGATTCCACAAAATAATTTCAAAGTCAGCTCCACGAAGATTCTTTGTTATGGCTAAACATACCATCCCATGAAAAGATGTTAGGATACGCACATAGTGAGGAGGACAGGCTGCAAATTGTGGTAAAGGGCGGTTGCAGGGAGCATTATCAATCAGCGATTCACAGTCGATGGTGTAAAATGTTTCATCAGAAAGAAAGAAAAGGTTTCGGTCTTCTAGATGGTCTATGTGGTCGTTGTGCATCTCTCTGAACCTGTCTGATGTTAGGAACGACTTCCATTGTTTGGAGACACACATAAAACGGACTACAGATTTTGTTGGAACCCGTGTGATAATCTGAAACAAAATTACGTCTTGTGGAAGAGAAACCGCGGCCGCGTCATATAGTGTTTCCTGAATAGAATTGTGACATACATAACAGCATTATTTTTAAAGAATAATATGTTTGTAACAGTAATAAACTCATGCTAGTTTCTAGGGTCTTGGAGGGTGTGCAATAGCCAGGTCTAGACTTAAAAAGGATTATATTTTCACGAGTTTCGCATATAAACACATATGATATTAAACATGTATGAGCCATATAAATTCTGCAAAAACATTTTTAAAAGGAAAACCGGACGGTTTGAGCTCGACACATACCTTGGCTATCAAAATTACCTCTTGTGGAAGTGAAACCGTGGCCGCGTCATATAGTGTTTCCTGAATACAATTGTGACATACATAACATCATTAATCGAAGGATATTGTATTACAAAACCAAGTATAATAAATACGAAGTGCAATGTTTGTGGATATATGTGTTAAACATGGTTGGAGCTCGACACATACCTTCAATATCAAAGACTGATCCTTTTTCAATAATTTGTAGCATAACTTTTTTAGGGTTTTAGTAGAAAAAGAAAACATGATTGGAAAAATTCTGAATGTAGTTACGGTTTTGGTTTTATAGGGTTAATCAGGCTCATTAGAGAAGCAAAGTATTATTAGCCCACTTAATGATGACGTATAATAAGTGCTACGGGCCATTCGGCCTTGACCATAGCGCTATATTGGGCCAGTCCCAATAAGGTAAAATACAAAGACAAGATGCCGAAACTAAGCCCATCTCTTCTATGGTACGAGACGGACGTAGGAGCATCACGGTCGTAGCCGCAAACAGCCGACGAGCTGGCTAAACGTCCGCTAAAGACAATCCGCATACCATGATTACGAAAACCGCGAACCCTAGCCCAACAAGAGTCCTTTTCCAAAGATTACGCCCCCTACACTTATAAGTGAAATACTAGGAAACCCTAGCATCCAACTCGCTTATAAAATGGACCACTCATACAACATCTTTGTTTTAAGAAAAATACTCACCATGAGCACACCGCCAAATCCTGCTCCCACTCCGATTACATCCGCCGTACGAAATACAACAAGGTAGAAAAGTGGGCAAACTCCAGGAAAGCCAAACGACCTCGTGTCGGACACAATCCTTAGAGAGTTTTGTGATAAACGCTATTATCAACTATTACCCATCATAAGGGAAAAGGTCCAAGAAGAAAAGAGACAACAAGACAAGCTAAGAGAAGTTAAGGCTCGTCTAAACTTTGGGGAATCCTTCGAACCAACTGATACCTACTCCAGTAGGAGACGGGGCAGAACCGAGTCAATCATATAGGGACCCCCAAAAGGACACAGTCTTCACAAGGTCGGGAGAAAGGAGGAGAGGTGTATTCCATGGATTGCGGTGGGTCGAGAGAGAGAGAGAAAGGAGTGTGTCCACAGTCCACACGCTCCATAAGCCCTAAGGCGCGGCAGCCACAGAACACTCATGAGGAAGCGAAAAGCCGATACCAAAGCTCTCGTAGGGAAAAATGCGTCCTGCTGCTAAAAAACGTCATCACAGCACCGTCACAAAAGGTTAAGGAATGGCCCGAAAGCGAGGACAACGGACGAGGACACTCAAAGTCTACGTCAAAAAGACCGCATCCGTTACATTGATTTCCTGAAGAAGACAAGAACGCCTGGTAATATCAGAACATACGATGGAACCACAGACCCGGAGGAAGGCAACACAAAGGTAGAGCAATAGGCGATGCCGACATGGAGTCATATGTTCAGTTCTACACTTATCGCATCCGCTAGAGTATGGTTCCACATGGGGACATATACTTTCTTGTTAATTGTTATATACTTATATTGGGACAAAATTTCTCTAAGATGACCAAAAGGACTTCAGGGTGTTGTCGGCTTATATAGAGGGCTTATGGCTTACTTGGTTTTCTGCTTATGTTTCACAAAATAACTTTTTTTTGGCTTATTTTGAAACTTTTCGCCCCCAGATATTACAACATTTGTTTTCGGGTCATTTTGACACGTGCCGCATTGACAGTTTCACTTCGTAGTTCGATGAAGCATCTTTGAATCAAAGAGATTCAACAAAACCTTATGTATGAGCCATATAAATTCTGCAAAAACATTTTTAAAAGGAAAACCGGACGGTTTGAGCTCGACACATACCTTGGCTATCAAAATTACCTCTTGTGGAAGTGAAACCGTGGCCGCGTCATATAGTGTTTCCTGAATACAATTGTGACATACATAACATCATTAATCGAAGGATATTGTATTACAAAACCAAGTATAATAAATACGAAGTGCAATGTTTGTGGATATATATGCGTTAAACATGGTTGGAGCTCGACACATACCTTCGATATCAAAGACTGGTCCTTTTTCAATAATTTGTAGCATAACTTTTTTAGGGTTTTAGTAGAAAAAGAAAACATGATTGGAAAAATTCTGAATGTAGTTACGGTTTTGGTTTTATAGGGTTAATCAGGCTCATTAGAGAAGCAAAGTATTATTAGCCCACTTAATGATGACGTATAATAAGTGCTACGGGCCATTCGGCCTTGACCATAGCGCTATATTGGACCAGTCCTAATAAGGTAAAATACAAAGACAAAATGCCGAAACTAAGCCTATCTCTTCTATGGTACAAGACGGACGTAGGACCGTCACGGTCTACGAGCGCAAGTAGCCGACGAGTTGACGAAACGTCCGCTAAAGACAATCCGCCGGCCACGATTACGAAAACCGCGGACCCTTACCCGACAAGGGTTCTTTTCCAAACATTACACCCACTACACTTATAAGTGAAATACTAGGAAACCCTAGCATCCAACTCGCCTATAAAAGATACCTCTCCTACAACACAAAATGTACGACTTTCTCAACTATTCCTAACATGTTTACTTACTCTAATCGTGAGGTCAATGGTTACGTCCGCCGTACAAAATACAACAAGGGAGGAAAGTGGGCAAGCTCTAGGAAACCAAAGGACCCCGTGTCGGACACAATTCTTAGATAGTTTTGTGACAAATACTTTATTACCCATCATAAGCAAAAAGGTCCACGATGAAAAGAGGCAACAAAACAAGCTAAGAGAAGTAAAGGCTCGTCTAAACTTTGGGGAATCCTTCGAACCAACAGATACCTACTTCGGTATAAGATGGGGAAAAACCAAGTCAAACAAGCATAGGGATCCCGAAAAGGACATAGTTTTCACAAGGTTAGGAGAAAGAAGGACATGTGTGTTCAACATATTGGGGTGGGGGAGAAAGGAGTGTGTCCGCACGCTCCAGAAGCCCTAAGGCACCGCAGCCAGCCATAGAACACTTATTTTAAAACTTTTCGCCTCATATAAGCTTATATTTTATTTTTTTTCTTAATGATCACGAGGATGCATGCGGACACAATAGGAATAAGGGAGTTTTATTGTGTCCGCACGCTCACTCTTTGTGGCTTATTTTAAAAATTTTGCCTCATATAAGCTTATCATGTCCTAATAAATCGAAACAAACGCCCCTAGATTACAAAGTTTACCTCTATAAGTCACATTGAATTTTTTTGACGAGTCATATACTTTGTTGTTATATTAGGACAAATTTCTCCATGATGACCAAAAGGACTTTAGGGGTGATTTCAGCTTTTATAGCGGGCTTATGGCTTATTTGGTTTTCACCTTATGTTCCGTAAGCTCACTTTTTGTGGCTTATTTTTTTTTAAAAACGCCTTATATAATAAGCTTACCGTGTCCTGATAAGCCAAAACAAACGCACCCTAAGTTACAACATTGGTTTTCAGGATATTTTGACACGTGCGGCATTGACGGTTTCACTTCGTAATTCGATGAAACATCTTATGAATCAAACAGACTAAACAAAACCTTATACCACTTATTAGAATTACCTTTACTTCCTCTTTATGTGTAAATTGTAAGATGAAAAGGACAAATATAATATATGGAGCGAATTTGATTCATCACGATTTGGATTTTGTTATTGGTGTGATGTAATGAAAGTATGATTGTGGTCACCAGTTCTACAATGCCCCGCTATCAGATGACAGAAGGTGGAAATATATATACGAGCCTTTACATCATGATGTACACGCCTTGTTTCCAAGAAGATCCCTCTTACCAAATTCCTTAACCTCCAGGTTTGTTTCACTGCTTGCACCTTATCAATCTCCATCCATTTATAGCACATCAAAAATGCACATTTTCAAATGTATATATAACAAAAGTTGGAAACATGCTGGTAGGAATAGGTCACAGTTTTTATTTGGGTTCTCTCCTAATGGAGACGGGGTGTCTCGAATCCGCAACAAGACATCATTTGAGTTGTCTCCTGGTGTCGATATGCGTTTTGGATGGAGGGCTGAGTATGTTCTTCCTGAGTTTACAGGGCAAGCCATTTACAGTCTCAGCTTTCCCTATTAATGGTTGAACTTAGATATATAGCCCTAAAGTTTGAGTGTTTTGTTTGTGGCATTGACAGGGCTGTGGGGACTGATGAAGCGTTGTTAACATGAACTCTGGTCGATTAGAAGCATCACTTGACAGAATCGAAACCTTTTTGACCCATACTTCTTCTAATTTGCCCACAAAGGAAAAGGAAGTATCATCGTCAAGTATAAATATCATCTCCTTAAGTGGTAGTTATTGTGTAGCTTTTAACGGCGACTTTGAATCTAGAATCTTGATCACCATTAATCTTGGCATGAAGTTTTGTCATGATATCATTTTGCTTTAAAATTAAATTGGTACACGAATGAAAGATGTGCAATGCAAAAACGATTATGTTCCAAAAAGGTATTTATTTAAATCTTTAATAAATGATTACAAACCGAACTTGAGTTAATCAAACAGACGCGTCTTGATTTTTCACTTGAGTATGCTAGCTACTTCATATACTGGTTAGGTGACACAAACGTCTCGGTGTATATGACATTCTCAGGACAACCCATATTTTGTGGTATACCTTTGCTTCCTTAGATCTACTTGACAAATAATCTCACCTCCATCTTTGTATTCTCTCATGAGCATATTTCCTTTGTTCAGCAAGTGCACTAGAGACAAACTTAAAATATCAAGTTTGGGCCGGAGCTGATAGGTTGCCATCATTCTCCAGATATCTCCATCTGCAATATACTTCCACAGCTAATGGACCCTTTGTAAACCGTAACTGCGGTGGAGCATGGTGGAATCTCTTAGCTTGTGTGTCAAACCTCATTGCACCTTTCGTTATAGTTTCAGGAAGAAAATAGAGATTTTTGTTCAAGTAAATACCTGTTCTCCAACTCCAACCCAAATAATTTCTTCGAATGAGGAACTCCGTGTCTAACTTTCCCCATGAGTCAGATTTCAAAGAGTATATGTAAGCATTGCGATATGTTAGAACTAGAAGCTTGTAGTCATTTTCATCTGAGCAGTAATACTAGGAGGACGGGCTGAAAATTTTGGTAAAGGGCGGCTGCATGGAGCATTATCAATCAGCGATTCACAGTCGATGGTGTAAAATGACTCATTAGAAAGAAAGAAAAGGTTTTGGTCTTCTAGATGGTCTATGTGGTCGTTGTGCATCTCCTTGAACATGTCTGATCTTCATCTTAGGAACGACTTCCATTGGTTGGAGACACACATAAAATGGACTGCAGATTTTGTTGGAACCCATGTGATAATCTGAAACAAAATTACATCTTGTGGAAGAGAAACCGCAGTTTCCTTCAATATCAAAATTGCGTCTTGTGGAACTGAAACCGCGGCCGCGTCATACAGTGTTTCCTGAATAGAATTGTGACATACATAACATCATTAATCAAAGAACATTGTATTATGGTTGTAACAGTAATAAGAACAATATTAATGTCACATGCCACATATCCTAAATTAATTTACAGTATAAAAAAAGTTAAACGGGCACGTTGCGAACACTTTTTTATAGCAAAACCAAGTATATTAAATATGAAGTACAACGTTTGTAGATATATGTGTCAGACATGGCTCGACACGTACCTTCGAAGACTAGTCCTTTTTCAATAATTTGTACCATAACTTTTTTAGGGTTTTCGTAAATGAAGAAAACATGAATGGAAAAATTCTAATGATGTATTGTTGCGGTTTTGGTTTTATAGTGCCATTAGAGAAGTAAAAATTCTAAAGATGTGTATTATTTTTTTATCAACCCAAATTTTGAACCAATCTAACTGAATTTAAAATTTGTTAAAAGATATGATTATATCCAAAAAGATATACTTCCTCCGTCCCTAAATAAGTGTTCATTTTAACTTTTTAGGGTTTTTTAATTCAATTTTGACCGTAGACATTATTTTTTGTTATAAAATACTTGATGAAAAATTATACAAATGAAATTTCATTTAAAACTCAATTCATTCATATAATTTACATCAAGTATTATGTAGCAAAAATATAAATACTTACGGTCAAAGTTAAAAAAAAACTAAAAAAAAGTCAACACTTATTTAGGGATAGAGAGAGTAATAATTATATTGAATTATAAATAATTATATCTAAAAAGATATAATAATTATATAGAATTATATTTAAAAGTTGTCAAATTTTGAGTTAAGTCGAATAACATGAATTTATCTAATAAGATATAGAATTATATTGCGATTTAGTCAAAAAAAAATTATTTCAATTATAAAAAAATGTTTTTATATTAAAATTAAATTTTATTAATCATTTTACATATATAAATATATAAAAAAAAGTATATATTTGTAAACTTTAGTTTTTGGTTCAGTTTTTGGCCGATTGCCAAATTCATACCCAGCCAAAAACTGAATCTGTAATTCGGTTCGGTTATGACACAAAACCATGGCCTATACAAAAGTACTTAAAACGTACAAAAAAAACATGTGTATATCTTTCTTAGAGCACCCACAATGGGTCAAATGACTTATTGCTTTTTACGATTACAAAAAACCAAAAATTATAAACCAAATCGAACTGAAAACCAAATTTTAATTCGGTTCTATTTTCGGGTTGACTCGAGTTCTTTGAATTTTTCTAAGAAAGATATAAAATTCTATTGATATTTAGCAAAAAAAAAACTATTTCAAGTATAAAAATTGTTTTTATATTATGATTAATTTTTAATAATCATCTTACATACATAAATATATAAAAAATATATATATATAACTGTAAAACTTTGATTTTCGGTTCGGTTTTCGACCGATTGCCAAATTTGTACCCAACCGAAAACTGAATTTGTAATTCGGTTCGGTTATGACTCAAAACCATGGCCTATACAAAAGTACTTAAAACGTAAAAAAACATTTGTATATCTTTTTTAGAGCACACATAATGGGTCAAATGACTTATATCTTTTTATGATTAAAAAAACTTAAAAGGGCTTTTTTTCATTGTACTAAAGGCTTTTTTGAAAGCTTTTTTGCAATGACTTGTAAACTCTCAAGTCATTCTTACAGGTTTAAGATATTAGATGTGTTATTCATTAATGTGTTAAATGAATCAAGATTTTGATGACTTGACACATTATAAATGCTTTTAGTTCAGTCAAACACAGTTTTTATCAGTTTATGTTTCGTGTTTTTTGTCAGTTTAATAGTTTTGACTCACCGAACTTCATTTTTTGTTTTCGAACTTTTCAGTTTACAGTTTTATACTAACAAACTCAAACTTATTATTAAAAAAAATATGAACGTTTTAGGGGTACAAATGGTTTTTTAAAAGGATCTGTATAACCTTCCCCTAATTTGAGTAATACCCACTGAAATAACCAAAATCAAATCGGAAGAACGAAACAAATTTGTGATCCAACCGAGTTTGTCAAGATCAAATCGAACCAAATTAAATGTTTGATTTTTGATTTAGATATCATTTTAACAATTTAAACCGAAAACCAAATTCATACAAACATATATTCTTTTTTCTTTCTAAAAATCCATATAGTTAAAATTAAAACAAAACTGCAACAACACATCTTTGAAACGAGATATATAGCCCGCACTTCGCGGCGGAGGGTGCAATACTAACGACTGCAGTGAATCGATAACACGATTAATTGTTTGCGTTAATAACTGGCCTTGCATGGAACGATTAACCTCAAGGACTATTTTGATACAAATATATTTTAAATGTGTAATAATTTTCATATTTTTTTATAAAATCATACGTATGTCAAAAGCATTAGAATATTAGGCGCGTTTGGTTCGCAATTAGACGGGCTTTTCAATAGTATTTTTTCTCCAAAAGACCCGATAGATATATGCTCCACTTTTGATAAATAAATTTTCTTATACTTAAAAGGAGTAGATAGTTGAAAGTCCAATGTTGTTTTTGTAATATGTTGCATAATGTAAGGGGCACTTCGTAATTTTGTTTCTTTGTTCAGGTAACGGGGGCATTTTTTAATTTTTATTTTGGTGGGATTGCAAAACGATACATACAAATAAACAAAACGACATTGCAAAGTGAGTTACGACGTTGTTTGCAACACATTTACTATATATGAGTCGTATAGCGCGCGTTTTGCGGTGGAGGGCGTAAGATCAACGGTATCAATGGACCGATAATAAAAAAAGATTGTTTGTGTGAATGACTGGCCTTGTAAAGAACAAATAACCTCAAGGAATATTTTGCTAAAAAAATATTTTAAATGTGTATTAAGTTTCGTCATTTTTTTATAAAGTCATATTTATGAAGTATTGGAATATTGGGCTCGTTTGGTTTATAATTAGACAGTTTTTGTAAAACCCGCATTAAAATACCATGAACAGTATACATGAACAGTGAACATACAAAAATATGGTAAAATTTAACTTTCCATTTATAATATAATTCACGTGTCACGATATTTAATAACATGAAATTACGTATACATTATAAATGTGTTAAGTACACGACATATAAAAATCACGATTATTAAACATGAGTGTGCACATAAATAACTGAACTCGGGAAAAATACGGGTTTCCCCGTGGGCTCCCTATATGCTGCCAAACAAGAAAGAAAGGAAAAGGATGGGCTTGGCCCATGACCCAACTTAATTCTATGTTAAACAAAACTCTAGGGAAAATTTTAACATAATTTAGGTTTACAGAAAAATTTCTCCCTTGCCTCCTTTTTCCCTTCTAGCCGTCGGCCATAGATCAACCACAAGGACAAAGCGGACGATTTTCTATGTTGATTTTGTGTGTACGTGATCGTGATCTCATAACCTTTTCTTCCGCGAGTTCGGTAAATCAAACACCTTTTCTTTTCTTTTTAATTCTTATGGAATTCATGTTTTATTTAATTGATCTTAAAAATAAGTAATTAAAACAAGTGGGATTAATTAAAACATGGAATTAAGGAGGTGTTTGTGGGTGTTTTGTTCAGCCGAGCACCAAACCGAGAGCAGGGGGGCTCTCGGTAGTGTTTGATTTGCCCAACCGAGACCTCATGGTCTCGGTGTGGGGTTCTTGTGGGTCGAACGCATCAAGGGGACCCCTGACCGAATGTCGGGGTGGGGTTTTGTGTTGAATCGAGTGCCAACCGAGACCTATAGGGTCTCGGTGGGGCTTCTATGGCTAACAGTGGGAACAGAACAAACCAAAGCAGGGGTAACCGGTCACAACCGGTGGGAACCGGTGTGAACCGGGCTCGGTGGGAGGCCGTGGCTCGGCAGTGGGTACCGAGAGCCACCAGTGGCAACCGGCTAGCCGGTCTAGCCACTGGTGGGGTTATTTCGGCTCGGCTTAGGTGTGAACCGGGTTTCGGGCTCGGGTTAATTTTTAAAACACGGGGTTCGGGTTTCGGGAATTATTGAAATCAGAAATTATGTTTAATTAAATTAATTACTAGACTTTTTAATTTAATTAAATTCATGACTAGGGTTAAATATTAAAATTAATATTTCATGTATAACCTAAAGTATTTTACTTAGCTTAATTTAATTAAAACATGTATTTTTAATTCAATTCTTATAACATATAGTTTAATTAAATTAACCAGTTATTTAATTAATAAGCTATAACCATGACTTGTATTATACTAATTAAACTTTGGTTATTATTAATTATCCAGCTTATTTCTAATTATGGAAAGTTACTATTTTTGAAAACTTTCTATTTTTGGAAACTTACTATTTATGGAAACCTGTTTTTTAGAAAGTTACTTAGTATTACAATACAAGTATTATAATACACTAATACATGAATAAAATACAACAGAGCATCAGTATAACTACAGATAACACAGTAACACACTAAAACATGACAACATACGTATAACAAGCTAATAACACACAGAACTAGTAAAACACATGTAATTCAGACAACTCATACACGTTCCCATTCTTATGTAGTATTATCCGTCAAGGCGGAGTAGTTTCTTCAGCGCTTTCGTTAGCTTCTATTGGACATAAGGTACGGATTTCCCGTCCTTCAGTAAGGACAACCTCTTCCTTTATTAGGATTTCCCGTATGCAGCCAACTGCTTTCCCCAGTAGTTACAGATTAAATGTTTATGTTTTATTAGTTACCTTAGCCATATACATGCATGACTAGGTTCACCTAGTTATGGAGGTACCATAACCATAACACTAGAGGCACTAGTGTTATGACTTCACCACGGCGGAGTGATAGCTCGTGGCGTCCCTTTCAGTTATTTGGCCATTATTCTATTGTTATTATCATGTGGGGCGTATGGGTGCATCCTAGGTTCAGTTTCAGTCAGGATTTCATGGTGAATGTGGTGTGTGCCTTGCATTCTTCACAAGGAGTTGATCCCTCCTACCCATTACAAATTAATCAGAGGCATCCCCTCTAATTTGCATGACGAGGTCACCCCTCAAAGTATTCATGCATGTTGTTGACCTCATGACCTATATTGGCTTTTGGTATATTAACTAATACAGATTTTCATAAGTAATATAAGCTATGTTTTCAGAACTAAAACCGGTAAACATGACATACATCTAGGTTTTCCCAGGACTTATTCATTTCCGCCGCAAATCCATGCTTTATATGCTTTATATGCGTCATTCCTTTATGTCTATACGTTATGCTATATATCCGTGCATTGAGCGTTATGCTCAGCTGTTTTCCATTTCCATGTTCCTAAACGGCAGGTACCCAATGGCGCAAGTAGGAACTCCATAGTATGTGCATTCGGATGGAAGCTATCCGGCCTCTTTTACCTTATGCATTTATTCCTACTTTTTCATACTTTACTTCATTTGGACATTGTTTAGTCCTTTCATTTATAGTACTTAATATTGCTTGTGTGTGAGTTACTTAGACTACCGATGTTTGATTCCGGTATTTCTATTTATGGTCATGAATGTTTAGACATTTACCTTGCATGCTTTGATGACACACCATAATTTACTATAGCATTCTATCTTAGTAAACGGGGTGTTACAATTATGGTATCAGAGCCCAAGGTTTTGAGTTGTAGCTCTGAAAAACATGACCTGTGACTTATGGGTAGTCACCAGCGTCTTCCTAAAACTGAAAGTTGGTTTTCATGCATTCATGCATTTTAAATTCATGCATTCATATCATTGTCGCAGGTTTATGACTAAGTAATGGTTGGTACAGGATTTGCCCTATTTAGTCGCATGTGCTTTTATCGAAACTTTTAACTTTGGGACTGACCCATAGGCGTCCCCTCACTATGTCTTTTGTTTTGGGTGAACTGGCCATAGGCGTTTACCCTCGCGCATATAAAAGTTTTTATAAACTGCATCATGTATTTTAAACTGTTTCATGCATTATAAACTGCTTCATTGATTTATACATTGTTCATACATTTTTATGTTCATCTCATTTTAGATTTATGATTTATGTTGCCTTTTGTTTTAACTGTCAGATGGTGAACACATGCAATACTCAAGAGTTGGTTGCATCTCTCAATGCAACTCTGCAAGCTATCCTTCCCCAACTTCGCAATGAAATCAGGGACGAAGTTCATGCTGAAATTCAAGCTCAGGGCGTTTAGTATGGCCCTCATCCTGAAAACTACTACAACAACAACAATCCTCCACCACCACCACGTGCTACTCTTATGACTTGGTTGGAGTGATTCAACAAACAGTGACCCCGTTCGTTTGAGCAGACTGATAGCTCCAATGAGGCTGAGGCTTGGATTTCTCACATCGAGAAGATATTCGATGCGATGGGTTGTGACGGCATTTTCAAGGCAAGTCTGGCTTCCTATAAGTTTGAATGTGATGTGCTGCAGTGGTGGAAGTCTGTCAAGCAGGCCAATGGTGGTGATAATTGGGTTGCACTGCTGACATGGGACCAGTTTAAGGAGCTCTTCCTTAACCAGTACTTTCCACATGCTGAATAGGAGATGCTTAAGCGGGATTATCATAATATCCAACAGGTTGCTGGGGAGAATAGCAACAAATTTATGCAGAGGTTTCTTCGTTTGGCTGGTTTCTTGGGAGCAACAGTTGGTACTGCTGAGGACCAAGCTGAGAAGCTTCGCTGGGATCTTCGCACTTTGGTTGCCAATAGTTTGGTTTGTTCTACGTTCACTACAGTAGCACAGGTGGCCGATGCAGCCCGTAAGCTTGAGATGCTTCAGGAATGAGAGGAGTTTGGTGATGACAGAGAAATGAAGACATATCTTCAATCACCAATTGTAAACCATTCATCTCCATCAGTATTTTTCATTTTCATATCATCCTCTGTTCAACTTTATATTCCAGGCAAAAGACTGACGACCGTAAGCCTGCGGCCGCTCAGCAGCAAGCATCTAAGGGAAACGGTCAAACCAACGACCGTTCTGATTCTGAGAGGCATGGCGATAATGATAATTACCGTAACAACGCTAATAACTCGAACACCAGCAGGTCCCTACATTAACTTTCTTTCATGTTAAACTATATTATGTTATGGTATTCTGACACTCCAACAATTTTAAATCAGGAACAACAACAACGGTAGGGATCAGGACCATAGAGATTCGCAGCCTAACCATTCTACCTCATCTGGTAATTTTCAAACCTTCTATGCAATCATGTTTATGTTCCATGCTCATGTCTCATGCATATAATCCTGAAACAGGCTCTCAGATAACTAAGACGCCTGCTGGAGGATTCAAGCATCCTATCTGTCCTACTTGTTCGCGCAGACATTCTGGTATTTGTCGCCGAGGTATTGGTGGTTGCTTCAAGTATGGCCAACAAGGCCATCAGCAGAAGGACTGTCGCCAGGGTGAGATAGAAGGCACCTCTAGACATGCCGACACCAAGCCACCTCCTACTTCTGGTCACGTGTTCACTACTAATAGAGACCAGGCGAATAAGACTTCGGGTACCATCACCAAAAACCTCTTTATGAATGGTTTGGCAGCATGTGTTCTATTTGATACTAGAGCGACTCATTCAGTCATATCCACTACTTTTGTTGTACGTGTTAGGATTTCCCCTATGCCGTTAGATATTGCCTTATGCATTCCACGCCACTTAGGGACTCTGTACGAATCACCCAGTTGTACACAGATCTTCCACTAGAATTTGATGATAAGATCCGCAGAGTTGACGCACTTCCTTTGGACATGTGGGATTTGAACTTGATTTTGGGCATGGACTGGTTATCCAAACACCAGGCTACGAATGACTGCCACACTTATCGAGTTATCTTCGGTGATGTTAAATCCCCAGAGTACATACACCATGGTTTTCTGCCAGGGAGGTCAGTACAAATTATTTCATCTATGGAGGCGCGTGCATTGTTATCACACGGCTGTCAGGGCTTCATAGCCAATATTCATGACATTTCTGTCGAGTCTCCATCGATCCAAGATCAGCCTATCGTGTCAGAATTTCCTGACGTCTTTCCAGATGAACTTCCGGGCATACCGCCTGTTCGTGAAGTCGAGTTTAAAATTGAGCTCTTTCTAGGTGCAGAGCCAATTTACAAGGCTCCTTATCGCATGGCTCCTATAGAGCTTAAGGAACTAAAAGATCAGCTGCAGGAACTTGGAGCGAGGTTCTATCCATCCCAGTGCATCGCCATGGGGTGCACCGATACTGTTCGTGAAGAAGAAAGACGGCAGCATGCGGTTGTGTATAGACTATCGTGAGCTGAACAAGATCACGATCAGGAATCGTTATCCTTAGCCATGAATTGACAACCTTTTCGATCAACTTCAAGGCGCCAAGTATTTCTCCAAAATTGATCGGAGGTCCGGCTACCATCAGTTACGGGTTAAAGAGCAGGATATCTCTAAGACTGCTTTTTGTACACGTTATGGGCACTACGAGTTCGTAGTCATGCCATTCGGACTCACTAATGCTCCAGTTGTCTTCATGGATTTGATGAACCGTGTCTTCCATGAGTTTCTGGACAAGTTCGTTATCGTGTTCATTAATGACATCCTGATTTTCTCCAAATCCAAGGAGGAACATGAGAAACACCTTCGTACAGTCTTGCAGATTCTTCGTCAGAAGCAGTTGTATGCCAAGTTCTCAAAGTGTGAGTTCTGGTTAAGCAAGGTGGCATTTCTAGGCCATATTGTGTCTGTAGAGGGGATCACCATGGATCCTGCAAAGGTCAAAGCTATCACCAAATGGCCGAGACCTACATCTGCAACTGAAGTTAGAAGTTTTCTGGGTTTAGCTGGCTACTACCGCAGGTTTGTTGAGAACTTTTCACGGTTAGCCTTACTTTGACGAAGCTGGTGAGGAAAAGAGAGAAATTTGTCTAGACGGAAAAACGAGAGAAGAGCTTTGAAGATCTTAAGCAGAAGTTAGTGACTGCACCTATTCTTACTCTTTCATTTGGCTCAGGTGGATTTCAGATCTATAGTGACATTTCAGGAAAGGGTCTAGGTTGTGTTCTCATGCAACATAGGAAGGTTATTGCATACGCATCACGGTAGCTGAAACCTTATGAAGAAAATTATCCCACTCACGATTTAGAGCTTGTAGTAGTTGTCTTCGCATTGAAGATTTGGAGACATTATTTGTATGGTGAATCATGTGACATATTCATCGATCACAAGAGTCTCAAGTACATCTTCACCCAGAAGGAACTAAACATGAGACAGAGGAGATGGTTAGAGCTATTGAAGAACTACGACACCAACAGTCAGTACTATCCTGGTAAGGCGAATGTGGTGGCAGATGCTCAAAGCAGAAGGTCGGGTATGATTGCTGGCATCTGGATTGCAAGGGAGATCATCCGTGACCTAGAGATGACTGATATCGAGTTTTGTGTACGAGGACAGCATGGTTACTGGGCTAATCTTAGAGTGGAACCATACTTACATTCTAGGATCAAGGAAGCTCAGAAGGACGATGGTGAGATTTGGGCTATCATTCAGAACCTTGATCAGCAGACGGAGTTTCGTGTTGACAACAACGGTATCTTATGGCAGGGCACTAGACTAGTGGTTCCTGATGACTCTACACTCAGGGAAGTTATGCTGACTGAAGCTCACAACTCTCCATTTACCATACATCCTGGTTCTACCAAGATGTACCACGACATCAAGCAACAACTTTGGTGGAGTGGTATGAAGTAGGATATTGTCACCTTCGTTTCTAAATGTATGATCTGCCAGCAGGTTAAGATCGAACACCAGAGAGCTAGTGAGTTACTACGACCATTAGATATTCCAGCATGGAAGTGGGACAAAATCTCCATGGATTTTGTTACTGGTCTACCTGTGACTCAGAAGAAGAACCACGTTATCTGGGTTATTGTTGATAGGTTGACTGAATCTGCTCATTTTCTGTCGATCCACAAGGAGCATCCGGTCAGCAAATTAGCAGACACTTTTCAGAATGACATCATGAGACTGCATGGTACTCCATCAGAAATCATCTCTGACAGAGATCCCCGTTTCACATCGTGTTTCTGGCAGAGTCCGTAGAAAGCTTGGGGCACCAGACTTAAGCTCAGCACTGCCTTTCATCCTCAGACCGACGGACAGTCGGAACGCACCATTCAGACATTGGAGGACATGTTGCAGGCGTGTGCTCTAGAGTGGTCAGGAAGTTGGGATGATTATATCTTTCTAGTGGAGTTTGCATACAACAACAGCTGGCACACTAGCATCAAGTGTGCTCCTTTCGAGATGTTGTATTGTAGGAAGTGTCGCGCCTCAATCTGCTGGGATAAGGTGGGCGAACGACTTCTTGAGGGTCCAGAGATGATTGAGGTGACTAATGAGAATGTCGCCATCGCCAAGGCGAAGCTTTAAGAAGCTCGTGCTTGTTAGAAGAGCTATGCTGATAAACGTCGTAGAGATGTATCTTTTAACGTAGGTGATCACGTTTTCCTCAAGGTATCACCTGCACGAGGAGTTAAACGTTTTGGAATCAGATGGAAGCTCATTCCTCGCTTCATCAGACCGTTCGACATCATAGAACGCGTTGGTGAAGTTTCATATCGTTTAGCGTTACCGCCTCAGCTATCACACGTTCACAACGTGTTCCATGTGTCCTTACTCAGAGGATACAACTATCATCCAGTTCATGTTGTCCAATATCCGATTGATCAGATTCGAGAGGATCATATGTCGAAGAACCCGAGAGAGTTCTTGGACGACAAGATCGTGTCATGTGGAGGAAGACGATTCCTTTCGTCAAAATCCTCTGAAGGGGTCATCCTGAGCAGGAAGCCACTTGGGAGATGGAGGAGTCTATACGAAATTCTTACCCCCATTTCCAGTTCTAATTTAGGTATGTTTCTTTCAGTTTATGTTTCTCTAATTCGAGGACGAATTGTTCTTTTAGAGGGGAAGAGTTGTAAAACCCGCATTAAAATACCATGAACAGTGAACATACAAAAATACGGTAAAATTTAAAACTTTCCATTTATAATATAATTCACGTGTCACGATATTTAATAACATGAAATTACGTATATATTATAAATGTGTTAAGTACACGACATATAAAAATCACGATTATTAAACATGAGCATGCACGTAAATAATTAAACTCGGGAAAACTACGGGTTTCCCCGTGGGCTCCCTATATGCCGCGGCCAAACAAGAAAGAAAGGAAAAGGATGGGCTTCTCCCATGACCCAACTTAATTCTATGTTAAACAAAACTCCAGGGAAAACTTTAACATAATTTAGGTTTACACAAAAAGTTCTCCCTTGCCTCCCTTTTCCCTTCTAGCCATCGGCCATAGATCAACCACAAGGACAAATGGGACGATTTTCATTGTTGATTTTGTGTGTACGTGATCGTGATCTCATAACATTTTCTTCCACGAGTTCGGTATAATCAAACACCTTTTCTTTTCTTTTTAATTCTTATGGAATTCATATTTTATTTAATTAATCTTAAAAAAAAGTAATTAAAACAAGTGGGATTAATTAAAACATGGAATTAAGGGGTGTGTGTGGGTGTTTTGTTCGGTCGAGCACCAAACCGAGAGTAGGGGGCTCTCGATGGTGTTTGATTTGCCCAACCGAGACCTGATGGTCTCGGTGTGGGGTTCTTGTGGGTCGAACGCAGCAAGGGGACCCCCGACCGAATGTCGGGGTAGGGTTTTGTGTTGAACCGAGTGCCAACCGAGACCTATAGGGTCTCGGTGGGGTTTCTTTGGCTAACAGTGGGAACAGAACCAACCAAAGCAGGGGGAACCAGTCACAACCGGTGTGAACCGGGCTCGATGGGAGGTCGTGGCTCGGCAGTGGGTACCGAGAGCCACCAGTGGCAACCGGCTAGCCGGTTTAGCCATTGGTGGGCTTTTTTTGGCTCGGCTTAGCTGTGAACCGGGTTTCGGGTTCGGGTTAATTTTTAAAACACGGGTTCGGGTTTCGGGAATTAAAAATCAGAAAATATGTTTATTTAAACTAATTACTAGACTTTTTAATTTAATTAAATTCATGACTTAGGTTAAGTATTAAAATTAATATTTCATGTATAACCTAAAGTATTTTACTTAGCTTAATTTAATTAAAACATGTATTTTTAATTAAATTCTTATAACATATAGTTTATTAAATTAACCAGTTATTTAATTAATAAGCTATAACCATGACTTGTATTAATTAAACTTTAGTTATTATTAATTATCCAGCTTATTTCTAATTATGGAAACTTACTATTTTTGGAAACTTTCTAATTTGGAAACTTACTATTTATGGAAACCTGTTATTTTTAGGAAGTTACTTAGTATTATAATACAAGTATTATAATACACTAATACATGAATAAAATACAACAGAACATCAGTATAACTACAGATAACACTGTAACACACTAAAACATGACAGCATACGTATAACAAGCTAATAACACACAGAACCAGTAAAACACATGTAATTCAGACAACTCATACACGTTCCCATTCTTATGTAGTATTATCCGTCAAGGCGGAGTAGTTTCTTCAGCGTTTTCGTTAGCTTTTACTGGACATAAGGTATGGATTTCCCGTCCTTCAGTAAGGACAACCTCTTCCTGTATTAGGATTTCTCGTATGCAGCCAACTGTTTTCCCTAGTAGTTACTGATGAGTTATAGTCTCACCCCTATGCTTAAGGTGAGACAAAGTACAACTAATTGCTAATGCTCCATGAGAAAAACTATCTTAAGCCAGAACAGTTCACTGGAATAGCTAGGGTGATGAATATCACCTTAGGTCCAGAGACAATGGCAAGAGCTAGACCCAGATAAGGTTAGACCCAGACAAGGCTAGGCCCAGATAAGGCTAGACTTAGACAATGCTAGACCCAGACAAGGCTAGACCCAGACAAGGCTAGGCCCAGACAAGGCTAGACCCAGACAAGGCTAGACCCAGGCAAGCCTATCCCTACGCACATGGAGCATAGCCTCCATCGGAGGAAGGACGATTGCACCTAGCCTACATAGTACGATAATGTACGAATGGTACAGACGCCTGGACCACGACGAGTACTAGAGGTGCATGAGGACAACTCTGACCACGAAGGACAGACCTGGTGCTCATAAGCTATTTAGGTGCTGCTCCTACAAGACAACCTTGACTTCACAATTCATGTGTCTTGGAGCCACCACCAAGTAGTATAAAAGGAGATATTCCTCCAAGAACAAAGGTTAAGTTTTACACACACACTTTACTACTTACTCTCTCTCTCTAGAATTATCACTCACTAGAACCACATACTTACTCTCACGCCGGAGTTGGTCTCAGATTCAAACCCCGAGGCGAGCTAACGGTGTTCTTTCTTATTTCAGCCTAAGAGACTAAGGGCTAGACTAAGGAACTCTGAAGAAGGAAGTTAGCGCTTCACTAGGATGGAGTAGCCACAAGATACTCTGAGGGAGCAAGCCAAGGCTTCATTAGAAGGAGTAGCCTTAAGATACCCGAAGGATCAGGGCTGAAGAAGCTTCTCCGGAAATTTGCTTCAACATCTGGTGCCATCCGTGGGACCGGGAATACCAATCTACCAAAAACTAAGTAATGGAAGATGGTGAACAAGGTCCTACACTGGGGCTAGGCCTAAGCCTGAACACGGGGACACCTGGGGGTGGGAGGGATCCTCTGGAGGTAACCCCTCCTCCTCCCAGACCTGATCAGGGACGCCTTACCCCAGCGTATGTCAAAAAACACATTGAAACACTAAAAACTATGATGAAGGAACATGATGAGCAAAATCGTGAGAAGATGACTCCCCGAAAGCTTTTTAACAAGGAGGTCGAAGAGATAGAGTCAGGAAACTCTCATGGAAGCCCCTCGGCGAGGGAAGGAAGAGGATACTCCTCAGTTAGCTCATCCAAGTCTAGAAACCGAGGTCGGTCTAGGTCCGCTCGAAGACGTCACAGAAGTCCTTCACGCATGAAATCTATCACTAAGTCATATCACTCGAATAGGATGAGCAAAGCCAAGAGCGCTAAGACCAAGTCACGATCAGCTAGGTCTTTCCATAGGAAGGAAAGCTTAGAGTCCGGATATGACTCAAGGTTGGATAGTGATTCGGAGGATTTGAGCACACCATACAGGCGGCCTAAGTCCATGCCTTTCACCTCTCAGATCACGCGTTTCAGATATCATAGGCGAGCCAAGCTTCCTGCTAATGTCCGTGTCTACGAAGGAAGAAAAGACCCAGAAGACCACCTCAGCATCTTCTCTGCTGCTGCTGAGCAAGAAGAGTGGCCCATGCCAGTGTGGTGCAAGATGTTTCGTCAGACTTTGGGTGGCTCAGCAAGGAACTGGTTTGATAGTTTAGACCCAAATAGTCTGGATGGGTTTGAAGAATTGAGCAGCAAGTTTTTAGAGGAGTTCTCGCAACAGAAACGATATGATAAAGATCCCATCGAGATACATGGGATCAAACGGAAGGCCAATGAGAGCCTCCAGGCATTTATGGATCGCTTTAAAGCTGAAAGCTCACACATTAAGGGTGTGCCCCCGGTGCTAAGGATTTCGGCATTCATGCACGGGCATGGACACCTAGAACTAGATAAGAAACTCAACGATAAGATCCCAAAAGCAGTGGATGAAATGTGGGAAAGAGTCAGAGCCTTCATCAGAGGAGAGACAGTGGCTGACACCACAACTATTGTCAAGGCTCCACAATGCGATAGGGGGAATAACAAAGCTGGCTGGACAGGGAACCCAGGTGGATCTAGGAACAGAAACCAAAGGAGGAGCCAAGGAAGGGACATGGGGATATGCCCTCCCTACGCTAGGAAAGAAGTGTTCACACTACTGACCAAGACTCCAAAGGAAATCCTAACCACGGAAAACATGAATTTCCCACCCCCTCCCCCCATGGTAGGAACCCTCGAAAAGAGAAACATGAACAAGTTCTGTGACTTTCACCAAGATCGGGGTCATGACACGAATAATTGCGTTAACCTCAAAAAGCGAATTGAAGAAGCAGTAGCCTCAGGGAGACTAGCACACTCGGTGAAAGATATCAGGCAAGGAGTCCATAAAGACAAAGGACCAGCCAAAGGGAAGGAAAATATCATAAACATGATGAGATCACAAGGGTACCGGAAGAGACTGTTGATCCCAAAGTCAGATCTTAAACCTTAATAGCTTGTTTAAGGGTTGTGATAGAAAGAAAGAATTCAATCTAACACTAGAGAAACTTTGCAAAGCAAAGTAACTAAACAAGATGCGGAATATAATGTTTAGCACAAGAACAATATGATTGAAACATTGAACTTTAATATATCAATGATATACGAATACCCTAAAATGGTATTAGGGTTTACAAAACCTTAAAGTATGACAATGAAAGACAAATGAGAAAGACACACCTTGCATGCTAACCTAGTGAGTCCTTTTATAGCCACAAGGACTCACGTACAAGATCACTACTAACAAACTTGGAAAGTATTAAGGAATAATAACTAAAACGCGTAAAAATCTATTCCATGTTTATCTTTGACAGCAGGGCCTTTGACTTCAGCAGGGGAACCAATCCCCTGCCTTTGTTATTTAGCAGGGGAAACTTACTCTAGCAGGGGTACGGATAATCAACTAGCAGGGGTAACAAATAAGCATAGATTTATTCCCAACAATCCTCCCCTAAACTTGTGCTTTCCCCTAAAGACAAGTTTCTGAATAAATACTAGTTGATGAGGATGCTTACAAACTTTTTGGCCAAATTTGACTGTGAATCATTCTTACCAGATCATAAGCCACAGGCGTTTTAGCATCTACAATTAAATTAGCCTGTGCTAATTTCTTCAAGGTCTCCTGAGAGAAGGGATAATACCTATGATTGATCAAGTACACACTTACTCCTTCCATTACTACCTCATAGACCCCAGAATTGGTAAACAGCTTCCAATACAACAAATCTCCTTTATTCACTGCATCAAATATAGGATCAAATAATTCATGCTCGTACATCCTATGCATGCACTCCCAGATTACCCAATCCTTCTCCACACCATCCATGGTAGGAGGTTTTGCAGCAAACGTTTTCTTCAAAATTTTCCACAGATCTTCTAAGTCTTCACTATCCAACGTCTAAAACATAACATCTAGACTTAGAAATGTCTGTGCTGTATTGTCAGCTCTTGTAAGCTTCCACCAAGTCCTCCCTTTGTGTTCATAAACAACATACTCTATGATAGCAAACTTCTTTCCAAGTTCACTAGGTGAAATATCATCATTTTCCTGCAGAATCAGCTGTTTATCAATTTCATCATTTGAAGGCCGTTGAGACTCCTTAGTAACTGTGCCAACTTTCTCCATTCTCTTGAGTCTTTTGGCTACTCTTTGTACATTAAGTACAGATTTCTCAATTTCTGGAAAACTTTCACCTGCTTGATGTAATGCCCCTGCTTGTGATGATGCACCTGCTTGGGATGATGCACCTGCTTGTGTGATTTCCAAAGATGTTCCTTCAGCTTTTCTTTTCTTAGATTCCCTAGCTTTCTGCAGCATTTCACTTTGTCTCCTAAGATACTCAGCTTCCTCAGGAGAGTTGATAGTCATCCAATCCTCCACATCATACAATCTTAGGACTGGTCTGACTGCTCTTTTTATGGCTTCAAAACTTATATCTCTGAATTCACCATCCTTCCACTTCCTATGTCTCTTAAGCAAAACTTTGTAGTGTTCAAGTTGCCCTTTCTCTGAAGTCAAAAACTTCTCTCTCTGAATTTGATTTGCCCTTCTTTCCAGATACTCAGTTTGATATTTGTAAACAAGGCAAGTCAACTCATACCTGTATTCCAAAGGAGCATTTATCAACTCCTTCTCCCAGTGATCAAGAAATTCTCCAACATGAGGTACCCTGTCATCCAGTTCTCTATGCATAATCTCAACCTGCTTAAGCATATCTTTGGGCCTCATATTTTGCATTCTTTGGTCCTGCATATCCATCTCCTCTTGTTGTAGCCTGAGAGCTACTTGTGCATCATGTGCTTCTTGAGCCCTTTGCTGTTTAGGAGTTAGATGCTTGAATTTTCTCTTGGGCTGTTCAACCATGATTCCTTTTCCTTTGTCTTTTGGATCCACTGCTGGTGCTGGTTTCACTTTAGATGCAGGTTCTTTGATTGCAATCCCCTTCTGAGCTGGTTGCTTTCTGTTCTTTCTAATAAAAGTTTGAGTAATGTTCTTAGCAGGGGAACGACTTACAGCAGTGGGATCAGCAACAGCAGGGGAAACCTTTGAAGCAGGGGCTTCTTCTTGATTTCCCATGGTGAGCAATGTTTGAGCAATTTCTTTGGTTGCACTCCCCTTGTCACTTCCCTTATCAGCACTTCCTTTCTCTATCCCTTTCTCAGCACTTGCTATCTTTCCTCGGACACCACCAGGATATGAATAGTACTGAGTAGACTCTTCTGTATTTGGAACTTCCTCCCCTTTGGAAGCATCCTCATCTGTGGATATAATAAGTCTGGGCTTTCTCCTCCCCTCAAGAGTAGCAAGTCTGGTTCCAAGTTATTGATAACCAGGCCTTGCTTTTTGACATTTTGTACCAGTTGTGCATTCTGCCTTTTCAGACTCATACACATTTTCGTCAATTCCAAATTAGTCAAAGGTTTCATGCTGCTCTCTATCATAGAAGGGGATTTCTCCCCTTTTTGGATATCATGGAGTGAGGGAGAGGACTTACTGATGGTGTCACTGTCCTGCTCACCCCTTGAGGATGAGACAGTAGTGGCAGCCAAACCCTCAGGTTGCTCCAAACCCTTGGAGACTCTCCTCTCTGCTGCTTGTGAAGATTCACCAGGCAAGGGAGACCTGGCAAACCTGGATTTAGATCGCCTTTCATGTTGTGGATCAGCAGGGGGTAAAGGGTTGGCAGGGTGTAGGTTCTTGGCAGGGGAATCAGAAGGTTGGTGTTTAGCTGTTTGATTCTTGGTTCCTTCCTGTCTGATTTGGTTCATCATAATTGAAGTGAGTGGAATGGACCTGCCAGAAAACTGTGGTGATGGTGCAAGAAGGGCGGTGAATAGTTTGGTGGTATGTTTGGTTGCTGAAAAATAGTTTTTGTGTTTAATTGGACCATGATCACTCATATTCAGCAAGAGTTCTATAAACCTTGGGTACATACAAAACTTTGAGTTGCTTGAAACATTTTTAACCATTCCTTTAAAAATCATTTGAGAAAAACAATACTTCCTCCCTGTTGCAAAGCAGATCAGGGCAGAAGCCATCTCACTACCAAATTCATTAAAAGCAGTGGTTTTTGGTGACAAACATTGCAAAACTGTATGAATCAAATACTTCCAATGAGGGGCAAACTGACCTTTAGCAAACTTACATTTTTGGTTTTTAGAAAGTTTGTACCCCAATTTAACAAGACCTGCAAAGATTTCAGCCTCAGAAAAGTTGGTTATCCCATCCTCATCATCAAGAAGAAGATTCTCCCTGATGGAGGCAAGTGTAATCACCTTGGGATGACCATCTACAGTGCTTTGAATTGTAACCTCTCCATTCACTGTTTTGGTCATGGATTTAGACCAGAACTGCTGAATGTGTGAGGTATAGATTCGAGGGTTGATGAGAAGGGCCACTCTAAAGTACGAGGACTTTAGAAAGGCCACAGCATCAGCAAACTCTGCTGGTTCATCATGTAACAAAGCGATTTGGTTATGATTAGCAGCAATTTTGAGAGTCATGATAAAGTTTGAAAATAGTTTGAAGGTTTATAAAGGTGAGAGGTAGGTGGGACTAAGTCGAGAGAGAGAGATAGACCTGCTGGTGAAGGGAATTAAGTTTTTATAGGCGAATTGAAGAGCTGTGATTGGACCAAAATTTTCAAATTGCAAAAATATCAAAGATAAATCTTGATAAAAAAGTAATTTATTTGAAATAATAAAGAAAAGATTACCAATCAGCAAAGAAAGCGCCTTAAATATCTTTTAAAAACAATAAAATATTCCCTAACCAAAATTTATGCTAGCAGGCCCAACGGCTATGAACAGGGTAACGGTATTGTCGGTCAATGGTCAAACAGGGGAATGTTATGAAAGCAGGGGAAGCAAAAGATGAAAGCAGGGGAAACTTTCCTAGGGTATTGGACTAGTCATGGAGAGACCAATGCTAACTAGCTCTGCTCTAATGTACACACTTGTATACACAAGATAAATACATAGAAACTCAAGAGTCCTCTATTCAGCAAAGGTCCCAATACAAAAAGTCAACACATAAGTCACCCTGCACCAGGTTAACCCAAGAAAACATGCATACCCTAGTCACCATCCCTACCTTTTCCCTTACTTATGGTCAGTTAGTCTTGGCAATGTGTGCCACACATCTGTACTTGAACAGCAAGCTGTTTTAATAGAGAAATGTAAACACCCATTACAGTGCCTCAAGGTTTCAGAGTTCTGACAAGCTTTGCAGCAAGTCCTCATCACCCTGAACCCTCACTCACCAATGGATATGATCTAAGATCATATATGAGTATCCTAAGGATACCCTGAGTCCTAAAGGTGTGACCTAACCTCCCCTGAAACATAGAGTATATACCTGATTCACCAATGAGAATAGTATGCACCACATGAAACTCTGCATTGTTAGTCTAAAACCACATATAACCACTTTGTAAAAAGAACAAACCCAATTTAGAGAGAAAATCTCTCTTAGCAGGGGAATGAACCCCCCAGCAGGGGGAATCAGTGTTCAAAAGCAGTGGAATAAAAAGTGATGGAAAAATGGACTAACAGCTATACAATAACAGCAGTAAAGCAACCCTGAATATACATGACAAAATAGACATCAGTTTTTAGGGGGTAACCATTCCAATACCTGCAACCAGGTACTGAAACCTCCCTACTTCAAAAGCTTTTGTTAAAAGATCAGAAACATTAAGTTCTGTATCAATTTTCTCAGGGACAATCAGTCCTTTTTCAAAACAATCTCTGATAAAGTGATGTCTAATTTCAATATGTTTAGTCTTGCTATGAAAAACAGGGTTCTTAATAATGCAAATGGTGATGTTGTTGTCAATGAATATCTTGGTTTTAAGAAAGTTATACCCATAATCAAGCAGTTGATTTTGCACCCAAAGCACTTGACCACAACATGCAGCAGCTGCTACATACTCAGCTTCAGTTGTGGATGTGGCCATAATAGTATGCTTCTTACATTGCCAAGATATAAGTCTGCTTCCCAAAAATTGGCATCCCCCTGTTGTAGACTTCCTATCATTTTTGTCCCCAGCATAGTCACTATCTGAGTAGGCTATCAACTCAAATGGTGACTCCTTTGGATACCAAAGTCCTAAGGTGAGATGACACTTTAGATACCTAAAAATTCTTTTAACAGCAAATAAGTGACACTCTGTTGGTGACACCTGGTATCTTGCACATAAGCAGACTGCAAACATGATGTCAGGTCTTGAAGCTGTGAGATACATAAGAGACCCAATCATTGACCTGTAGTTCCTGACATCTATAAGCTTTCCAGGACCATCTTTACCCCATGGATGATCCTTGTCCATTGGAGTGGACACCTTCTTTCCATCAGACATGCCAAACTTCTTCACAACCTCAGCCACATATTTGTCTTGTGAGATAAATATCCCATCTTTCCGCTGCTGAACTTGCAACCCCAAAAAGAAGTTTAGTTCTCCCATTGCACTCATTTGGAATTTATCCTGCATCCGTTTGGCAAACTCTTTGCTAAGCATAGAGTTAGTGGATCCAAAAATGATGTCATCAACATAGACTTGCACTAGCAGAAGGTCACCTTTTTGTTTCTTGATGAACAGGGTCTGATCAATCTTCCCCCTACTGAATCTATTGTCTAAGAGATATTTAGATAGAGTACCATACCAGGATCTGGGAGTTTGGTGAAGTCCATACATAGCCTTTTTCACCTTGTATACTTTGTCTGGATGTTCTGGGTCTTCAAACCCTGGAGGTTGCATAACATAGACTTCTTCATCAATGGTTCCATATAGAAAGGCACTTTTCACATCCATTTGGAAAACAATGAAGTCCATAAATGAAGCATAAGCAAGGAATAATCTAATGGCTTCAATCCTGGCTACTGGAGCAAATACCTCTTCATAATCAATTCCTTCTTCTTGAGTATACCCTTGTGCCACTAGTCTTGCTTTGTTCCTGACAACTATCCCCCTTTCATTCTTTTTGTTCCTGAGTACCCACTTTGTCCCAATAGGCCTTGCCCATTTGGGACAATCTACCAGAATCCATACCTCTTGTATGTCAAACTGTAAGAGCTCCTCTTGCATGGCTTCAACCCAGCTTGGGTCATTTAAAGCCTGAAAAATCTTCTTTGGCTCTTCTTGTGACAAAAATGCAGTAAACAAGCAACACTGCATGTTGTCATGGTTGAAATTCATGGTGATGTTAGCAATGAAGCTGTGCTCCTTTGCTGTGTACCTTGTATGTCTAGGGGCTTTAGGATTACCAATGATTTGAGAGATAGGATGATCCTTATTGATTCTATAGGTAGGCTGCATGATTACTTCTGTTTCATCTTCTTCCAAATCAGAATTGATGGGGCTATTTTGATTAGGAAAGAAGTCCTCAAAGGAACTTCCAAAAGATACAGCATGACCTAGAGATGGGTGCTGATGAGCTGAATGTAGCTCTGAGTAACTTGGGCCTCCGCTCTTGATTATTCTGCTTCCACTGTTGGATATAATAGGACCATCAGATATGGGTGTAGATGATGAAATGAGTGGGGATTATCTTTCTTCATCACTAGTATCATTAGCAACTGGATCCTTTGTGGAAGGGGAGGCAATTGATCTAGCAGGGGAATCTTGGATTCCACTGCCTTCAGCCATTCCGCTGCTTTCAGGAGGTGACATAGCAGGGGATGAGATTGGCTGTTCTTTTCCTAGAGAAGAATTATCTTCTTGATCATCAGCTTCAATAGGAAATAGTGAGGGTACATTCATGTACCTCAGGGGTGACTTCTCTACACCAGTTGGTTCTTGAGTACCTGAAATATTAGTGTTCTGCAAAGCAACAGGTACATAATTCATAGACTTTGAAAGTACTTCTATATCAAAGAACCAGTCAGGACCTGTTTGAACATCTTCAGGTTTGTCTTCAAGAAAGTTCACATGAAGATTTTCTGTGATTTTGCTTGTCTTCTTGTTGAAGACCCTATATCCCTTGCTGTTTAATGAATAACCCACAAAGTATCCATCATCACCCTTCTCACTAAACTTGCCCAGGTTGTCAATGGTGTTCAAGATGATCACATGACATCCAAAAGGTCTGAAGAAGTCAATTAAAGGAGGTCTTCCATTGAACAGCTGATAGGGGGTCTTGTTGTGTGCCTTAACCACCAAGGCCCTGTTTTGTACATAACAAGCAGTGGATACAGCTTCAGTCCAAAAGATAACTGGAAGTTTTGAATCAGACAGCATAGTCCTTGCAGCTTCAATGAGTGTCCTATTTCTTCTTTCTGCCACTCCATTCTGTTGAGGTGTTCTTGCAATGCTGAATTCCCTCTTGATTCCTTTGTTTATGCAGAAAGAGTCCAGTTTTTGATTTCTGAATTCACCACCATTATCTGATCTCATAGTTACTACCTTCATGCTTTTTGATAATTCAATCTGATTGATGAACCCAATGAGTACATCAGCTGTGTCACTCTTCTGAAATAGAAAGAATGTCCATGTGAACCTTGAAAAATCATCAGTAATCACCAGGCAGTACCATTTCTTCATTATGCTTGCCACAGAAGTAGGACCAAAGAGATCCATATGCAGTAGTTCCAATGGCTTGGTGGTGGACATACTTGTTTTTGATTTGCAAGATGCTCTGTGTTGCTTCCCTTTCAGACAGGCAGCACAAGTATGTTCATTGACAAAAGACTTGGAAGGAAGACCATGAACCAGATTATATTTCACTAATTTGTTCATGTTTTTGAAATTCAGATGACCAAGTCTTCTATGCCATTTCTTACATTCATCTACTGAGGCTTTGGCAATGAAACAGGTTTCATTGTCTTGGAGAGATATGTCCTTGAGATCAATTGTGTACATGTTCTTCTGTCTTGGTGTTCTTAGTACAATAGGAGTGTCTGGTGGTAAGACAAACTCCTTTCCTAACACCAAGCATTCAGTGTCAGTAAACAAGACAAAATTCTTGTTATCAGTCATCTGTGACACACTGAAGAGATTGTACTTGAGTTCTTTCACCAAGTAGACATTGTCAAAGGTCATCCCATTGGTGACAATAGTTCCTTTTCCTGTTATAGTTCCATGCCCATCTCCAAAAGAAACACCATCATTGTCATGCAGGGGCACAAAGTTAGACAGATAAGATTTTTGTCCAGTCATACTTCTTGAGCATCCACTATCCTAATATGCTCTATCATCCCTTGTCTTCTTTGTCACCTGCAAAAAGAAAAACAAATTAGTTTTTCTTGGGGACCCAAGCCATTACAGACTTGGATCTACCTCGTGTATCAATGTAGGATAGCTTATCAAAAACTAGAGATACACCATTATATTGAGTACCCCTTTTGGGTACCCAAACCCAACGAGCTGAGGCTTTCACAGCTTTTTCCCATCTACCCATGCTCCTAGAAGGCAAAACTCTGTTAGCAGGGGATGCCCTAGTTTTAGCAGGGGAATCCCTATGCTTAGCAGAGGGAACCCATCTTTTGTTTTGGCCTCTATTCATGTGTTGGTAAGGTCTAGGGCCCGATTTATATGCATTATAAGGTGTTGGGATGGTCACAGAAGTGCTGGGCTTGGTGTGAACATCATTCTCCTTTCTAAGTGCAGGAACAACATATTTGTCAGTCACCCTGTTTCTCAAGGTAGGGGCAACATACTTGGCAGGGGAAAAAGATTTTGCCCCTGCATTTAGAAGAATGGTTTTAGGTTGCATATCCTTTAAAGGATTTGCAGCCACCACTTCCAATGGTGCCTTACACTCTTGATAAATGTGCTCAAAACTGCCACATGTAAAGCAGGGCTTGGTGTTAATCACAAAGTCTTCTCCTAATTGATGAGACTTTTGGTCATTCCAATTTCTTTGATTACCTCTGACATTCCTGTACATACCAGCATATTTAATGGTGGACTTAGGGGACTGTTATCTGGTCTTAGATTTGGGAGAGCTACTCTTAGAACTAGAATCACTACCAAAAATTCCTTCTCTTGAAAATAGAACAGGGTTATCAATTTTCCATTGTTTTAAAGCAACCTGTTCCTTTTCAAAATCCTTAATAACACTAGTTTTTACTAGAGACTCTTCAGTATCAAGATTATTAGGTATGTAAGCACTCAAGTCAAACTCAATGTCATCCTGTTTTTGAAAACAAGGGAGACCAGTCCAGGACAGATCTTTTCTAGGAAAAGGTGCATGGATGTTGGCAGGGGGTGGTGGTATGGTAGCATACTCATTTTAATCCCAAACCCTGTTTTGTCCCTAGGAGATTGACCAATTTCAACTGCTTTGGTTAAATCTTTTGAAGCTTTTCCAAATTTTTCAACAGTTTCCTCATCTATCTTTTTGTTAGCTTTAAAAATTTCAAGTTCAGCAGTCAATTCCTTAATAGATTGGTTATTCTCCTTGGCATCTCTTTCTAGAATCACAATGTGATCCCTATAATCACTTTCTCTTTGCTTAAACTCTCTTATGGTGGACTCTAACTGTTCTAAAGCACGTCTATAATTATCAAGATCATTACCACAATTGATATAGTCAGCTTTTACCTTTCTTATTTGATCATTCAAAGACTCAGTATTTTTCCTACAAGCTTTAGTACAATATGAATCGTCATATACCTCATTGTCAGAGCTGGAACTTGACATGGCCATTAGTGCAAACTCTTCTTCTTTTTCCTCAGCAACCAAAGCTTGATTTCTTTCCACATTCTCTGTCATGGCACTCCAGTCCCATCCACCTGCTCCATCTATCCCCTGCATGGCTACCATGGCTTTAGCACCAGAATCATCATCTCTGGTTTCCTTCCTATATCTGTTTCCAGTCTTAGGTCCTCTGCATTCCCTTGCAAAATGACTCTTCTTGCCATAGTTGTAGCATTCAACCTTTGTTTTATCAAACCCAGCCACATCAGAGGGATTGATTGAGATCTTCTTCCCATACTTCTTGTAGAACCTATTGGCTCTCATGCTAAGCAGAGCCATATTCCACTTGATATCCATCTCTTCTAGCCCTTGCTTACTGATTTGACTTAGATCTTCATGTAACACAGTAGATCCTTGTGGCCCTTGAGATGCTATAAAAGCACAAGCAGTATCAAGGCTGAATGTAGCTGGTCTTTCTTCATCATAGGATGGTCCAGACCTGGTAGCAGGGGAATAAGCAGCAGGGGCTACTTCAATTCCACTGTTTTTGGAGATTCCACTGCTTTGTGATATGAATGCCATGTTAGCAGGGGAATCACTGGATCCACTTGAGTTGGTGGGAATCGTTCCTTTTGACTTCATCTCATTGACAACAAGTTCAAAAACTTTTAAGTTATTGTATATGTCATCAATGTTCTTGTTGTCCAAGTCATCCTTATTCTGCCAAATTGCCTTATAGACAAACCATTCTTTCTGGAGGCTGTTAAGAAATCTAGTATTCACCTGCTCCTTTGACACCTCAATATCAAAGAATTCCAACTGGGCCACCATATCTTGAAGCCTATTGTAAATAGCTCCAATTGATTCATCACCAATTGCTTTGAAAGAAGCAAAATCATCCAGCATTTGATTCTTCTTCTTCTTCTTTGTGGCTTCATTTCCTCCAAAGGTTGTGCCTATGGCTTCCCATAGTTCCTTAGCTATTTTGTATTTTCTGAATCTGAGTTGATGTCTATCAGGTAGAGCCAACAGCAATGAGCTGTGAGCCCTGACATCATGCCTTCTGGCAAGTATTTCCTTATCACAAAGAGCAGCAGATTTCTTCTTATCTTTACCTTTGGAACTTTCACCTTTTTCTTCTTCCTTGCCCTCTTCAACTACTAACATTTTGTTGAATTGATCACCAAATTCTATGATCTCCCAGAGAACATAGTGTTCCATTTTCAGGTATTGTTAGATTCTGAATTCCCATAATTCAAAGTTTTCAGGATCCAACATAGGTAACTTGAGGTTATTGTGGTTGTTGCTGTTTGAGGACGAGTCTGAAGACATGGTTGCTATGAGGGTTTTGTTCTTGATTTAGACAAAGTTTCTCAACAAGCTCTGATACCACTTGTTGACCCCAAATTCATATCTTAAACCTTAATAGCTTGTTTAAGGGTTGTGATAGAAAGAAAGAATTCAATCTAACACTAGAGAAACTTTGCAAAGCAAAGTAACTAAACAAGATGCGGAATATAATGTTTAGCACAAGAACAATATGATTGAAACGTTGAACTTTAATATATCAATGATATACGAATACCCTAAAATGGTATTAGGGTTTACAAAACCTTAGAGTATGACAATGAAAGACAAATGAGAAATACACACCTTGCATGCTAACCTAGTGAGTCCTTTTATAGCCACAAGGACTCACGTACAAGATCACTACTAACAAACTTGGAAAGTATTAAGGAATAATAACTTAAACGCGTAAAAATCTATTCCATGTTTATCTCTGACAGCAGGGCCTTTGACTTCAGCAGGGGAACCAATCCCCCTGCCTTTGTTATTTAGCAGGGGGAACTTAAACTAGCAGGGGTACGGATAATCAACTAGCAGGGGTAACAAATAAGCATAGATTTATTCCCAACAGAGACCCTATGAGAGAGTGGAGAATTGGATGGATAATGCCATAACATTCCCGTCAGTACCGCGCTATCAGCTGAGGGATTGCCCAGTGATAGTGGATGCCATGATCAAAGGATACGTAGTGAGAAGAGTGTATGTTGACGGGGGCTCCTCGTCAGAAATAATGTACGAGCATTGTTTCAGAAACCTAAGCTACCAAACAATGTCAAGGCTAAGAGAGTCTAGGATACCTCTGGTAGGCTTCTCAGGTGAAGTTCATTACCCTCTAGGCGTCATTGACCTAGAGGTCACGATGGGAGAGTACGGGAGAACCAGGACGATGATGATGGAATTCGCTATAGTCAAGAGTCCCTCGCCGTACAATGCCTTACTCGGGAGAACGGGATAGAGAAGCTTAGGAGTTGTAGCCTCCACCATACACTCAATGGTTAAATTCCCAACGTCAAGTGGGATATCGACATTGATTACAAGCAGAGAGACCTTGAAAGAATGTAGACTCATGGAAGAGGCGCAATCGCGAGTTCTGAGAGATCGCACAGAAGAGTTAGCCCAAAGAGGTACGCTAGGAAGGCTAGCCCATGGTGCTCCTCCCCCACCACCACTAAATGAAACTTACCCCAGGAGGCCAGGGAAGGAGCCCATGGATCAAGGAGAGGAAGAAGAACCACAATCCACTAAGAGGATGAAGCCGTCTAAGCCAGGGTCAGCACCCAAGTTAAAGCCTGATGAAAAGATAGTGGTGAACGATGACTACCCTGACCAGCTAGTCACCATAGGAGGAAACCTCTCCCCAGAATGTCGAATAGCACTCATAAGGACTCTCAGAAATAATGCTGATGTTTTCACATGGACACTAGCCGATATAACGGGTATATCCCGAGCAATCACAGAACATCGCCTGGACACCTATCCTCACATTGAGCCTAAGGTACAGAAAAAGTGAAGTCTTGCACCGGATAGAAGGAAGGTAGTCACAGACGAGGTCAATGAGTGGCTCAAGGCTGGAATCGCGAAACGAGTGCGATACCCCTCATGGGTCGCTAACCCGGTCCTAGAAAGAAAGTCGATGGAAGCTGGAGAATGTGCATCGATTACAAGGATCTTAACAAAGCTTGCCCTAAAGACTTGTACCCCCTACCAGAGATTGACTGGAAGATAGAATCTTTGTTAGGATACAAATACAAGAGCTTCTTGGATGCTTACAAGGGATATCATCAGATCCAGATGAGTAAGAAAGACGAAGAAAAGACTGCCTTTAACACAGAAGAAGGAGTCTTTTGCTACACCAAGATGTCGTTTGGTCTTAAGAATGCGGGGGCTACCTACCAAAGGTTAGTCGACTTTGCCTTCAAGGAGCAGATCAGCGTAAACCTTGAAGCATATGTAGATGACATGGTAATCAAAAGCCAGACCTAGCAAGACATTGTTAGAGACGTGGAACAATCCTTTTCCACCCTCAGGAGGATAAACATGAAGCTCAATCCTAAAAAGTGCTCATTTGGAGTAGAGGAGGGAAGGTTCTTGGGCTACATAGTTACCTCGGAAGGAATACGGGCTAACCCTGGGAAGACGAAAGTAGTCACAGACATGTCTTCAACCAAGACCCTAAAGCAAATTCAATCTCTTAGCGGGAAGCTGACAGCATTGAACCGTTTCTTGTCCAAATCGGCTGAACGATCCTTGCCCTTCCTTGACACCCTAAAGAAATGCACCAACAAGAAGGACTTCAAGTGGACGGAGGTTGTAGAAGTAGCATTCCAAGAAATGAAAGAGCTAGTGTCAGAGCTACCTACGCTCACCACCCCGAAGAAGGGAGAAACCCTGATGATGTACCTATCAGCCGCTGAGGAAGCAGTCAGTTCAGTCCTTCTCACAGAAAGACAGGGAAAGCATATGCCTATTCACTATGTTAGCAGATCCTTGCAAGGAGCAGAAGCAAATTATGATCCAATTGAGAAACTCACCCCAGCCCTGGTCCACGCTGCCAGGCGGCTGAGGAGATATTTTCAGGCTCACCCAATAAAAGTCATAACCGATAGCCTAATCAAGCAAGTGTTGAGCAAATCTGAAGCATCAGGGAGACTCGCAAAATGGTCTGTCGAGCTAGGGACATACGACATAACTTATATACCAAGGGTAGCCGTAAAGGGGCAGGTACTCGCACACTTCCTAGCAGAGTCACCAGTGGAGAGAGTGGTGGCCTCAGCAGCAGATCCAACACCCATGGTAGAAGACATCCTAGAGTCCTCAACCTCCAAGGAAGACCTAACTCCAGGCCCGAGAGCATGGAGGTTGTATACCGATGGAGCATCAAACAGTGAAGGATCAGGAGCAGGACTCATCCTAATCGCCCCAGACGATGTAGAGTACTCCTATGCGCTCAGGTTAAACTTACCCAACTCAAGTAATGAGGCAGAGTACGAAGCACTGCTAGCAGGGCTGCGAATAGCAGTAGAGATGCGAATAAAGGACATACATGCCTTTGTAGACTCTAAGTTGGTAGCTAGTCAAGTAGAGGGCTCATACGAGGCTAGAGGGGAGAAAATGATAAAGTACTTAAAAAAAGTCCTAGAGTTGGCTGGCTCATTCAATAGATTCCGGATATCCCACATCCCAAGATCCGAGAATAGGAAGACAGACGCTCTTAGCAAGCTAGCCGCAGTACAATTCGATCACCTATCCAAAGAAGTGCCAGTAGAAGTGCTAAATGAGCGCTCAGTCGAAACACAAGAAGTAAATATGGTGGTGGAAGAGGAAGGTCCAACATGGATGACTCCAATTAGAGATTACTTGGAGACGGGAAAGCTGCCAGAAGACCCGGTGGAAGCTAGGACACTAATGGAAAAGATTTAAAACTACACCATTGAAGATGATGTCTTATACAAGAAGTCCTACCTAGTCCCATTGATGAGGTGTGTCGGGCCTCTACAAGCTGATTATGTCATGAGAGAAGTGCACATGGGTTCGTGTGGTATGCACGACAGAACTAAGCAAGTGGTAGCTAAGGCAATGAATTTGGGGTACTATTGGCCCTCTATGCATTAGGGATGCTAGGAAGCTCACCTGGGCATGCGAAAACTGTCAGGCACATGCCTCTGTACCCAAGTTACCAAAGGTAGACATGATCTCAGTAACATCAGCATGGCCATTCATGAAGTGGGGAATGGACATAGTCGGACCTCTTCCATTGGAACCTGGAAAAGTAAAATTTCTGATAGTAGCAATCGACTATTTCACAAAATGGATGGAGGCAAAACCAGTAGCAACCATCACCGGGAAGCAAGTACTAAATTTTGTGTGGGATAACATCGTGTGCAGGTTTGGGATCCCAGTCACTATAGTCACAGACAATGGAACTCAATTCATAAATGACCCCCTCAAAATGTGGGCTGAGAAGCTGAAAATAAAGCTAGTCTCCACCTCAGTATACCACCCACAAGGGAATGGAGCAGTGGAAAAAGCGAATCGAATCTTTCTAGAAGGAATTAAGAAAAGACTTGAGAAAGGGAAGTCAGCATGGGTTGAAGAAGCTCCTAATGTGTTATGGGCGCACTGAACAATGAAAAAGACTAGCAATGGAGAAACACCTTTTAGCCTAACTTATGGCACTGAAGCAGTCATCCCAGCAGAGATTGGCATGCCGACACACAGAGTCTCCAGCATAGATGAAGCAACCAATGACAGAGAACTCCGCCTGAACCTAGACATGCTAGAAGAGCGAAGAGAAATAGCAGCTATCAGGGAAGCCAGGTACAAACAACAGGTGGAGAAATACTACAACAAAAGGGTGCGACATGTGTAATTCAAAGTAGGAGAGTTTGTCCTAAGAAAGAACGAGGCCTCAAGGGTAGAGAACACAGGTAAGCTCGGGCTCAACTAGGAAGGACCTTACAAAGTCATCAAAGCTTTCCAAAGCGGAGCCTACAAGCTAAGCACCATGGAAGGAAGATAAATACCTAGAACCTGGCACGCCAGCAACCTAAGAAAGTGCTACATGTAGAGCACATAACTATGTTAGCAAGTTATTATGTATTTCCTCCGGAGGAGCAATTTTCAAAGTGTAGCCTCACTCCGGAGATGACCATAGCCACAACTAATGTATTGTTTGTTCTCTAGTGATATGAATGAAACAAAATTTTCCTCATATTATCTATTAAGACCATACGTTTAAAATACTGAGCTATAAAACGAATCACACAGCAATGGATGGTTCGCTACCTCTAGCTGCAGAGGGTAACGCCTAACAATTAGTTCCCCATGGTGAAACTGATACCATGGTGGTTAGGCTGAGCAACCTTTGCAAATTGACTCCGTAGAAGAAGAATAGGAACAAGCTTTCCTACTCTTCGCACATAAAATTACCCTCCGGTGAGTAGCTACACTTGGAAGGGGGAGTAGCATGAGCCTACAAGGCGAATGTTACACCTATACCACGTAAACAAATGATTGAGTTTCACTAAATAAGGGATATATGGAAAGTAGCACGCTAAACTCGCTAGCAAAGCTGAGATATCCTCACAGGCACTTGTGAAGATACTAGGCAACGAATATGAGCCACACGTGATACACCTCAACCCTAGCTCAATAAGGCTAACACGTCGTCGGCCAAGCATAAAGGACGACGCTTAATAAAACGTGCTAGAGGCATAAAATTTAGATACTATCTAAATAAACTACAACGAAGTAAAGCATGAATCACTCTAATAAGATAATCAAGCACACATGCACATAAAGGGCCATCATACATACGATGGAAATTTGACAACAAAGTCATGGTAGCATACAAAGAAAGATAAAGTACTCAAAAGCCCAAAACAGGGAGGGCTAGCAATACAAATAAAAGTAAAGAAAGTACAAGGCACAAACTACATCAAACAGCTAAGGAAGATCCTGGTCCCGATGACTTCTTCTTCTGGCGATAGGAAACAGTATGGCCGAAAGTCGGAGGAGCCGGAACAGTGGGAGCCTGTTGGGAATAAAATATGGGTCAGATCACCAAACGCTGATAAGAAGAAAGTCAACGCTGATAGATTGACTTTGGACGCTGATAGAAGTCAACGCTGACAGCCTTGAAGATTGACACTGATAGAATATCTTTTGTTTATTTGTTTCTTTATTTATGTATGGTAAAGATAAGCACGACATTGTATTTTCTATTATTATCTTTACCTAGAATAGTTGATTCATAGCTTATTGTACAAGACTTCTTGTTCTATAAAAGAAGGTCTTTTAGGTTAAAGTCATATATCAGTTTTCATAGTATTCGCAAGTTAAACCTTTCATTGTAATCAACACGATTATTCTAATACAAGTGAAAGTTTGTTTAACATCATTGTGTTTTAGATCAAGTGTTAATTC
Source organism: Glebionis coronaria (assembly GCA_025667525.1). Lineage (NCBI taxonomy): Eukaryota > Viridiplantae > Streptophyta > Magnoliopsida > Asterales > Asteraceae > Glebionis > Glebionis coronaria. The sequence continues at coordinate 5,103,813 of CM046882.1, read as the reverse complement.
CGCATAACACTTTGTTACTTTATTCATAAGCAAAGGTTTCTCTACGTGTAGTACTTGATCTAATCTCGTATACACAAAGCTAATCGATCTAAGTTTGGGATCAACAAGTGGTATCAGAGCTTGTTGAGAAACTTTTGATCTTTAAGTAACGCAGAACCCTAAAACACCAAACCCTAAAAACCCTAAAAACACCATGTCTGGAACAAATCAACCTCCTGCTTTGCTGCAAAACAACTTCTCAAATCCTAGTATCAAAATTCCCATGTTTGATGCCAGGAACTTTGAACTTTGGAAGTCCAATTTTGAGCAATACATAGCTATTCATGACTACACTCTTTGGGAAATTATCGAATATGGGAACACATTCGATAAAGCAGCAAAGATTACTGCTGCTATTGAGGCAAGGTCAGCTATTCCTAATTGTCCAGAAGCTGATAAAGTGGAAAAGCCTGATGATGGGAGAGCGGTAGCTGTTGAAGACATAGCCAAGAAGAGGGTGGACATGAAAATTTTGAACATCTTGAAACATGCCCTAGGTCATGAGAATCAGCATAAGTACAAACGTTTTGATTCTGCAAAAGAGCTTTGGGAAGCTCTTGAAGTAGCACATGGTGGCAATGCTGACACAAAAGAAGAAAAGAAGAAGCAACTCTTGCATGAGTATGCTGTCTTTAAAGCTCAACCTAATGAGAATCTCAGCAGTGTGAGAAGTAGACTTCTTGACATCACAAGTCAACTTTCCTTCATGGGAAAACAGATTGATGACCCTGAATTGAATGCTACTTTTCTCAAAAGCCTTGGTGATGTATGGAAGATTGAGACAAGATCTATTCTTGTCAATAACACCCACAAGACTTCCAGGTTTGATGACATCTTCAACAAGTTAAGGCTGTTGGAGAATGAATGGCAATTGGAGAGTGATAACAAATCTTCCAGCAGCAACATGGCCTTCTTTTCACAAAGTGAAGGCCAATTTGATTCCATGAACTTTTATGGACATTCAGCCTCTGGATCTCAAAGTGTCAGTGCTGGATGTCAATCTGTCAGCGCTGGATCATATCCTGTCAACGCTTTGTACTCAAGCGCTGACACACACAATCATGGCGCTGATAGAATTAAACCTGCTGGTTTTGATCTTGATACTGTGTGTGCCTTCATTGCTTCTTTGCCTAGTGATTCAAGGATCACTTATGAAGATCTTGAGCAGATAAGTGATGAACAATTGGAAGAGATGGATATAAAGTGGACTATGGCTCTTGTAAGTTTAAGAGCAAACAGGTTCAATAAAAGGTTCAAGAAGAAGATGACCTTTAATGCTAAGGATGTTGCTGGATTTGACAAGTCCAAGGTGGAGTGCTACAACTGTCATAGGATGGGGCACTTTATGAGGGAATGTAGATCTCCAAGGAGATCTGATGCTGGGAAGCCTTCTAGCCAAATGATTAAGAACCCAGATCCCAAGGCCATGGTTGCTGTTCAACAAATTGATGGCGTTGGGGAATGGGATTGGAGCTGGATGGCTAAGAATGAGGAAGAGGACAGAGCTTTGGTTGCTGAAGTTAAAGAAGAGCATGCTGAATATGCTCTCATGGCACACTCCTCCTCTTCATCAGATAATGAGGTATATGATGATGCTTTCTGTTCTAAGGGTTGTCGTTTAAATACTGAAAAATCAAAACAAGAGATAGTTAAGTTATTAGATGAAGCAAGTACTCTAAGGTGCAAATTATCTAACTATCAAATTGCTCTTACCCAAACAGAAAAGACAGTAACTGAGTATAAGAAAATGGAGTTTGATTTAAAGGATCAAATAAATATCTTAAAACATGAGTTACATCAGAGTAAGGATGTTCAAGATATAGTAAATAGGGTTAATCTTGATTTGATAGCTCAGTTAGAGGAGGCTAACAAAAACAAAGATAATGTGAGTCTTAAAATCCAGAGATTTGATAAGGCCACACAATCCCTAGGAGAGTGTGTTAGTAAACAAAGAGACTCTAAGGATATGAGTGGGATTGGGATAAATAACTATAATGTTGTTCCACCACCAGCTGGGGATTTCTATGGTGTCCAATCAAAGGACTTATCTTGGACTGGCTTGCCAGAATTCCAAGAGGAGGAGTTTATTCCTCCACCTAGAGTGACTTCCCCAGTTGAGGAATATCAGCAAAAGCTGACTGACCTAGAAGAGTGGAAGAAAGCTAACCACACCTTGTTTGTTAAGGGAGGGTTATTGTGTGAAAGTCCAAATGAGCCCACACCAATCACGAGCCTTGATCCTAAACCTATTAAGATCACACACCCTACCACTGGCAAACCTGTTGACCTTGGCCCACAAAATGTTAGAAAACCTAGTGTTAAATATGTAGAGATGTATAGAAATTCTAGGTCACCAAAAAGCCAAGTAAGTAATCATGGAACAGGCTTCTTTGCTTCTAGACCTAAGACTATGTCTAGAAAAGCTTGTTATACATGTGGTAGCTTCTCACATTTGGCCTACAAATGTGTCAATGCTTCCAATGTCAACGCTGACAGGAACCATTTCAGCGCTGACAAAAGTCAACATAGGTCAAACACTGTCAGACCCAATACCTTTGTGAACAAAAGTTCACAAGTTGTTAGACCAGCCCCATTCTTTTCTAGAGGGTCTAACACACAAGGCCTAAGACCTTTTCAAAAGTCAAATACTTGGTCAAATAGGCAATGGGTTCCTGTAGCAAACCCTAGGTTCAACGCTGATAAGAGCAATCGGGGCGCTGACAAGGGAACTTTCAGCACTGATAGAAACACTGCTAAACCTAGGTATTTGCAGCCACAGGGAAATAGGTCTAAAGCTTCTACTAGCTTAACATGGAGACCAAAACAAAACCAGAACCCTAATAATACTGGTATTTCTATGACATGCAACAGGTTCCATTATATTTCAAAGGCATTGTCAACACCAATTGGGGTTAACTGGGAATTTCATTCAAACAGGGATGAAAATGGGGTTGTTATGAGAACCAAGTCTGTTCTTGTTGAACAACCAAATGAATCCAAGTCTTCTAAGGCTTGGGTTCCCAAAGAAAACTAATGTGTTTTCTTTATGTGCAGGGCATTCAGAAGAAGATCAATGACTATGGATACTGGGATAGTGGATGCTCAAGGCACATGACTGGAAAGGAAGACTATCTGACCAATTTCTCTCCTATTCAAGATGGTGATAAAGTATACTTTGGAGGGGGCTACGGCACCATCACTGGAAAAGGAACTCTTGTCACCAACAATCTTAGGTTTGATAATGTCTTCTTGGTGAAAGACCTGGATTATAATTTGTTTAGTGTATCACAAGTGTGTGATAACAAAAATAAGGTTCTTTTCACAGATACTGAGTGCTTGGTGTTAAGCAAAGATTATAAGCTCCCTGATGAGAAATACATAGATTTTAGAACACCAAGGCATAAAGACATATATAATGTGAATCTTAATGGAATTAAGGTAAATAATAAAATGTCATGTCTGTATGCTAAGGCCTCAGTAGATGAAAGTAATCTTTGGCACAGGAGACTAGGGCACATAAACTTTAAAAATATTAATAGACTTGTGAGGCTTGGTTTAGTTGATGGTTTGCCTGAAAAGGCTTTCCACAATGACCACTCTTGTGTTGCATGCCTTAAGGGCAAGCAGCACAAGGTCTCATTCAGGTCTAAACAGGTGAACTCTAGCTCTAAACCCCTTCACTTATTGCATATGGACCTCTTTGGTCCTACTAATATAGAGAGTTTGAAGGGTAAATCATATTGTTTTGTCATTACTGATGATTACTCCAGGTTCACATGGACTTTCTTTTTAGCTAAGAAAAGTGAAACTGCCCTAAGTCTGATCAATTTCATTACCCAAATTGAAAAGAAGAATGGTAATGAGGTCAAAATTATTAGAAGTGACAATGGGGGTGAGTTTAGAAATCAGTTATTAGATGATTTTTGTGCCAAGAAAGGGATTACTAGGCAGTTCAGCATAGCTAGAACTCCTCAGCAAAATGGAGTTGCTGAAAGGAAGAATAGGACCCTTATTGAAGCAGCCAGAACCATGTTGGCTGATGCCCACTTTCCTATAGCTTTTTGGGCTGAAGCTGTTAACACAGCTTGTTATGTTCAAAATAGGGCATTGGTCAACAAGATACATAATAAGACACCTTATGAATTACTTTGGGGAAGGAAGCCAAATATTGGTTTTCTGAAGCCTTTTGGTTGTCATGTAGTTGTGTTAGAAACTAGTGAGGCCCTAGGTAAATTTGATTCAAAAGGTGATGAAGGCTACTTCATGGGTTATTCGGTGCAGAGTAAAGGATATAGGGTTTACATTAAAAAGGAAAAACGTATACTTGAAAAGGTACATGTTAGGTTTTTAGAGGGTAAACCTAGTGATCCTGAGAGTGGTCCAAATTGGTTGTTTGACTTAGAACCTTTGTCTAGAGCTTTAAATTATATGCCTGTTACTGATCCAGACATTGTGAAGGTAACTTCAAGTGTTTTGGAAAAGAGAATTGGTAATGTTTCAGGTATACAGGTTGCTAAGGAGGATGGACCACCAGCAGTTATATCATCTCCCACACAAGAATTTGTTACACTTCCTATATGGACAGATGAGTATTATGCTGCTGCTACTGCTGCAAGGAAAGATAATGGTGGTGTTCAGATACCACCAACTACAAACATGCATGATTCTTCAAGCGCTGACAAAGGGAAATCCAGCGCTGACACGACCACTTCAGACGCTGATGGCTCCAACGCTGACAACAACAGTTCAAACGTTGTTAGCCCGAACGCTGACAAGCAAGGTTCAGACTTTGGAGACACTTTTACACAGCTTTTCTCTTCTCATTTTGAACAAGGTGGACCTTCCAATGTTCATGAAGAGATCTCTGTTGATCAAGAAGAATCTGAAGAAGATATTGGCAACATGGAGCGTGAAATTGAGGACACCAGACTTTTTGAAGGAGGAGTTCTCACTTCCACAGCTAAAGATCACCCCACATCTCAAATCATTGGTGATGTTATGGCTCCAGTTCAGACAAGAAGATCCCATCAAGGTCTTGGTGGATTTATTGCCAATATACACAAGAAGGTTGATACCCCTCTTGTACAAGCATGTTTGTTTGCCTGTTTTCTGTCACAGGAAGAACCCAAGAAAATTTTTGATGCTCTCAAGGAACCAAGTTGGGTGGAAGCAATGCAGGATGAGCTTCACCAATTTGCTATACAGGATGTTTGGGAGCTGGTTGATTGTCCTAGATATGTGAGACCAATTGGGACAAGATGGGTTCTAAGGAACAAGAAAGATGAAAGAGGCATTGTGGTCAGAAACAAGGCACGTTTGGTAGCTCAGGGTTATACACAAGAGGAAGGAATTGATTATGAAGAAGTCTTTGCTCCAGTTGCAAGAATTGAAGCTATCAGAATTTTCTTAGCTTATGCCTCTTGCATGAATTTTATTGTTTATCAAATGGATGTGAAGAGTGCTTTCCTCTATGGCACAATTGTTGAGGAGGTTTATGTAATGCAGCCTCCTGGTTTTGAAGATCCTGAGAATCCAGACAAGGTTTATAGAGTAAAGAAGGCAATGTATGGCCTTCATCAAGCCCCAAGAGTATGGTATGGTACCTTGTCCACCTACTTGGTGGAAAATGGTTTCAAGAGGGGCACCATAGACCAGACACTGTTTACCAAGAAGAAAGGAAAACATGTGTTACTTGTGCAGGTCTATGTTGATGACATCATTTTTGGCTCTACTGATCCAAAAATGAGTGAGGAATTTTCCAAGCTCATGACAGATAAATTCAAGATGAGTGCAATGGGTGAGATGAACTTCTTTCTAGGTTTACAAGTTCAGCAGAAAGAAGATGGTATCTTCATCTCTCAGGACAAGTATGTAGCTGAAATCTTGAAGAAATATGGTTTTTCTCCACATGAGAAGGAGGCTTCTACTCCTATGGACAGACAACACCCCTGGGGAAAACTTGGAGCTGGAAAGGATGTGGATGTTAGGCACTATAGATCAATGATTGGTTCATTGATGTATCTTACAGCCTCAAGACCTGACATCATGTTTGCTGTGTGTGCATGTGCACGCCATCAAGTGACTCCCAAAGAATGTCACCTTTTTGCTGTGAAGAGGATTTTTAGGTACCTAAGATGCTATCCAGATCTTGGATTGTGGTACCCAAAAGATTCTCCCTTGGATCTTATTGCTTATTCAGACAGTGATTATGGAGGTGATAAGTTTGATAGGAAATCCACAACTGGTGGATGCCAATTTCTTGGGAGCAGATTAATATCTTGGCAATGCAAGAAACAAACAGTGGTGGCAAACTCTACAACTGAAGCAGAATATGTGGCAGCAGCTGCTTGTTGTGGACAAGTCTTATGGATTCAGAACCAGCTGTTGGATTATGGGTATAATTTTATGCATACCAAGATTTTTGTAGACAATAACAGTACTTTATGCATTATTAAAAATCCTGTACATCATTCTAAAACCAAACACATAGAAATTAGACATCATTTTATAAGAGATTGCTTTGAGAAAGGTTTAATACAACCAGATAGGGTAGATACTGAAGATAATGTAGCTGATTTATTAACTAAACCTTTTGATGCTGGAAGATTTCAATATTTGGTAACAAATATTGGAATGGTTAATCTCACTTAATATGTGTTTTGGAATATTTTTTTGTAAAAGTATGTACAGGATAATGCATTGTTATTGGTCTTTGTGATGATTTAGATTTTCCACATTATTTTTCTAACACTGACAAAGGTATATGTAACACTGTCAAGTGTTATTTTGCCGTTGTTAGAGATATTATGGTCTAACGCTGACAAGAGTTCCTTCAACGCTGTTAAGTGTTGTCGGGACGCTGTCAGCAACAAATGTTAGTTTTGTGGTTTTCATCTAAATGTGCAGGTAATGGTAGCTTTATGCCATTGGATACAGAGTTGCTTATGGATCTTTGAAAGAGCTATTTGGACATGTTTTGTTTATGGATGATGGTTGGAATATTTATATTCCTATCTTGACATAAATTTTTAATGTTCATATATATTGTTGAGAACTCATGTATCATAGTTTGAGGGGAGGTTTAAGGAACCTTTAGGACTCTTGGGTATTCTTAGAATACTCTCATCACAATTCTAGATTGTGTCCACAGGTGAGTATGGGTTAGTTTTACTAAACCATGAGGCACTGTAGCATGCATAGTATATCAACTTTGCATGCTGCCAAGACATTTTTGACTTAGAATTGGTTATGGTCTGATGGGAGACTTGGGAATACTTTGGATATGGGTTTACCTGGGAGTTACAAAGAATTTTATGAAATAACTTTGTTGGTAAGTATTTTGGTTAGCAAGGGACTCTAGAGGACATTTGTGTCTATCTTGCTTATGCAAGTGTGTATAAATGGACAGTGCTTGCCGCCCAGTAATTATTATCAACTTGTAAGATATTTCCCTTAGGATAAATTACTTTGTTAAGGTCTTTTTCTTTTTAAATATTTTTATTTTTACTTTTTAGACGCTGACAAGTTTTTCTCCAAACGCTGTTACGTTCAATCGTGACGCTGACAAGGCTTTAGGCAAACGCTGACAAGGAAATATAGCCGTTGGGCGCTGATGGGCTATTTTTGACCGTTGACACCTAGTGGGCCCTACCCAGTTGTTATTTTTTGACTAATCTTTGGCCGTAATTTTGGGGAGAAGTTACTTTTAATTAATGCATGAGATAAGTTATATTTGATTCAAGATTTTCATGATTGCTCTTTGAATATAACCGCCTCATTTTTGACCAATCAAAATCATGCATCTCTCCTATAAATTTGGCTAATCTTTTTATTCTGGGTATTCATATTTTCTTGTCTAACACTTTTTCTCCTAGATTTTTCCCATATCATATAACTTAAACAGCTTTCAATCATGGCACCCAAATTCAACTCAAAGAATTTAACATTGGAGTTCAAGAGCCAACACAATATGATCGCTTACTTGACTGCTGATGATGCTTTATTTCCTCAGTATTCACAGATGGTGGCATTTTTAAATGCATCTTCATTGAGGTATGCACTTTCTCATACACCATTAGTCCCTGTCGCACACATTAGACAGTTTTGGAACAATGTTAGTTCCACAACAACTAATGGAGTGACCACATTAACATCTACTGTTCATGGAAGAACATGGGTGGTCACTGAAGCTTTGGTTCGCCAAGCTTTGCGTTTTGATGACGCTGATGGTGTGACTACTCTTGCCATAGCAACAATAGAACAGGGTCTTAGGGAATTGGGTTATCCTATTCCTGCTGATGTCACTTTAAATAAATATCATAAGCAGGAATTTCCCTCTGACTGGAAATATTTGATACATGTCCTTTTACAATGCTTAAGTCCAAAATGTACTTCTTTTAATGAGATAAACAGGTCAATTGCAAGTGCTTTGGTTTGTATAACACGTGGGCTTAAGTATAATTTTTCAAAAATGATTTTTGAAGGGATGTGTAAAAACAAGGGAAGTAAAATGACTTTGGCTTACCCTAGATTTTTGCAAATGGTCTTTGATTTACAAGAATATTGTTCTAGGGATCATGACACTTTTTATGAGATCCCTAAACAACAGAAAACCATTTTTGCTAAAATGAGCTCCACAAACGATCCCATACCTCTTACCCAACCCATGCTTGAAGTAATTCAGGCTGCTCAACCACAACCAGACCCACAACCAGGCCCTATTCATGAACCATCACCTTCACCAGAACACATGGACATTGACCAACCCAGCGCTGACACTCAAAATGTGGGCGCTGACACAGCCAATCCCAACACTGATACACTTCCTGAACAATCCCAAACACCCCTTAATCAACCCACACCCACACAATCTACTTCATCTTCTACCCCATTACAATCTAGGTTGACTAAACGCCAAAGGGTTACTGGAGTGTTCTCCTCTAGTGATCCTAGCCTTGTAGCAGAGAGAACCACCTCCACAAGTGTGGCTGGTGAAATGGGTGAGGCTGGGGCTATTGACACAGGCTTAGATGCTGGTCAAGACAGTCCCAACATCATTAAGACCTCATCCATGCCCCATGATCCTATTTTGGGAGGTCAAATCCCCATTCTAGCTGAGGGCAGATTGGAACCTATGACAATAATTGAATTGACGGCGGCTGTCATTAGCTTGCAAAAGCAAAATGTCAGTCTTGTACAAACTGTCAACAACCAGGGAAGAGAACTCCAAGCTTTGAGGGAGAGAGTAACTGTTTTGGAGAATCCAAGTAGCAGGAGTCTAATAGAGGAATCTTCCAAAGGGGAGGAAAAAGAGGATGAGGAGGATGAGTTGATTCACACAGCTAGTGAAAAGAGTTCAGAAAAGAGTTCACAATTTAGTGAATCTTTGCAGATTGCTGAAGCTCTCACCAACTTGAAGAAACATCCAGTTGTTGATATATCCAAGATGACACCAAAGAACTTGGAAGGATCTTTCAAAGAAACATTGGGCGCTGATACAGGTTTGGACGCTGACACATCCAACGCTGACAAAGGTAATCGTGGCACTGATAGGAGCAACTTGGACGCTGACAAAGTTGCAGGTAGTGTTGATGTATTCCAGCCATCAACAATTATCAGAGATGTGTCCACACAGGTTTCTTCTTCTACTTTACCAATTATTGATCCAAAAGACAAAGGTAAAGGTATTTTGATTGAAGAAGATGTTCCAAAGAAAGATGCAGCACAAATAGCATTTGATGAACAGTTGGCTGCACAACTTGTGGAAAGAGATTTGAGGAGAAGTAGAAGATCACCATTTGTTGTTTCTGAGAGTGAGGAGGAAAGTGGTGATGATAAAGAAGGTGATAGCTCAGATTCAAGCATTCAAATTATTGAAGATCCAGAAAGGCTTGAATATGGAGATGAGCTAGCAAAGGAAAGGTTGAGTGAGTTGAAGAATCAGGTTGATTGGGACCTACCAGAAATCACCAGAATGTACCATGCTTGGGAAGACCAGGTGATGGACAACCCAGGTATGAGTTTATCAGATCAAATTTGGGGGTTGGAAGTTCTTCTTAGGGTACAAGAAGACATAAAGGTGATTATGAGATTTAATGCACAAGAGGTCAAGACCTGGCTCAAAAGAGATAGAAGGCAGTTGTACTATAAGTTGCTTAGATGTCATCAGCCTAATTGGACATCAAAGAAGTTGCTGGCCTTGTCTTTTGAGGAGTTAGAGTATAGGGCACATCCTATTTGGAGGAAGGTGCAAGAACAGAATGTCTACCAGTTTCTTTCAGAAGAAAGAAAACAAGAGCTTGCAGAGGAGATGCAAATTCAAAAGGAAATAAGGATTGCTCAAAGACCAGTGAAGAAAGGAGATCCTTTTCAATTTCCTAAAGACATGGATGTGTATTTTCCAACTGAAGGTGTTATAAGGAAGCATCTCAAGCTTTCTCCCTTGGAAGCTTCAGATTTGGTAAATGTGATACCTCTAGATGACAGAAATCCAATTATCAGTTTTGATGAAGATGAGTGTGGATTTTGGAAGGTTGGACGATTTGGAAAGGAGGTACATACTTTCACTTCAGTTATTTCTATATTTGCAAGCATAGACAGGGAAGACTTGGTGCATCTATGGAGATTAATAGAGGCCAAGTATACAGCTGAAGCACCTACTTCAGCTAATGGAATAAGACTTTGGAACACATTTATGACTTTGTGTGGTCCAAAAGAAGCAGATCCTGCCATTTGGAAGGATCTTGAAGATGATCTCAGTAATCTTCATTGGAGGCTATATTCTACTTGTGGTGTATTTCATATGAGCTCTACAAAGTTTTCAGAATATTTGCTTGTGGATGCTGACTATTTCTTGTCCAAAGAAGTATTGGAGAAGATGCTAGAGACACCCTTGGAGATTGATTATACGAGTGATGTGGCCAAGGACTTGATCAGATATGTTTATCACCAACATAAGAAGTTATTGAAAGATTCCTCCTAAGCCTTTAGTTTTTATTCAGAAACTTGATCATTGGTATGGATATCAAGTTTAGGGGAGGATTGTTGGGAATAAAATATGGGTCAGATCACCAAACGCTGATAAGAAGAAAGTCAACGCTGATAGATTGACTTTGGACGCTGATAGAAGTCAACGCTGACAGCCTTGAAGATTGACACTGATAGAATATCTTTTGTTTATTTGTTTCTTTATTTATGTATGGTAAAGATAAGCACGACATTGTATTTTCTATTATTATCTTTACCTAGAATAGTTGATTCATAGCTTATTGTACAAGACTTCTTGTTCTATAAAAGAAGGTCTTTTAGGTTAAAGTCATATATCAGTTTTCATAGTATTCGCAAGTTAAACCTTTCATTGTAATCAACACGATTATTCTAATACAAGTGAAAGTTTGTTTAACATCATTGTGTTTTAGATCAAGTGTTAATTCCGCATAACACTTTGTTACTTTATTCATAAGCAAAGGTTTCTCTACGTGTAGTACTTGATCTAATCTCGTATACACAAAGCTAATCGATCTAAGTTTGGGATCAACAGAGCCTGGCTTGGAGGATCCACTGGATCAGGCCTAATCTGGGCAATTTCTGAAAAAGTAGCATCAGCACTCTGGCTCACCTTGCCAAATAAGGGGAAGTGACAACCAGGGAAGGCTTCTAAAGCAACAACAAGCTGAGCCTTCGCGTCAGGGATAAATTTTTCAACCCTTTGAGAAATATCCTGAAATTCCTCCTTAGACCTTCCCATACGCAAACCCCGCTCGAGACCAGTGCTAACAGCTAAATCCAACACTCGGGAAAACTCTTGGCTGAACTCTGAACTACCAAGAAAACCTCTAACCAATGGATCAAAACTAGACTGAAAAAGGGAAGTGACCCCGTCCCGAATCGATCGAAGCCGCACATCCATATCAGCAATCGTGTCATCCCCGAAAGTATGTCATTACCATGGGGAGTCAGCCGATGATCTAAGTCCTTCACCTTAGCAGCATGCTGTGATCTGACAGTCACAAGCTCACTCTTAAGACCTTTCACCTCAGCTCTAAGAGCATCCCTCTCTGACCTGTACCTTTTCAACTTCTTCTCTAGATCAGCAAGACCCTGACTCATACCTTTAGTTGACTCTTCAGAACGTCTGGTAAGCTTAGTCTGACGCCTAAGAGAAGCAGTCCTCTCGGAAAGAATTTTTCCCAAATGCTTAAACCTAGTAAGGAGTTGATTATGGTTCCGCGCAAGAACAGCGTATCGGTTTGACAACTCATTCCCGTAAGACATCATCTGACACTAAAGCACACTCATCTGCTCCACCAGCTGGCGTGAGGAGAGCTGAGATGTCTGGTAAACCTTGGCTGGGGTAAGAAAGTGATCATGTAGACTCCTACAAACCTGAGGATTCTGGAACACATCATTTGAACAAATACCAAAATCAACAACATGCCTTCTCTCCAATTCCTCTCGAGTACATGGAGGAATAGGAACAAAATCCTCATCATAAGGGTAGGCCAAACGACAAGCCTCAGCCTACGATGAGCAATCTCCCCTGTGAAACTCACCCCCCAGCAGTAGCTCCACCATGAGCTATGTCATCATGAGGAGCAGTGTCATCCTCAGCATCATATCCACCAGGAACTAAGTCATCATGGTGGCCAACATCATCCTGATGGTCATCTCCATCAATATCAACTTGCTCATCCACAACAACATGAGCATCAGGATCAACTAGGCCAGTAGAAGGCACCTGAGTAGTCTCCCCAGCAGAAAGATGTGTGTCATCAGTGGTAGCTGCAAAACCCAAAGAAAATAAAGTCAAATAAGAGGCTACATGCATAAAAAGGGAGTCCAATAACAGAAATTTACCATGAGACACGTGAGAACTAGCCCTAGTCGACACCCCACGAACTCCTGACACCTCAGCACTAAGGGTAGCAGGAACTCCCCTGCCTGGAAGAACAATAGGAGGATAAGACACATCTAGTCCAGTCCTTGAGTCAAAAGATCGAAGGGGTATGACAGTTAAAAACTCACCAGAGGAAACACAACCAGACTGCTCGATCCATCATCAAGATCATCAGGCCCGACATCATGATTGATATCGTCATCATCATCGATAGCTAACTTATACTCACCCTCAGCTATTTGACCACTAGACCCTGCACCAGCCCGCTCCTTACATGCCTTAGTCTTCTTGGCTCCTCCGGTAGGGGCGTCTGCTGAAGTAGAGGCTTTACGCTTCGCAGCACCCTTATCCTTCTAGAGAACCTGAGGATCTGGGCGAGTAGAAGTAATCTCCTCATCAGTAGCAGGAGGAATGCTGGCACCAGGAGGCACAGGCACCGTAGTGTGAGCAGTAACTCGTTGCAAGATATACGTATCATGATCATGTAGTTTAGCTACAACCACAGCATCCTTCAGAACGGGCAAACGAAGAAAATCAAAGATACTCATAACTGCAAAAAAAGAAGCAAGTGTTAGATAGGCATATAAAAAAGAGTGGAGGAGAAAAAGGGGCTAGACAAGAATGTATCAGAATAATGTAAAGTAAAGGAAGCCCCTCGTACCGGTGCCATCACGATGTCTAATAACCGGATCACACGAGGAATCACCCCACACTCTGCTAATACCAGAACGGACCAACACCCCCTCAAGAATATCACGGAGTCATAATATGAGAACTCAGTCGATTCACATGATCCTGATTAAACTGTGTGGGAACCTTGTCCGTAATACGAGAATCTGGGTGCCTCCAAGGCATATGGAATGGAATAGCTCTACGGTCTACCAAGAAAAACTTGTTCTTCCATTCCTTAAGGGAAGTCTTAGGATCTTCCATAACCGATAAATCACCCTTACGCTTGGCAAATGAAAACCAATCCCCTTGCTTAGAAAGCGTTAAAAATACCTGTAATAAGGTAACTGTAGGCTCTATATCCAGGCTACGACAAAGAACCTCAAAAGTGGTTACCTTGCACAAACCCAAGGGAACCAGCTGGGATATATGAACCTTATAATGTCTAATAACATCTAGAAGGAAGGTGGAGAAAGGGATCCTAACACCCGATAAATCAAAAATCTTATGGTAAATGCCAATAGTATCCCCAGCAGGAAGGTTTATCATCCGAAAGTTGGGATCAGGCAAGCGAGGGTGCAAGCTCAAAAGGATTTTATACTTAATAACTAAGTCTTTAAACTCTTTATTCCCTAACTCAGAAGTGTGAAGGTACATATCCTTTTTAGCCATAAATAAATAGAAAAAGGAATGAATATAATACCTAAGAGAAGTTCTCTTGTCGAAACGGTAAGATAAAGCGTGAACCGACAAACCGACACCAACACCAAGCTAACACCGGGTAAACTCCCAAAAACAGGACGAGCCTTCGGTACCGGAGGAGCCCCAAACACCGGACGAGCTCCCAAAACACCAGACGAAACCTCTTCACTGAAGGAGCAAACCGGACGAAGCTTATCGCCAAGACACTACCACCGAAGAAAGAAACCGGATGAAACTTCTTCACCGAAGGAGCAAACCAAATCCAAACCGGATGAGCAAATAACCCTCCCCACTACTGGAGGAGCAAACTATCTCCCAAAAACCGGAGGAGCAAATAATCCCGAGCCAACCGGACGAGCAAAATTAATAACCGGAGGAGCAGTTACCGAACGAGCAAACTTGGGCTAACCAAACTGGACGAGTAGATCTGAGGGACACAGGCCGGATGAGCAAAAACAAACCACACCGGACGACCGAATTAGCTGCTACCGGAGGAGCACGTATCGGAAGAGCAACACAGTCCCAACAAAACCAGACGAGCAAGCTTGCCAGACTAAAGGAGCACGTGACCGGACAAACCCAAACAAACCACACCGGACGAGCAAATTAGCCGCCTCCGAAGGAGCCGCCGCTGAAGGAGCCGCCATCGAAGGAGCCGCCACCAAAGGAGCTGCCGCCGGAGGAGCAAAAAAAGTGAGAGATTGAGGCTAGGTTTGGATGGTGAAAAGTATATGTGTAAAAGTAAATGAGAAGGAAGGATATATTTATAGGGAGTAAAAAAGAAAATGGGGGCAAGAAAGTTAAAACGGGCTCGGAGGCCCACATGGTAAATCATCTGATGGTGACACTCTACCGAAAAACGGAAAAAAACGAAGCCTGTTTTTCTTCTTCTTTTTTTTAAAAAAAGGTGGAAGAATATATTTTTTTACTTTGAGTCTAGCATTAACTAAAGTTGATACTAGACTTGGGGGACATGATGAGGTATAGTCACACCCCTATGCTTAAGGTGAGACAAAGTACAACTAATTGCTAATGCTCCATGAGCAAAACTATCTTAAGCCAGAACAGTTCACTGGAATAGCTAGGGTGATGAAGATCACCTTAGGTCCAGAGACAATGGCAAGAGCTAGACCCAGACAAGGCTAGACCCAGACAAGGCTAGGCCTAGACAAGGCTAGACCTAGACAAGGCTAGAACCAGACAAGGCTAGACCCAGACAAGGCTAGGCCCAGACAAGGCTAGACCCAGACAAGGCTAGACCCAGGCAAGGCTATCCCTACGCACATGGAGCATAGCCTCCATCGGAGGAAGGACGATTTCACCTAGCCTACATAGTATGATAATGTACGAATGGTACAGACGCCTGGACCACGACGAGTACTAGAGGTGCATGAGGACAACTCTGACCACGAAGGACAGAACCGGTGCTCATCAGCTATTTAGGTGCTGCTCCTACAAGACAACCTTGACTCCACAATTCATGTGTGTTGGAGCCACCTCCAAGAAGTATAAAAGGATATGTTCCTCCAGGAATAAAGGTTAAGTTTTACACACACACTTTACTACTTACTCTCTCTCTCTCTAGAATTATCACTCACTAGAACCACATACTTACTCTCACGCCGGAGTTGGTCTCGGATTCAAACCCCGAGGCGAGCTAACGATGTTCTTTCTTATTTCAGCCTAAGAGACTAAGGGCTAGTAATAAGTGTGAAAACACTTATCCTTTTACCACTTATTTCCAATAATAACAAGACCAAAACGTGTATTTTATGTCGTAAATGTCGGAATTATGCGTGGTTTGTGTTTTTATTGTATTTTAGGACCAAAAGATGAAAAGGGAAGAAAACATGGGCTACCACGGGCTTTTATCGAAGAAAACGAGAAAAGACGAAGTCAAAATATCAAGAGTGTAAAAAGAACGGAAGTCCAAGGCCTATTCTGAAGATTTATCGAAGAAAAAGTCTAAAGACGGAAGTTTAATGAAGTCGAAGAACTCAAGTCTAATAGAAGAAGGAAATTATAAGGCAAGTTCAATTTATATCGACAAATCCCGAGACGACGTCGAGAAAGACAAAGAATTTAAGTCGAGTCGAGACGAAAAGAAAGAGAAAGGAAGCAACACATGCACCTCCCCACCTCCTATATATACCCTCCTAATGACGCATTAGGAGGGTGTTAGTTAAGTTAGCTAGTTTGTTTCTTTTTTGTAGTTTTCATTTTAGAGAGAGAAAGTGTTTAACTTTCTCTCACTAAGTTTTCATCTTTTCTTTCAACTTTAAGCTTTATTTCATCCTTGTATTTGGAATTCATTAATCAAAAGTTCAAGTTTAAGCTTTTAATTTTTAATCTTCTTCTACCTTTCTTGATTTTGATTCATCTTTGATCCGACATGTTCTTGATTCGTGTTTGATTTTGATGTTTTGTGACTAAAAAGTTTATCTTTTTATTCCTTACTAAGTTTTTATACGGTTTAAGCTTTAATCTTGTTGTGCTTATTGGCTTATTTCGTATATATAGCTTATTGTCTTTTTAGTTTTCTTAAAAAGTTTAGTCTTTTTAAAGTTTGTTTTATAAAGTTTGCTTAATTCGTATTTTGAAAGTTTTTAAGTTTATGCTTGTTTTTATTCGGTTAAGATTTGAATAAGTGCTTATTCGTCTTACTTATTTGAGCTTATTTATTTTTGCTTATTTGCTCTTTGATTTCCATCGTAACTACTTTGATGTTTTACCCAGTCCGATCAAGTAAGTGTGATCGCATAAACCCCTAGGGTTTCTACTTGCGATCCATTACTTCGATCACCCAGTACGATCGTCACTACGATCACACTCCATAATCCACACCACGATCACTTGTTGCGATCGTGGGTGCAATCCTTGAGTGCGATACGTGGCTACGATTGCCTTGGGTGCGATCACGTGTTTCCATCGCATTGAGTGTGATCCCTTATACTACGATCTAGGCTGCGATCGAGTGCTACGATCGTAGGCTACGATCTTGGTTGCGATCGGTGGTCACGATCCAATGGTGCGATCTACCACTGTGATCTGAGTACGATCCATCTTGCGATCTAACTTTCGTTTTTGTTTTATTTATCTTAGTTTTCAAATTTAACTTTTCCCGCATTTTTACTTAGTATTATTTTAAACGAGTTTTGTCTTAGTTTATTTTTACAAAGTTTTAAGTTTTAAATTCATTACGTTTTAATTTCAAAAAATTTGCACGCTTCCCGAAATCTATGTTTTTACCAAGTGTTTTTCTAGTAATTTTTAGTTTAATTTTTAAAGCTTTTATTTTACTCAACGACATTTTCATATTTACTTTTAGTTTAAAATAGATAATCAACCCATCTTATTTTTCCACCAAGAACGACTGAGTCACACTAATTAACGGTAATCAATTCGAAAAGATCGGTTTAACGAACTTTCATAACTAAGTGAAAACCTAGTTATTAAATGGCGCCGCTGCCGGGTCTTTTCGTTAAGATTAACGGTTTTAAGTGAGAGACGCGTTGGATTTTGGGATCCGTTCACTTTTGAACGTTATTTTTCTTGATTAAAATTTTTTTCAAAAATCCAAAAAAATAGAAAAACATAAAAACCAAAATATTTCTTGTCTATTTTTCTCTTCCTTTTGTAGGTGTGCATGCGTACTCGTGCTCGTAAGAAGAAAGCAATTCAAGCCGAAGTCATAACTCCACCTATTGTCACCATGGACAATCAACCAATGATCGAGCTTTTGCAATCGCACGTAGAGGGCAACACCGATGCTATTGTCATACCCTAGATTGGAGCCAACAATTTTGAGCTCTAATCCGGCTTCATTCAAATGGTATCTGCTCAACCATACTTGGGGCGAACACTTGATGATCCTCGTGACCATATAAAAAGTTTCCTTCAACTCACTAATACGGTTAAGTATAATGGGGTTTCGCAAGAGGTGATTCGCTTGCAACTTTTTCCTTTCTCTTTAGAGGGACAAGCCCGGCATTGGCTTGATAAGGAACCGCCACAAAGCATTCTTACGTGGACGGATTTAGAGACTAAATTCATCAACTACTTTTTCCCACCCTCACGTACTACCGCTTTGCGGAATGAAATCGTTACCTTTGAACAAAAGTACGGTGAGACATTTAGTGAATCTTGGGACCGTTTTAAGGAACTTTTAAGAAAGTGTCAACAACATGGTTTCACAAAAGTACATCAAATTAATACTTTTTACAATGGTTTAAGCATGAATGACCAAGATTCACTAAATAGTGCCTCGGGGGGTAATATTTTGGTTAAGTCTTCTATGCCGCATGGGACATTATTGAGAATAAGTCTAGAGTGCAAACCAAGAGTGTTCGAACTAATGTGGCTAGTGCTAGCACTAATGAGAGCGACAAGAGAATTGATAAGCTTACTTCGCTTGTTGAAACACTTGCTCTCCAAACCGCTAACAACACCAAAGCTATCAATGCTCAAGTTAATGCTATGAGTCAATCATGTGAAATATGCGGGGGACCTCATTCATACACCGATTGTCCTTTGACTCATGACAATCCGTAAAATGTGTATGCCGCCAACGGTAACTTTTCTACGGGAAGCTATCAAGCACGTCCACAAGGTGACCGCAATTTGCTCAGCTATCGCTCAAACAACTTTCTTTCACCACCTGGTTTCCCACCACAAAACCCAAACAACCTCAATCGCAACAATCAAAACCAACCTCGAGCTCCAAATCGATATCAAACCCAAAGAAACTCATATCCACCTCAAAGAAACAATCAAGTTCACACCAACCACCCGCTTATCAACCACCTGCCTACTATGCTCTTCCTCCCACCCAACCCACCACATTTAATCAAGAGGTTGACACTTACATGAGGACTAATGATGTGATAGTGCAAAATCTTCAGCGGGAAATGGCCAGCTTGAAAGGAGATATGGTGAAACAAGGGAATGATCTTCGAGCCGATATGCGAAACTCTTTGGCTAGTCAAACGAATGAATTAAGGGATATGATGGCTAGTTTCTTCCAAAGTAATCAAGCCTCTAGTTCGGGTTCTCTTCCGAGTAACACCGTTGCTAATCCAAGAGGGGAGATGAAAGCAATCACCACTCGAAGTGGAAAAGGTTTAAAGGAACCCGAGCTTCCTACACCTACACCGGTGATTGTGACAAAGGAAAACGAGTCCCCTCTTCCAATTCCTCCAACTTCTACTCCTCCAATTCCTCCAACTTCTACTTCTCCAATTCCACCGCCTTCTACTTCCACCCCTCCACCACCCAAGGATGTGAGTGAGAATTCCATTCCAAAGCCTTCATCTCAACCCAATATACCTTATCCTTCAAGGTTGAGGAAAGAGAAGTTGAAGAACAAGGATGATATTTAGGTTTCTAACTTTTTTAAAATGTTTAAACAACTGAATTTTAATATCTCCTTTGCTAAGGCTCTCGCTCACATGCCCAAATATGCTAAAATGTTTAAAGATCTTCTCAGTGATAAGGAGAAACTTCTTGATATAGCTCAGACCCAACTTAATGAGAATTGCTCTGCAGTGCTCTTAAGGAAATTACCAACCAAACTTGGTGATCCGGGTCGTTTTCTCATTCCTTGCAACTTCCCCGGGGTAGAGAATTGTATGGCCCTAGCCGATCTAGGTGCTAGTATAAACTTAATGCCTTTAAGTGTTTGGAAACAATTATCTCTAGCCGAGCTAGTCCCCACACGAATGACATTGGAATTAGCTAATCGTACGGTTGCTTATCCGGTGGGGATAGCCGAAGATGTCTTCGTCGGTGTCGACAAATTCACCTTTCCGGCGGATTTTGTTGTCGTTGACTACGAGATGGATCCCCGTGTTCCATTAATCGTTGGACGTCCATTCTTGAGGACCGGTTGCACTCTCATTGATGTAGCCGCAGGCGAATTGATCATGAGAGTTTGTGACGATAAAATCGTGTTTAACATAGGTAAACTTTCTAAGCAACCTTCTGAAAACGAGAGCGTTAATTTCATTGACGTTCTTGATGAGGCTTGTGAAGAACATTTCAGAGACGCTTGTAAAAGTGGTTCTTCTTCTCTACCCATTGATGAAACCGTTGCCTTTATTGCTCCATCACTAACTCCATTTGGAGAAAGTGATTTCATTTTGAAAGAATTTGAAGCAACTTTGGGGGATGTGGATTTACAATATGATGATTCTCCTTCCAATTGGGATGAAGACATTCGTACCATTGAGAAACTTCTCAATGAGGACCATATTTCTCCACCATCTCCTAAGGAAATCTCTATCGATGATCCGAATTTGACTACGCCTTCCATCAAAAATTCTCCGGATTTAGAGCTTAAGGATCTGCCGTCTCATCTCGAGTACGTTTTCCTTGAAGACAATAAGAAGTTACCCGTCATCATCGCAAAGGATTTGAAAGAAGACGAAAAATCTCGACTTATCGCCGTGCTGAAGAATCATAAGAAAGTGATTGCTTGGAAAATCTCCGATATTTGTGGAATTGATCCTCAATTTTGCACACAAAAAATTCTCATGGAGGACCACTTTAAACCCACTATTCAAAACCAAAGAAGGGTGAATCCCAAGATCCATGACGTTATCAAAAAAGAGGTTATCAAACTTCTTGATGCGAGAATGATCTACCCTATCTCGGATTCACCATGGGTTAGTCCGATCCATTGTGTGCCTAAGAAAGGCGGAATCACCGTTGTGCCCAATGAAAACAACGAGTTGATTCCTACTCGTCTCGTTACAGGGTGGAGAGTTTGTATAGACTATCGCAAACTCAATGATGCTACGAGAAAGGATCATTTTCCCCTTCCTTTTATGGACCAAATGCTTGAACGTCTAGCGGGAAATGATTATTATTGCTTCTTAGACGGTTTCTCCGAGTATTTTCAAATTCCCATCGATCCTAAAGACCAAGAGAAAACCACATTCACTTGTCCTTATGGAACATTTTCTTACAAACGAATGCCTTTCGGCTTATGCAATGCTCCCGGGACTTTCCAAAGGTGTATGATGGCTATCTTCCATGACATGGTTGAAGAAACTATGGAAGTCTTTATGGACGATTTCTTGGTCTATCGTGATTCTTTCTCTACTTGCCTTGCCAATTTAGAACGCATGCTTAAGCGGTGTGAAGACACCCGCCTTGTTCTAAATTAGGAAAAATACCATTTCATGGTAAAAGAAGGCATTGTGCTTGGACATAAAATCTCAAAAGCCGGTCTTGAAGTGGATCGTGCTAAAGTTGATGTCATAGCCAAATTACCTCCACCTTTAACCGTGAAGGGTGTGAGAAGTTTCCTTGGTCATGCGGGCTTCTATCGTCGATTCATTCAAGATTTTTCTAAAATCGCTCGCCCGATGACCCACCTCTTGGAAAAAGATACTCCTTTCATCTTTTCCAAAGAGTGTCTTGAATCCTTCAATCTTCTTAAGGATAAGCTAACTAAGGCACCGGTCTTGGTTACCCCTAATTAGGAGCTACCTTTTGAATTGATGTGTGATGCTAGCGACTTTGCTATTGGAGC
This sequence comes from Glebionis coronaria, assembly GCA_025667525.1. Lineage (NCBI taxonomy): Eukaryota > Viridiplantae > Streptophyta > Magnoliopsida > Asterales > Asteraceae > Glebionis > Glebionis coronaria. The sequence continues at coordinate 5,081,974 of CM046882.1, read as the reverse complement.
GGTTTTGGGCCAAAGAGTGAACAAACACTTCCAACCAATCCATTACGCTAGCAAGACAATGACGGGGGCTCAATTGCATTATACCACTACCGAAAAAGAGCTTTTAGCTGTAGTGTATGCTTTTGAGAATTCCCGCCCCTATCTTGTCCTTTCTACCACCATCGTGTACACCGATCATTCCGCGTTGAAGTACTTGTTGACTAAACAAGATTCTAAGCCAAGACTTGTTCGTTGGGTTTTGCTCCTTCAAGAATTTAAAATTGAAATTCGTAACAAGAATGGAGCCGAAAACCTAGCCGCGGATCATCTAAGTAGACTTGAGGATCCTTATCAAGGGGATCATCCGAACCAAGAGATCAATGACTCTTTTCCCCTGAGACCTTAATGTCTATCAATTCCAATCTTGATGACACCCCGTGGTTTGCGGACATTGAAAACTACTTAGCGGGTGGAATTCTCAAGGAAGGGTTAACGTCCCAACAAAAGAAAAAGTTCTTTAAAGACATTGAACACTATTTTTGGGACGACCCTTACCTTTTCAAACAATGTGCTGATCTGATTATTCGTCGGTGTGTTAATGGACCCGCAGCTTTAGACATTCTCGAAGCTTGCCATAAAGGACCCACCGGTGGTCACTTTGGTCCTAACTACACCGCGAAGAAAGTGTTTGACTCGGGATTCTATTGGCCCACCATTTATCGTGACGCTCACGAGATGGTTAAAAATTGTGATGCTTGCCAACGCCAAGGCAAAATCACACATAAAGATGAGATGCCTCAAAATTTAATACAAGAATGTGAAATCTTTGATGTATGGGGTATCGACTTTATGGGGCCATTTCCATCATCTAAAGGAAAAAGTACATCCTCGTAGCCGTTGACTACGTATCCAAATGGGTTGAAGCTAAGGCTCTCCCTACAAACGATGCGAGGGTGGTTGTGAACTTTTTGAAGTAGCTTTTTGCTTGATTCGGTGTTCCTCGTGCTATAATCAGTGACCGCGGGACTCATTTTTGCAATGATCAACTTGCTTGAGTCATGGCTAAGTACGGTGTCAATCACCGTCTTTCCACCGCTTATCATCCTCAAACAAATGATCAAGCCGAGATATCTAACCGTGGATTGAAGCGAATTCTTGAGCGTACTGTGGGAGAGCATCGTGCCTCGTGGGCCAATAAGTTAGATGATGCTTTGTGGGCTTTCCGTACCGCATATAAGACCCCGATTGGTTGTATACCTTATCGTCTTGTGTACGGGAAGGCATGCCACCTCCCTATCGAGCAGGAACATAAGGCATACTGGGCCTTGAAGTGGGCGAATTTTGACATCAACAAAGCCGGCGATCTTCGGAAGATTCAACTCAATGAGCTAAATGAACTAAGGAATGAAGCTTATGAGAACTCATTGATCTACAAGGAGAAGACCAAGATCATCCATGATGCAAGGATTAAGAACCGAGAGTTCCACGTTGGTGATCAAGTTTTACTCTTTAACTCTCGGTTGAAGATTTTCTCGGGCAAGCTGAAGAGCCGTTGGTCTGGTCCATTCACCATCGCCAAAGTCTTCCCATATGGCACCATTGAGCTTTCTCAGCCAAATAGGCCCAATTTCAAAGTGAATGGCCAACGAGTGAAGCTGTACTTTGGTGAGGACATCTCTCATGAGATGATTCAATCCCTCACCATGTTTCCCTTGAATTAGTTCTGGGTCGAGTCAGGCTCGTGACTCGGTTATCAAAAACAAGCGCTTCTCGGGAGGCAACCCGTTGATCTATCCTTTACCGTTTTCATAATAAGTGTAGGGGGGAGCCCCGTATGTGTTTGTTGTCTTGTTTCTTATTTTGTGCAGGGATTCAAGCTTCAAAGAGTACTTTTGATAACTTTTGACGAACCGTGATCCCGTGTACCCGTCTTCCTGGTTCTATCCTAAACTCTCGTGATTCAATATTTCATATCTTATATGTTCACATTGAAATCACTATAGTGTCCTTCCCTTAGCAAGATTTAAACAAAGTGCACAATGTCCTAAGTGTAGGGGAGTTTACTCCCACATGCTTAAACATTAAGGACAATGTTTATATCAAGTGTAGGGGGACTTCTATCGAAGTAAGTGGTCTTTTCCATGAATTTGCCCTCATTTTAACCGGAAAATTTTATTTTTCGACATTTTACAAAAATTTTAATCTACTTTGGCCTTGTAGTTTTCCTTTGTTATCGTTATTTACTTTCTTTGCTAAAAATAAAGTTTAATAAAGTGGTTTTAATTTTTTCAACGTTGTGAATCTTTTTACTCAACCCGAGTTTACTTATCCAAGTTTACTCTAGCTAGTATCCTTAACGTGTTTAAGTCAAGTTTTGCTAGGCTTTTATATAGGGAACTTTAAAACGCGAAAGTCTTAACTCTCACGGGTTAAGAACAAGAACTTTTCGCAAGTTCTATAATTGATCCTAGAGAGTTATTTATCAAGGGAACTTTAAAATGCGATTTCTAAACTTGAAAAAGTCTAAGAATTTGCAAGATCCTATAGATAACTCGAAAACCCAAAACTTTGATTTAATTGGCTAAGCATCCACGAGTCTCATTCCTTGAGATTTTAAATTGTGGAGAACGAGAGATGATAGAGTCAATTATAAGTTTGGTATTCTTTCATGAATTTATGTGAGTTGATTATAAGCTTTTTCTCCCATCGCTTGCTAATAAATTTATCTGCAATAAATAAGGTTGTACGATTTGAAAAGTTACTTAGCTTCTAGCACAAGATCGTTTAAAAGTTGCTCGGTATTAATTAGAGTTCATCGCCAAGGCATAACTTATTGAAGCGGGATGCGAAGATTGGCGAGTCCAAAAAGGTCCTAACAAGACATGAGGGCTACATTTTGTTGCTAAAGATCCAAAAAGTGATGTGAAGAATCATTTATCAAAAATCAATATGAAGGATCGAGACACACGACGAAAAGTAAAAACTCCCCTAAAGATCATGGAGAAGTCTATCCAAAAAGGCCCTAACAAGGTATGAGGATAAATAGATCCAAGTCCTAAAAGGAGGCGGATCGTTGTATATCAAAGTCCAAAATAAAGATTGGAGAAAAATGAAGAAGTCGTGGTCCAAGTATGAAGAATCTCTCAAAACTTCAAGTGAAGAAATTCCTAATATGAAGAGAAGACCATATATTCAGGAACGTCCTCAAGATTCGAAGTATGCAGTCGCTGCCAAATATCGGTCAGAGAAAGGTCTCAAATCGTGAAGCGAGTTATGCCAAGATATAAACTTTAAGAGGTCCCGAGAAGCAGTTTTAAAAGATTTTGTCCTTTAGCTAACTATTGATTAAATCGTCCCACTTTATTTTCGGCCTAAATAAACTATCGAAATAAGTCAAACAATGTATCCTCGTGATCATTCAAGACAAAATTAAAATATAAGAGATACACCTAGGAATAAGGGAGTCTAAGTGAATAATTTGGCCACATGAATTCGTGTTAGTTTGCTAATTTATAATAACAATGATCTCGTTTTTAAGCTTGGTATGGGGAACGTGAAACTTGAGGATGATAAACCTTCATGGCAGCCAAAACCCCAATGTAAGTCTTTGATTTCTTTACTTGTTTTGTACATATTTCTATCTTTTTAATTTCCTTAAAGTTTAGTATTTAATAAAGGCCAGTGTGGGTTATTTATGATGAAAAATGTAAACCGTGCTTTGAAATTAATGCATTGCATGAGGGCATTGCAATGGTCAAGTGTAGGGGATTAAATAAGTGTGAAAACACTTATCCTTTTACCACTTATTTCCAATAATAACAAGACCAAAACGTGTATTTTATGTCGTAAATGTCGGAATTATGCGTGGTTTGTGTTTTTATTGTATTTTAGGACCAAAAGATGAAAAGGGAAGAAAACATGGGCTATCACGGGCTTTTATCGAAGAAAACGAGAAAAGACGAAGTCAAAAGATCAAGAGTGTAAAAAGAACGGAAGTCCAAGGCCTATTCTGAAGATTTATCGAAGAAAAAGTCTAAAGACGGAAGTTTAATGAAGTCGAAGAACTCAAGTCTAATAGAAGAAGGAAATTATAGGGCAAGTGCAATTTATATCGACAAATCCCGAGACGACGTCGAGAAAGACAAAGAATTTAAGTCGAGTCGAGACGAAAAGAAAGAGAAAGGAAGCAACACATGCACCTCCCCACCTCCTATATATACCCTCCTAATGACACATTAGGAGGGTGTTAGTTAAGTTAGCTAGTTTATTTCTTTTTTGTAGTTTTCATTTTAGAGAGAGAAAGTGTTTAACTTTCTCTCACTAAGTTTTCATCTTTTCTTCATCTTTTCTTTCAACTTTAAGCTTTATTTCATCCTTGTATTTGGAATTCATTAATCAAAAGTTCAAGTTTAAACTTTTAATTTTTAATCTTCTTCTACCTTTCTTGATTTTGATTCATCTTTGATCCGACATGTTCTTGATTCGTGTTTGATTTTGATGTTTTTGTGACTAAAAAGTTTATATTTTTATTCCTTACTAAGTTTTTATACGGTTTAAGCTTTAATCTTGTTGTGCTTATTGGCTTATTTTGTATATATAGCTTATTGTCTTTTTAGTTTTCTTAAAAAGTTTAGTCTTTTTAAAGTTTGTTTTATAAAGTTTGCTTATTCGTGTTTTGAAAGTTTTTAAGTTTATGCTTGTTTTTATTCGGTTAAGATTTAAATAAGTGCTTATTCGTCTTACTTATTTGAGCTTATTTATTTTTGTTATTTGCTCTTTGATTTCCATCGTAACTACTTTGATGTTTTACCCAGTCTGATCAAGTAAGTGTGATCGCATAAACCCCTAGGGTTTCTACTTGCGATCCATTACTTCGATCACCCAGTACGATCGTCACTACGATCACACTCCATAATCCACACCACGATCACTTGTTGCGATCGTGGGTGCGATCCTTGAGTGCGGTCCGTGGCTACGATTGCCTTGGGTGCGATCACGTGTTTCCATCGCATTGAGTGTGATCCCTTATACTACGATCTAGGTTGCGATCGAGTGCTACGATCGTAGGCTATGATCTTGGTTGCGATCGGTGGTCACGATCCAATGGTGCGATCTACCACTGCGATCTGAGTACGATCCATCTTGCGATCTAACTTTCGTTTTTGTTTTATTTATCTTAGTTTTCAAATTTAACTTTTCCCGCATTTTTACTTAGTATTATTTTAAACGAGTTTTGTCTTAGTTTATTTTTACAAAGTTTTAAGTTTTAAATTCATTACGTTTTAATTTCAAAAAATTTGCACGCTTCCCGAAATCTCTGTTTTTACCAAGTGTTTTTCTAGTAATTTTTAGTTTAATTTTTAAAGCTTTTATTTTACTCAACGACATTTTCATATTTACTTTTAGTTTAAAATAGATAATCAACCCATCTTATTTGTCCACCAAGAATGACTGAGTCGCACTAATTAACGGTAATCAATTCGAAAAGATCGGTTTAACGAACTTTCATAACTAAGTGAAAACCTAGTTATTAGCTAGACTAAGGAACTCTGAAGAAGGAAGCTAGGGCTTCACTATGAAGGAGTAGCCACAAGATACTCTGAGGGAGCAAGCCAAGGCTTCATTAGAAGGAGTAGCCTTAAGATACCCGAAGGATCAGGGCTGAAGAAGCTTCTCCTAAAATTTGCTTCAACAGTTACAGATTAAATGCTTATTATTAGTTACCCTAGCCATATACATGCATGACCAGTTTCACCTAGTTATGGAGGTACCATAACCATAACACTAGAGGCACTAGTGTTATGACTTCACCACGGCGGAGTGATAGCTCGTGGCGTCCCTTTCAGTTATTTGGCCATTATTATATTGTTATTATCATGTGGGGCGTATGGGTGCATCCTAGGTTCAGTTACAGTCAGGATTTCATGGTGAATGTGGTGTGTGCCTTGCATCCTTCACAAGGAGCTGATCTCTCCTACCCATTACAAATTAATTAGAGGCATCCCCTCTAATTTGCATGACGAGGTCACCCCTCCAAGTATTCATGCACGTTGTTGACCTCATGACCTATATTGGCTTTTGGTATATTAACTAATACAGATTTTCATAAGTAACATAAACTATGTTTTCAAAACTAAAACCAATAAACATGACATACATCTAGGTTTTCCTAGGACTTATTCATTTCCGGTGCAAATCCATGCTTTATATGCTTCATTGCTTTATGTATATACGTTATGCTATATATCCGTGCACTGAGCGTTATGCCCAGCCGTTTTCCATTTCCATGTTCCCAAACGACAGGTACCTAAGGGCGCAAGTAGGAACTCCAGAGTATGTGCATTCGGATGGAAGCTATCTGGCCTCTTTTACCTTATGCATTTATTCCTACTTTTTCATACTTTACTTCATTTGGACATTGTTTAGTCCTTTCATTTACAGTACTTAATATTGCTTGTGTGTGAGTTGCTTAGACTACCGATGTTTGATTCCGGTATTTCTATTTATGGTCATGAATGTTTAGACATTTACCTTGCATGCTTTGATGACATGCCATAATTTACTGTAGCATTTCATCTTAACAAATGGGGTGTTACAGTCTTTTCAACGGTATTTTTTACCCAAAAGAACTGATAGATATACGTTTTATTTTAATAAATAAATTTTGTTATATAAACAATATGTATATAGTTAAAAGTTTAAAGTTATTTTTGTAATACGTTGTATAATGTGGGGATGTTTTGTATAAAGATATTTTGTATTCTCTAAAGTGGTTATCGAGGCTTCATATTTCTCACGAACTGTAACAAGAATTTTTTCGACTATTATTGAATGTTCAAGTTTAGTTCCAAGAAGCCTAACCTTGTTAGCAAGGCCAATGAATCTTTCTGAGTATTCTTTGATTGTCTCAGAATCCTTCATCCTTAGCAGCTCAAATTCCCTAATGAGATTTAGAGCTTTCATACCTCGTATTCTCTCATCTCCTTCATACTCCTCCTTGAGATAATCCCAAATATCTTTAACCGATGTAAGATTCATAATTCTGGTGAAGATTGTTGTTGAGACACCAGTGTATAATGCTGCTTTGGCTTTTGATTTTTTGGTCTTCTTGTCCTTCTGAATTTTTATATGAGCTACGGTTGCATTTTCAGGCAACGGAGTGATTTCGTAATCTTCTTCAATAGCTTCCCATAGATCTAAAGCTTGAAGATTGGTTTCCATCTTAATAGCCCAAAGCCGGTAGTTTTCTTCGTTGAATGGTAGTGGGGCAGCATGAGAAAAACTTTTTAAATTCATGGCTGCTCACAGATCCCTTAAGAAAAAAATGCTCTGATACCAATTTGTTGTTATTTTGTTGAACAAGTAAGAGTGAAATGTTGAAATTGAGAGAATAATGTTTATTTGTTGAGGAATATTTTTTTATTGAATAGCAAAGGCCCCTTTATATAGGCTACACAAGTAACTGAAATCTACTAAAAGACACCCGATTGTGTTATGAATTCTAGCTTATTCATTACTCATAATGAGCTTATTATTAATCAACACTTATGACATAAACCTTCATTACTCATACTTAAAGACAAAGGTACTAATTTTTTTGATTTCGTTAAACTAAAGGTTGGTGATGGTAACTTAATCCGGTTCTGGAAAGACAAATGGAACGACTTAGGTGTCCTCAAAAATACTTTTCCCAGAATTTTTGCCTTGGAGAGTGATAGAGATATCTCCCTTCGTTCTAAACTTGACGCCCCAGGTTTGGAGGCATCGTTGCGTCGTCAGGTTAGGGGGTGCTGAAGATGCCCAATTTAACGCCAAGCTTCATGATGTGGGTCATGTTAACTTTGTTCCTTAGGCTGATAGATACTACTGGTCTCCGAATAATGGTGAGTTTTATGTGGCCTCGATGCGTAAACTGACTGAGGATCAACAGTTCACTAGTGTGGCGTCCAAGACAAGGTGGATTAAATACTTTCCCATCAAGATTAACATTCTGGCATGGAAAGTGAAACTTAACGCCTTGCCTACCAGATTTAATTTATCTCGCAGAGGTGTAGATATTGCTTCGTTGGTGCACCCTGAAACAGTTGTGCATCTATTTTTTCAATGTCCTTAGTCTATCCAGATTTACTAGTCTATTGCACGATGGTGGGATGTGGTTCTGGTTGATTTAATTCGTACGGGGAATGGTTGTCTTGGATTGTAGGCATTCGCCTTCCGGTTAACCTCAAAGCAATTTTGGAAGGCGTTTTCTATACAGCGTGGTGGAGCATTTGGACGTTCCGGAACAAACTCCTCTTTAGTGGCACAATTCCTTTAAAGTCTACTTTATATGATGACATTGTTAGTAGTTCTTTTCATTGGTGTAGGTCGAGATGTAATGCCTCGTTTTCTTGGAACGATTGGCTTAAAAACCCTTATTTACTTATTGTTTAGTCTAGCTTCTTGCTAGCGTTGAATAAAAATTGTCGTTTAAAAAAATCTAATATAATCAGAAAAATTAAAAGAATAAAAAAAAGAAAGAAGTGAAGACTGATTGCATGAATGATTCATAAGTTCGAACGACTTCGAGGGCACGATCGACTCGACTCGGTCGTCGCAACAGGTCGATCGTTGATCGAATTCGGTCGATCGAGTGAAAGTCGATATCGTTGTGAGCCTAATGCATTTTATCATCTTTATTTATAATTAAGCTTCTTTTAATTATATTGTAATGTTCGTATTTTATTTGAATAATTATTTGAATTAAAAAATAATAATTCAGTTGTTTTGATATGAAAATAAATTGTCTGTAAGTTATAAAAGAGAGAAAACTGACGTGAATAAAAAATGTAAAAATAGTATTGTAAAAAAAATCAAATTAATATTAATATGTACTCACGATCAAAATATAAAAATAGTATTGTAAAAAAATCAAATTTATTTAACAAAAGTAAGTGTCACTGTAAATTGGAAAAAAGACAACAAAAAATAGCAAAGTAAGCACATCCGGATTCGAACCATCGTTCATCCCCTTGAACTAAAGAACATTATCCGGATAAACTTAAGTTTCTATTGTTAATTCTTCTACTTTATGATACTTGACTATAACTTTGTTAAGTGTGACATTACCACAAATAATCGGCGTTAAACAAGAGTAGATAGTTGAAAGTAGGGCTGGGTATCGGTCCGGGACTGGTTAAGATCGGATTGGACCGAGAACCGAAATGGTCCGAAACCCTGGACTGATACCGAACCAAAATGGTCTGGTCCGGTTCGGTTCTCGGTCCGATCTTATTAAGCATAATCAACGAGATTTTCGTAAGACCGAACCGGACTGGACCGAACTCGTCCAAAACCCCGGACTGAGGATCGGACCGAAATTGCTCGGTCTGGTTCGGTTCGGTCCGGTCTGATCCGGTCGGTTTTAGATCTGTCGTGCTTAGTCTTAGTTGAAAGTCCAATGTTGTTTTTGAAATATGTTGCACAATGTAAGGGGTGCTTCGTAATTTTGTTTCTTTGTTCAGGTAACGGGGGTATTTTTTGATTTTTGTTTTGGTGGGATTGCAAAACGACACATACAAATAAACAAAACGACATTGCAAAGTGAGTTACGACGTCGTTTGCAACACATTTACTATATATGAGTCATATAGGCGCGCGTTTTGCGGTGGAGGGCGTAAGATCAACGGTAGCAACGGACCGATAGTAGAAAAAGATTGTTTGTGTGAATGACTAGCCTCGTAAAGAACAAATAACCTCAAAGAATATTTTGCTTAAAAAATATTAAATGTGTATTAAGTTTCGTCAATTTTTTTATAAAATCATATTTATGAAGTATTACAATATTTGGCTCGTTTGGTTCGTAATTAGACAGTTTTTTCAACGGTATCTTTTACCCAAAAGAACTAATAGATATACGCTTTATTTTGATAAATAAAATTTGTTATATAAAAAATGTGTAAATAATTAAAAGTTTAAAGTTATTTTTGTAACACGCGGCATAATGTGAGGGATGTTTTGTAAAAAGAAAATTTGTTCACATGCCATCGTTTGGTATATTTTTGTAACCACGTATGGTATATTATAAATTATTTCAAGATATTTTTATATTTAAAAAGTTTAAAAATTAAAACTTTTAATTAAAATATTTTTTAGTAACAACCTACTATTAAAAAGTTATATTTTTTTAAAAAATTGAAATATTTAATTATTTTTTAATAATCTAATTTTATTATATTTTTTAAAATTTTGTGCTGTTTGATTAAATATACATTTTGATATATTTTAATTAATTTTTAGTCTTTTTCATTTTTTTAAAGTTTATTTTATTTTAATTTAATTTTTTTACAACTTCAATCTTTTAATACAAATTTAACATATAAATGTAGTAATATTTATTATTTTAAAAATTGTTATCGAGTACCCGCCGCTATATTGTGAGAATACCATGCTAATTATTATATGATAGACTTAATCCGAAAGATACAACCGAAGGATATTTAAGTCCTTTATCCGATGTTGAGTTACACAATTTAAATGTAATACTATATTGGGTGACATGTTGACGTATATGTCATTTGATAGACCCGATTTGAGGTGGCAATTATCAATACGACACGAATTTGACACGAAGCTATATAGGTTTGAGTCAAGGATAAATAGGTTTTGGTCAAAAACAAGTCAACTCGTATAACCCGTTTATTAAATGGATCGTGTTTGGGTTGAGTAAGTGTTAAACAGGTTGACACGTGAACTCGTTTAAGTATATATAAGCATCCAAAAAATAAAATATATAACTTTAATTTTATGTTGTATTTGAGTTAAATGTATTTTATTATACAGTTAATTGAAATGAATGACGATTATAACTCATACACCATTAAAAAAATTTAATAATTATTTGTATATTATGTTTATCATTTTTTACATCCTTATATCATTTTTTTCACGTAATTTAGTTTAATCGACAAGCCACCAAATTTATTAACCGCTTGACCTATTTACTTAAACAGGTTAAGCGAGTCATAAACGGGTTACACGTGTTATGCAGGTCCGAGTTAGGGTTGAGTTTCGTAACATGATTATTAAATGGGTCGTGTTTGAGTAAAAGTCATAATAATACGTCAACTCGAAAAACCGGACAGATCAACACGAACACGGCTTGATTGTCGGCCTTGGTTTATTAGACTAATATGTTTCCTTAAAAGTCATAAAATAGAGACGTTAAACATGGGACTATTTATGGGACCCTTTATTATTATCCTTAACGGCTACTTTTTCCTATGTATAAATTTCAAAATCCTTAAAACCATAAAACCATAAAACTTATAAAACTTATAAAAAAATTTAATCTAAAATGGCTTCTTCTTCTTCTGAATCTCGTTGTTCATCTTGTCCATACGTTATTCTCGTATGCCTGAACTTCAGTCTCTTCGTGCTCTCAGCCGTTTCGTTAGCCCCCACAATCATCATCAAATCGCCCCCAACATCAGTTGGTTGGGCACTCGTCTTGGTTTCTTCCATCTCCATTTTTTCATCTTTTCTCGGGTTCTACTCTCGGCTCACTCATTTTTGTTTCGTTACTCATGTCACTCTCCTCTTCACGTCGTTGACCGCTCAGTTTCTTGCTGTTTTGACGCTTTATACGAAGGAAAAGTCCACTCTCTCGTTGATGAAGTCTCCGAGAGACCCGAGGGAAGCAATGGCGTTGGTGAGGTTGGAGTGTGGGGTTTTTGTTGTTATGTTTGTGATGCAGATATGTGTTTTGTGTTTGAGTTATGGGGCGAATTGGGGTCGGGTGACGGAATATGAACCGGAGATGAAGACTAGTAGGGTGGCCGAGGAGTCCACGAAAGGGAAAGAACTGGAAAACAAGAAAATTGATATTCAAGTCTAAACGGGTTTACGGTTTACTATTTGTTCTTTCATTTGTTGAAATATTCTTTGCCATTGGTTGTGAAATTTGTATATGACAGTTATGGTTATATTGGTTTTTATATATTTGCAACATTGATATAGCCGCCGGCTTATGGCTTATTTGGTTTTCGGCTTATGTTTCATAAGCCCACTAATTGTGGCTTATTTGGTTTTCGGCTTATGTTTCATAAGCCCACTTATTGTGGCTTATGTTGATACATTTCGGCAACTATATAAGTTTATCATGACAAAATGAACTTATATAAGCCGAAAAGTTTCAAAATAAGCCACAAAAAGTGAGCTTATGAAACAGAAGCCCAAAGTCAAATAAGCCATAAGCCAGTTATATAAGCCGAAACAAACAATTTAAGATTCCAATTTAAGGTGGTATAAGCAACACGGTTATCTGTTAAAACTTAAAACAAACAATGATTTATCTTATGTCGTTTAGTAACTGTTACATGAGACCGACAACGCCATCTCTGGCAGGCCGGCAACAAAGATGTGTTATCAAACTATGTTTTGACTGAAGTGCCGAATAGAAAAACATGGCATCTTTTGGTTTCCGACACATTGGCGGACTAATTTATAGGGTCGTTTATTATGGATAGTAACACGAAGGAAAAGTGGTGGTCAAAAATCATCCACATGGCACGACAGCAAATCAATTGATTGGTCATTTGTGTTCACTACCTATTCCTTTGGACATCCATCTTCCAACACCAACAATTATTTCAACTGTCATAACCACCCGAATCCATGTGGCGATTTCGTAATTATCCAACTAACTTACGAAACATATGATTTATGTTAGACAACATACCATAAAAGCACTTTCTGTCAAATTACTCATTTACAGCACATGAAACCAAAAATGTGTTCCGAGATTTGCTTGTGTTCCAATTTAGACCATTTCCGCCCCTAGTTTCGCTTATGACAGCAAGTTTCTTTCTTAAGGACCACAGAGCCACCTTTCTAGGTAGGTAATTATGTTACGCAAGTGTGATGTTTTTTATGTGTGTTTTTCGTGTATTTTAATCTAAGCCAGCTAGCAACAAACCTTAATTTAATAATTTTGTTTATTACATCATCTTTCTCTATGATTGCTCCTTAAAAAACAAAAAAAAAAGATTCCGAGTTAAGGAATATCAATATACCATACCTTAGGATTCGAGCTGAAGGTAAAAGCTTTGATGACGACAATCGGATTAATCCACAAACCGGGCTTCATCAAGACGCCTTCCTTCTATGGAGCCAGGAATCATCAAAGAAATTTTATTCCATGTATGATCACAATGTGAGTTTTCTGTCATATCGCATATTTACTTACGCTTTGTATCAATGAGTATCGGCTAATTGTTTCTATGCAAAAACAGGACACTGAATTCAGGGTCGTCACAGGAAATAATAAAGAAACAAGAATTATCAATACAGAATCATAAAAACTCACAACTTACAAGTCAGACTCAGACCCCCCATCTACAGTTTGACCGTCTGCAACAGGCGGAGGCTGATCAAGCCAAGAGATACGAGTTTGGTCAGTTTATAGCGCGTGAAGCCGTTCTTGATGAGGAATATTGGGTAAGTGTTCGCAAATTTCTAAAAGGATCACTGATCAATCTATTTCTCGATACCTTGGCTTAAGTTGTTCTGGCGTTTGTCATTTGGTGATTGTGGCAGACAGCAGCATGGCTGCGCGCAGAGACCCACTGGGAAGATAGGAGAGACGATAGGTATGTGCTGTCTGCGTGTTTTAATCAATGATCATTATAAGTCATTTAGAGTATTTTCATATACCAAACATCCAACTAACAAGATAGTGTGCAGATGACGCAACTTAACGACTTAAGACGCTGACTACAAAAACGCAAGTCAAAAGCAACGAAAGCAACTAATGCTTATTTTCTTTTGAATAATACAGATTTGCCGATAGCTTCAGAAGGAAATTCACCGAGCAGGTAGGGTCCTTATGGCATATTCTTTTGTTCCAAACATGGATTCATCCACAATGATCCGTCTATTTCCACTTGATTAGGAGTTCAATGCGTTAAAACGGCAGTCTGGGAACAAAATTGGACAGAAAAGTTCATGCATTGTCACGGTATAACTCATGTAATTTTGCTTCTTATTTCATTCTGCGTTTAGCTTATATTTCCAAACACGCCAAAATAAATGAATTTTTACATAACGGCAAACCCTTGTTGTCAACATGGTTAGGTAAAGAAAGAACACGGGGGTGAGAGACATACCGTACTCAAGAGTGTAGTTGGAACCCTTGATGTCAGCATTCGCCCCTTCTTGCACGGGGAAACCTTTCCCGGGGTAAATATCGTCCTTTTGATGCAAATTATACAACTCTAGATGACGATGATCTTAACAAGCATTACTGAATCTCAGGAAATATGTAAAGCACCAATTTTCTACACCGGAGAGAGAAAAGATCCCAAAAACCGATACGGTTACATTGCAAACTTATGTGTAGCTAAATCAGCACGTCGTCAGGGTATTGCAAGAAACATGTTACATTTTGCCATCGAGTCTGCTATATCAGATGGTGACATTTCATTATCTATACTAACTTTATTTACGCTTAGTAAGGAAAATTATACGACTAATGGTTTGATTTATACGAACGGCAGGTGTAGAACAAGTTTATGTACATGTACACAGGAACAACATAGCCGCACAGGAACTGTACCAAAAGATAGGATTCAAGGTGGTCGACCTGGCTAGCCCTCAATTGTCAAAAGATAAAATGTACTTACTTTGCTACATAGCGTAAAACATCAACATATGTTGTAAATCTTTGTATCATAGGAAAGAAAGAAACAACTAGAAAAATGTCACCTTGATTATTCTCAAAATTGTACATCATTTTACATAGTTCAGACAGATGAATAGTTCTTCCGATTGGCAACAAAGTTCGTCTTTTTACTCTTGTATCAGCATTATGAAGTATGAACTATACAATATATATCTTTTAGGTAGCGACATCACTCGTATGAAAGCGAGAAACATTCTGTTTACCTTACTAAACTCTGCCCACATATTCTTATCACCTCCGATTCATCTAATACTTTTCTCATTCGTGTCACGTCCTCCCATCTACCAGCTTCAGCGTAGATATTAATCATAGTAACATAGAAACTAACGTTTTGGGGGTTCATCTGGTAAAGCCTGTGTGCCACACGTTGTGCTAGTTCAATGTTTCCATGGATTCTGCAGGCACTAAGCAAAGCTCCCCAAACATCAGCATCTGGCTCAATCGGCATATTTTCAATGAATTCATAAGCCTCCTGCAATTTACCATCACGGCCAAGAAGATCAACCATAGAAGTACAATGCTCCATGCTAGGAATGATCGAATAGTCCTCAGACATGCTTTTAAAATGCTTTCTCCCCTCTTCTACAAGACCTGAATGTCTGCACGCTGTCAGCACAGCAATGAACGTAAAACTGTTTGGTCTAATTCCTTCTTCTCTCATCTTCGAGAAGAGCATGATAGCTTCTCTCCCAAGTCCGTGAGAAGCATAAGCCCCAATAATCGAAGTATATGATACCACACTTCTATGATGTAAACTATTAAAGACGTTTGTAGCCAGGTCTATACTCCCAGACTTCGAGTACATATCTATAAGGGCATTTGTGACAGCAACATTGGACTCCAAACCCGTTTCTTTCACTAGCTCGTGTACCCATTTACCAACATCCAGTGCTCCTAGACCAGCACACGCCGAAATAACACTGACCATTGTAATACTGTCAAAATCTATATTTTCTATTTGCATTTCACGGAAGAGTTGTATAGCATCTTCACCAGCTTTATTCTGTTCGTAAGAAGCAATCATTGCATTCCATGAAACCAGGGTTCGAACTTTCATCTGATCAAATACTTCTCTAGCTATCTTAACTTTACCACACTTTCCATATAACGCAATCAAACTATTCACTAAAGAGCTATACGAGTCCACCCCGAGTTTAACTCCCAACCCATGAACCAACATTCCTAAATTCAAAAGCTCTAAACTGGCACAGGCAGGAAGAACACTCACAAGTGTCACAATGTTTGGTTTAGTCCCGGTACCCAACATCTCAACAAAAGTCAGTAACCCCTTGACTAAAAATCCATTCTGCACATAACCCGCAACCATGGCGGTCCAAGTAACCACATTTCCTTCAACTATCTCATCAAACGCTTGTTCCGAATCTAAAGTCTCCCCACTTTGCGCATACATAGTAACCAAAGAACTCTGTATAAACACATCCATATCAAAACCATACTTAATAACATTACAATGAACTTGTCTCCCTTCCCACAAAGCAGACAGCAGAGTACACGACCTGACGACGTAAGTAAACGTGTAAGTATCGGGCAACAAACCACTCCGAAGCATGTTTCTATAAGTAAAAACAGCTTCTTCAAAAGGACCCAGATAAGAATAGCTTCGAATCAAAGTGTTCCAGAGGTAAGCGTCTCTGTGGCACATTGTATCAAACACTTTTCGCGCGTAGTCCATTGTTGGCGACAGAGTGATGCATTTGTTGATGAGTTTAGTCGATACGAGGAGGCTTTGATGGGAACCATTTGTGAGAACGAGAGCATGAATTTGCTCGAGTTGCGAAAGAGAACAACATGAATTCAAAAGATGATTGAAATTCAAACTGAAAGATGATGGATTCATGAACAAAGGTTGAATCTTTTTCAAACAAAGAGACAGCATCAATCAAACTTTTTTTTTTCAAGTGTTGAAAATTGGCTTATAAATAGTTTTTGGGTACCCGTGTTTTCCGACTCAAACCACGTAAAGCTCTCCCTTTTTAAGAGGTTGACGTGGGCACGGCTAGTTGCAATTCATACAAGCACACCTTTTGTAAACTTTTCGTTTTGGTAAGTATGGTTTCCGGCCTTTTGGCCGACTTTGAAACTTAAGTAACAAAAAAAATGTCATTTACATCGAAGGAATGAAACTCATACGTTCAAAATGTGATTTAAGAAGCCGCAGCAAGTAGACAAAGCCAATAATAAGAATATCCTTTAAATTATAGAACCATGTCCCAGCACTTAAAAAGCTTAAGACCGGACAATGTTTACAAGATTCAAAAGATAAAACATACGAGCTCAGCTATTAGCAGATGATCAGCGGAGCGAAACAACCATTCGATTTTTCCATAAAAAAAAGGTGAACAAAAGGTTGGGATTTGTTTCCCATGCTATCTAAATTTTGAATCTAGTATAATATTAATGCAGCGACAGTAGTCATGGTGCCTCGTGGCAAAAAACGTTGTTCATCCATACGTTCCCTGGTTCAAGCTGCTGAATACCGCAATGGTAGTAGTTCAACCGCCTCAATATTCTTCAATATCTGACTTTCTACCAGACCAATGATTTTGACACCTTCGTTGGAATGTCCGTCAGTGAATATATTTGTAATCTGCAAAACCGCAGCCCACGTGTCAGCTTATTACACCAATAAGATATGTTTAAGTTCTAGCAGAGTTGCGAAAACAAGATATAATCTATACCTGAGTGCAGCCAAACAATTTGAGAGTTTTAAGTGACGAGCAGCTATCTGCAATCAATCCCAAGGCCTCATTTGTCATTTCACGACAAAAAGATAAATCCAAAGT
The DNA here is from genome assembly GCA_025667525.1 of Glebionis coronaria. Taxonomy (NCBI): domain Eukaryota; kingdom Viridiplantae; phylum Streptophyta; class Magnoliopsida; order Asterales; family Asteraceae; genus Glebionis; species Glebionis coronaria. The sequence continues at coordinate 5,064,472 of CM046882.1, read as the reverse complement.
TTCCAAATTTCTTGCATGTTTGGCAAGTGATATAGCCGTGTGGTTGGCAACCTGAGCATAGTCAGATAATCGAACGTTAGTCAACTAAGCCCACACAGCCCGCACTAATCTTAGCAAAAAAACTGACAAATAATGCAATGCAGCAAACCAAATACATTAGTCCAACATGCTAGTATAATTGTTATTACGAAGGACCAAAGAAGAAACCTTGTTAATATGATTGAGCGACAGTTCCCTCAAAGGCGCTCCACAAGCTTCAAGATATGCAGCTACAGCCTCATCACTGTCACATTGTTAAGATAACTATGAGGGAATCTTATCAACCAAAAGCATGGATAACTAACAGCAATAAAGAAGCAATTCACACGTTTGACAGACATGTTGTAAAAACTATCGCCGCGTGTAATTCAGATAGAACTAACAATAATTCGACTTTCTATATAAGCATTTAGAGGCGAATTAGCCTTGCTGATACTTTAGGCAGTGTTAAATATGAATAATGGAAAACTAAAAATCGAACTCATTCTGTTTAACAACAAAAACAGTAAAAATTATCAAACCTGAACGTATTTCTGCAAAATTTCAAAATTTGAATTTTCGGACAGCCATTTGCAAGATGTGCTAGTGATTTATCCTTCAATTTACATACGTTGGTCAGATCTATCACACATAAGCCAGGACAACTTTTTGAGATGGCTCTTAATGCTTTATCCGTCAATTTCCTGGCCAAATTAAGAAAGAAGCAGCATTAGTTAGAGTTAAACATGCTAACACGTAAGATGTATCCTACAAAACAGAACCAGCTTAAACTCACGTGCAATTTGACAAGACAAGCTCCTTCATCTTCTGACCTCGAGCAGCCACAAATTTAATGATAAAAGAATTATCAATAGATTCATTGTGAGCGACAGACAGCACTTCCAATTGTTCGAGCTTCAATAGTGCAGGAAGAATATGCTTAGCATCTAAATCAAAACATTCATCGATGTACAACTCCTTAAGCACTGGTCCAAGCTTGTCAGCCAAATTGTTGATTGCATCAACAGTGAGCAACGAGCAACACCCAAGATTAATAGATCTCAATGCAGGTGCAGAATCAACAAGAGCTTTTAGCCCGGCATCTGAAAGGCGGCAGGCACCTTTCAAGGATATAGTAGTTAATGCAGACAACGGACTAGGCAAGACAGCCAAGATAGGTAATAAAACATAGTCTGGTAAACATCGCCCACACTGATCCAGTTGTAGTACCTAAATGCAAATAATCAAAATAAACAGTTTTAGAAGAATGATCCAGTTGCAGCACATAAAGCTAAATATTCGAAACAAAACATAGTCTCGTAAATATCGCCCGCATTGCATGTATTAACACTTTGCTGACATCTTAAACCTCACAAAATAAATGTTCATAGTTTCATCTTTCAAGCTACAAACCTTAATGCAGACTTATGATAAGGAAAAGCTTTTATAGAAACTCGTTATAAATGGCAGCTCTCTGATACACTCACATTTACATGCATCAGATACGTATCACATTTAAATGTTATGTATTTAAAAATCAAGTAAAATGGGCAGGCGTACTGCACAGTACATATACTAGAACGAAACAGCAATTTAAGAAAATCAAACGAATTGCAGGATGATAAGAATCTCACCGTGAGGTTACTAGCATCAGTCTTGTCGATAGTCTTTGTGAATTGTTCCTCAGTTAACCAAGAACAATCACGTACACGAATCTCAGTAGGAGTTCCACTTGCAAGCAGCTCAAAAAAATGGTGATTCATTTTTCTCGAGTCACAAAGCAGTCGTGTAAGCTTGTGTCTAAGTGCATCAGGCACACTTTCGAGAGAGGTTATCGAATCCACATGTTGGGACATGATCGTCATGCATAAATCCTGCAGCGATGGTGCAGCCCTCCTGAGAGGTTGTTGTTTCTCCTTAGGAGCCCAAATCAATGGAACAGATTCCGTTTTCTTTTTCTTTTGTGGAGCCATGTTTTCTGCTCGATCTTTAATTATCTTCAACGCAGTTGAGAAAGGACCGGGCCAATCCTCCTCGTCCGCATTTGCTTCTCTTTGTGGCTGTTCGGGTTCATCATCGTCATCATCGTCCACATCAAGGTCCTGTTCTGCCTGTGGATTAGAGAAATATGCGAATCTCGTTGCATTCCTTCTTGCTGCATCTTTAAACCTTTCCTTCATTCTACTAGAGCTAGTACTGTCTCTTCCAAACGCACTTCCTAATCTCCCAGCGTCAGCAGCTATATTACCATCCATTACACCCACATCAACCTCCTCGTCAGTATCAACTGGATCACGGGCTGGTGAATCAGCCTCGACTACCTTTTCCTTCCCCTTTTCTTCCAACCCTATTCGACTACCATTACCAAGAACGAAATCCTCATCCATATTATCTTCACCACTATCACTTGCCGAGGAATCAAACTCAACCGCTTTTCCCTTCCCCTTCTCTTCCAACCCTATTCGACTACCATTACCAAGAACAAAATCTTCATCCATACTATCTTCACCACTATCACTCGACGAAAAATCAACCTCAAACACTCTCCCCTTCCTCTTACGTCCTATACCAACATCTTCTTCTTCAACATCCACCACCAACACCCCTTTGTTTTTCTCTTCTCTGCTGAACCTCCTCCGTCTCGTCGCACGACCAATTCCAGCACTCCCCTCTTGTGTTTCCTCGTCATCCTTGCTAGGAGGAAGCTGATTAAGATCCAGTAACGATACACCCTTGTTGTCAGCCGATGGCAGAACATCACCTTCCTCCTGATCATTACCCAACTCTTCAACCTGTAAAGTCTGAAACCTTGGAGTCTGAATCCCTTGTGTCTCGCTATTATCAAACTGGTCGGCACCCGTATCAGACACCGAAACAGCATTCGGTTCAGTAACGTCACTTACAACCGCATCCGTAACATTAAAACCCGAACCATCAACCTCGGGACTTTTGGCAGAAGCGTTACGTTTCCTAACAGACTTTTCGCCGACAACATTCTCAACGCCATTCGTTTCAGTAACAACACCAGTAGTATCTACTTCCATGGAAACATTAACATCACTTACAACCCCCGTCTCAAAACCACCCAATTCCGATCCCATTTCAACCCCATTCAAACCCGAACCATCAACCTCGACCCCCTCTTCCTTAATTTCAACACCGACAGCGGAAGAAGCCTTACGTTTCCTAACAGACCTTCGGCCAACAACATCTGGTTCACCAACAATGCCAGTATCCACAACCCCGTCAGTAATAGCCTCGACACTCTCTTCCTTACTCTCAACCCTAACCGCCTTTCGTTTCCTAACAGACTTTTCCCCGACATTCTCAACATAATTTAATTCACTGACAACGCCAGTATCTACAACCCCGTCCGTTTCCTTACTCTCAACCCTAACTGCCGCCTTACGTTTCCTAACAGACGACTTACTTTCGCCAACATTCTCAACGAACTTTTCGTTATAGGAAGTCGAGCTTAACGACAGCCTGGCACTTAATCCACTCACAACACCAGTATTCACAACCCCGTCCCTAACACCTAAACCCAAACCATCACCCTCGCCACTCTCTTCCTTACTCTCAACCCTAACCCCCGCCTTACGTTTCCTAGAGGACGACGAGTTTAATGACAGCCTGGCATTTGGTTCACTAACAACGCCAGTATCCACAACCGCATCCGTAACAACCTCGCCACTCTCTACATTACTCTCAACCCTAACCGCCACCTTACGTTTCCTACCAGACGACTTATTTTCGTCAACAACATTCTCAACGGGCTTTTCGTTATAGGAAGTGGAGTTTAAGGACAGCCTAGCGCTACGTCTAACTACACGGCCAGAATCGGAACCTACGAGTAACCCTAGCTTCTGAGAAGAAGAGACAGGGGTGGTTTGGTTACTATTACTATTAGTCATGGGTTGGATTTGTTTATCGGGGGTTATCGGTTGGATTTCGAGTAAATTATTAGTTTTAATATTATTAATATTAGGGGAAGGTGGTTGTTGGGGTGGTTGTTGAGCGGTTGCTAATTTTCGGGAGCGTAAAACCGTCATTACCTAGAAGAAGAGATAAATAATAATAATTAATAAATGATAATGAATTTAATTTAATTTAATACTAATAGAGTGACTTACGGGATGGATTAATAACTGAAATAAAATTTAATTTAATTTAATTTAATTGAAAAAAAAATGAAGGGGGGGAGAAGAAAAGAAGCAGTTAGGTTATTTATGAGAAAAGGGGGAAGAAGGAAGCGTGTAGGGTAAGACTGAGCAACTTCCCGCCAAATGCATTGCTTACTTGCTTAATGGGCTGGGCTTGGAAAGCCCACCGGTTACCGACGAGTCTCTGTATTTGGGTGGAGGTGTCCACGTGAATCACTCACAGGATGCCACGTTGTATGGGGATGATGACATCTCTCAGAGCTCGGGAAGCGATAGGCTTGTGTGATAGCTAAAAAATGATGCCACAAAAATCCTTATGACAAAAAAATTAGGTTGAACTAATCAGTTGATTTTGACAAATAAGCAAAATTAAATAATTTGATTGGTCTAAAAAAATTAAAATTAAATTTAATTAAGTTAAAATTAAAAAATTTAGTGAAGAAATTTGATAAAAACACATAAAGATATATGTGTCAAATTTGTGAAAATAAAAACTTAAAAAAAGAGAATGGATTATTTAATGACTTTAGTGGTTGAATTTTAAATAAATTAGATAGAATTAAATATAAACTTATAATTTTTCATATTTTTTTACTAACTTAATAAAATAAACAAAATACACCCTTAAACTTTATACCCTCTAAATTTTATCTTTTAAAAATATAACATATATGTTATATTAAAAAATCAACAAATCATATTATTATAAATATTCAAATTAAAACACAAATTATTACTATCTATTTTTATTTTGACACTTAACTAAGTCAAATAATACAATATAGATAAATTATTATTAACATAAATATAAATATCAAAATGAATACATGATCTCAGACGTCGGTGTGAGATAAAAATAAATAGACGAGATTCTACGTATTACAATAACATATATTTTTTTAAGTCGTTATATGTTACTAAATACACAATGTCTAGAAAATAAAGTCAAATCCTTTGTGCAACAAATATTTATATAAAATATCAATTAATATTATCACATAATTAAAAATAATGTAAAACTCGTGGATCCATGAGCATTATAATTATTTAAGTATTAAGAGAGAAGGGTACCACGGCATGGGTACCCTTCAAAATTTTGTCTAGTCAGCTGCAACTCAGTGTCACATCACACCAACACAACTCACAAAAATACCCCCTCACTCACAACAATACCTCTTTCACAGTGGCACCCGAATATATATTTGCATATGTGGATCGTCGTTTAGATTTCGGTTTTCCGAAATCTTGACGGCGACAAGGAGGGTCGGTGTAGCGACGAAGGGCGAAGAGAGGCGACGAGGGTGTCACGTCGTCAAGGCGAGCCATGCCATGACGTGACACCCTCCTCTCTAAGGTAGACGCAAGTTCGATTCAATAGTCTATTTTTTTTAAAATGACGAAAAGAATTAAAAAATTATATTAGTTTTTATAAAAAAGTTGAAAGTTTATTTTTTTCAGAAAAAAACATTTATTTTTTTTAACTTTTTAAAAAAATCTAAGATAAAAATTAAAAATATATTTTTTTTTTATAAAAGTTTTAAAGATTTTTTTTCTCAGAAAAAAACTTTAGGTTGTATTTATTTGTTAAAAAAATTTCATATTTTTCTGTTTCAAAATTTCTAGAAAAGAGGGGAGTTTTCTTTTTCTAGAAAGTGTTGAAAATTTAGAAAAGAGTAATATGGGGTTTTCTAATTTTCTATATAAATTTGGAAAATAAAAATTTTGGAATTTTTGAAATTTTTTGGAAAATAATGCTACTAAACAGCTTTTCTATTTTTCAGTTTTCAAATAAAAAATTTTCTGAAAAATGAGAAAATTTTCACCAACTAAACAGGGGCTTAGGGCCTGTTTAGTTGTAAAAAACTTTTCATAATTTTTTGTTTCAAATTTTCAAGAAAAGGAAAACGTTTTCTTTTTTATAGAAGAGTTGAAAATTTTGAAAACTTGTTTAGATGAATTTTTTTCAAAAAGTAGAAAAGTGTTTAGGTGGAAGGGAAAAAAATAGAAAAGTGTAAAATAGAGTTTTCTATTTTTCTATATAAACTTTGAAAATGAAAATTTTCCATTTTTTGAAAAATATTGAAAAAAGTGAAACTAAACAAGTTTTCTATTTTTCACTTTTCAAATGAAAATTTTTCTAGAAAAGTGGGCGATTTTTCTGCAACTAAACATACCCTTAGTTTTCTTTAACTTTTTAAACAAAATTCTAAGAAAAGAAAATTTATTATTTTTTTAGAAAAATTTGAAAAATTAAATTTTTTTATAAACTTTTTTTATCTGTTAAACCAAACTGCAAAAGGACTAAAAGACTAAAACTATCAAACTAAGGGACTGAAACTGTCAACTGTCAAACTGTAAAGTCAAACTTTCTTGGTCAAAGGTAAAATCAAACTTAAAGTCAAACTTTTTGGTCAAAATGTTGAAGTGGCAAGTAAACAACATTGGCTTATGATAGTATTTAACGCTAGTAAGTAGTACCTATATAACAAAACTGATGTTCTACGAGTTGGCCTTTAAAACAGTCAAAATGTGAACCAGTAAACCAGTAGATCAAGCCATATCAAACGCTTCTTATACCGCGTGTATACCTCGTCGCCTCATCAACAGAACGAGAGTGAAAGCCTTATTGTGGGCTTGTTGTCCAACCTATCGTCTCACAGTAACGAGCATACTTATGAAGAGTACCAATCTATATTTTGTCAAATTTCAGACAACAGCCGTAACGAAACTGTTACGTTTGTCATCTGTTCTATGTTATTTGACACACTGTACTACATTGTCTTGTAATTTATTAACAAGTAATCTTACAAGTGAATTTGGCATGTATGCAATTTTCCGGTTCAACACAAGTAGATGATAAGTAGCGTTTATGATTGCAAAAGTTATAACTTGCACGCGAATGCCAATAATATCACGGTGCTTTCTTCTGTTAAGTTTCTCACGTCATGGAGCTGGAGCATACGTAGCACACTCCTCATTTCCGGTCGTGCTTCAGGAGATTCACTCACACAGGCTAGCGCAACTTTTAAGATTGCTAACATCTGGTCTTTAGTGGCCGGTGATGTCCTACTCACAGTGGAATCAAGTATTTGGTCCAAGTTATCGTTTTCTTCTGACTTGCTCGATACCCACTTGGCTAATTCTGATCCTTCACTAATCGCTGTCTTTCCTGTCAGCAGTTCAAGCAAAATCACGCCAAAACTGTAGACGTTTCCAGCCATTGTCACCCTCATTGTGTAAGCATACTCTGACCGTTAAAAACATCAATTTTATCTTAGATTTAATCTTTGAAACGCGTATGAACTGATAACATCAGAACGGTTAAATATATATATGTACCTGGAGGGACGTAACCAATAGAACCAGCAACAACAGAAAGATTGCCTGTGCTCTTTGAAGGATCAATCACTTTAGAAAGTTCTATATCCCCAATTTGAGGTTCGTTCAACGACTTCAGCATAACAACTTTACTAGAAAGATCAAGGAGGGTGATTGGGCCTGACGAGGATCCATGGAGAAAAGCCAACCCGTTAGCTACACCTACTGCAATGCTGTAACGGTTGCTCCAATCTAAACCACTTCCCATGCTTCCATGAAGAACGTCAAAAAGACTCCCTTTCTCGGTGAACTCATAGAAAAGATATGCGTTGCGCGCTTAGTCAATGTATATGCAAGAGGGACCATGACACTTGAATTTGTCAGCCTCCAACGCCGTGGTGAAGTCAAGATTAGTTCTATGAATCACACTTAAAGTCAACAAATGGCCTTTGATGACCTCTCGCGTAGAAACAATAAAGATCACGCAGACAGCTATCACAAGTGCAACTACCGCTGCTGTGCAAGCGCCAATAATTGCCACAGACACAGTTTTGCTACTCGTCCTTGCAGGTATAGAAGAAGGGTACGGTGTACTAAATGATAAATTGCATTCCCTCCTATGAACACATTAACATTTTGACGAAACTGAGGAACCGACCCTGTAAGCGTATTGTTGGAGACATTTATCTCATTAAGCATTCCCATTTGGCTTAGGAATATTGGAAAAGCACCCGAGAATCTGTTGTTTGAAAGATCCAAGACTTCAAGTGATGTTAATTCGGAGATAACATTTGGTATCGGCCCTCGCTCCAAAGTTGTTGTGACTGAGATTCAAAGCAATCTGCAATTTGGTTGGTAGCCACTGTATATAGTACCTCCAAGTTGGTTGTTACCGAGTTGAAGCTCCAACAATGAATCCGAGACAAGTCCAAAACCTCCAAAGGACCCTGGAACGTTGGCAAAGAGCCGGTCAAACCATTATTACTAACGTTCAACGCTTTCAAACCACCATCACCACAAGAAGCTAACAAAAACGGTCGTGGGATAAACTTAAGCCGATTTTTTGAAATATCAAGTGACTCCAACGTTGGAATATCACAAACAAGCGACGACGACCAAGAAGTATCTATGTTTTCATTAGAGATGGACAAAGACGATAAAGAAAGCTTGGTGATGGAAGTGTTTTGTTTCGTGTGCATGAAACGCCTGACCACGACGAACATGGACTCGTTGAAGAGTTCCATTTCGTGGTGTTGTTTCCTAGTACTTGGTTAAGTTTGTTCATGATTGTAACTAGACTAGACGGCAAGTCTCGATCACACGAGACGTATTTAAAAACGAACGACGACGACAACAACAGGAAGTAGAACAAGTACCTGCTGCTCATTTTGATCAAGTGTACGTTCAGTTGTTCAGTGTCTAATGTTCATTTGAGTACTCTTCAGAACATGTAAATTTTGTGTGGAATTTTTTGGTGCAAAGGAATAAGTCAAATAAACAAAATAGGTTGACAGTTGACTAGTGGAGACGACTTGACTTGTGGAATTTTAGTACGTATGATTAGGGGTGTCGAAAAAGTTGACTCGACCTGAACTCGAACCTGAAATAACTAATTCAGGTCGAGTCATTCGGGTTCAAAAACATATTCAGGTCAATTCGGGTTGACCCAAATTGACCCGAGTTCTAATTAGCCTCGGATTCGGGTTTATATTTTTTAGCCCTGACCCGAATTGACCCGACCCGACTTAACCTGAATCCGACCAACCCGACTTGACCCGAGTTTTTTAACACGTTTTACCTTGTAAATACACTTAAATAAGTTAATTTTTAAATTTTTTACTTATACTCGGGTTGACTCGAACCTGAGTTGACCCGACCCGAATTAACCCGACCCGAATTGACCCGAACCCGACTAACCCGAGTTCTAATTAGGCTCAGGTTCGGGTTTGATTTTTTTAAGTACTGACCAGACTTGACCCGACCCGACTTGATCCGAACCCGGTTGACCCGACCCAATTTCCACCCCTACGTATCTACGTATGATGAATGGCATGGAATTTTTTGGATAATTTGGCGTATGAAAAATGGCATTTGAGTAGACCGATGATTTATTTTTTGGGAAAATTCTTTAAATGTCCCAAAGTTGTACCCATTTTTCTAAAATACATCAATCAAATGAGAATTTCTTAAAATGTCTTATATAATTTATGCGACTTTTTCAAAAATAGCAAAATTTTGGGAAATTTTTAAACCTTTTTTTCTATTTTTGGAAAAATCGCATAAGTTACTAGGGCATTTTGGGAAATTTTCATTTAGTTGGTGCATTTTGGAAAATAGGTGCAACTTTGGGACATTTCAAAAAATTTCCCTTTATTCTATCAAAAGAAAGAATTTCATATTTTATATACATCTTAAAATCTGCTAGATGTGTATCAGTATATAGCTGCGAAATGTGTATCCGTATATAGCTGCGGAAATTGTCTAGCGACAAATAGGTAACGATATTTTAATTGACTCGGTAGTTAAACTGGTAATCCGATGACTCGACCGAATTGACCTGGTGGTCGAATCGGTAAACCAGGTGACTCGCCATATTACTGATTTTACCACCGAGTCAATTAAAATATCATTAATCGTTAATCGTTTGCCGCTAAGTAATTTCCACAACTATATACGGACACACGTTTGGTAGTGTTAAAGTGTTTATAATATAACCCTCCGTCCTACATTAAATATCCACAACCTAGAAAAACACAATTTTTTAGATGTAAAATATTCTTATCATCATTAGTAAATCAAATGACACATATACCCTATTTTAGGGATGAGCACGGTACCGGTCCCGTCCCGAACCCGTCCCGAATTAGTGGTACCGATTATTTCCCGAGCATAAATTTATGGTACCGGTACCGTACCGAACGGGATTCGGGTATCGGTACCGGTACGGGAATCGGTACCGGTACCGGGAAATCGGGATTTTCCCGTTCTTTTTCGGGAATTTCCCGATTTGGTACCGGTCCCGTCCCGAATTAGTGGTCCCGAATTTTTTTCCACCTTATTTCGTAGTCCCGGTACCGTACCGAACGGGATTCGGGTATCGGGAATCGGTACGGTTCCGGGAACGGTTCGGGATCTATTCGGGATTCGGGTCGAAATGCTCATCCCTACCCTATTTAATTATAAAAAAAAAAAAAAAAAAAACCCTAAAGTTCCACAGGGAACCATCTCTAATAAAAGTACAAAGGACACAATCTAAGCCGTTCATTTTAAAACTAATCCTAACATCTAAGCCATTCATTTTAATAAAAATATCTCACACATCTTATCCTATTTCTTCTCCACCACATACTCTCTACTGTCAGAAAAACACACACGCAAACACCTACCCACCACCGCCGTCGTGCCCCAGTCGCAACACCACTGTCGCGCCCCAGTCGCACCGTCGTCATCCACCACCATCTATCAATGGAGAGTGAAACTGGTTCAAAACCATCGTCATCTTCATCAGCTGATTAGTTTTATCTGATTAGTTTGACTTCATGTGCTGATTTATATATTGAAAGCTTCATCATATGGAAATGACGTAGATGATCACCACTCATGATGTAGTTAAGCTGAGTCTAGTTTCATAAGGGTTTACTTCTTTTACAGATTTTATGGTAAAAGCAAGCAACAAAGTTCCTATAAAACTAAGTATATTGTTGATCTTATCATATCAGAAAAATCAGGGTCGGATTTTGGGGTGTGCAGAGTGTGCAACCGCACAGGGTCTCTCAATTTTAGGGGCCTCCGATGTTGCAAGTGTAAGGCTAATTTATCGAGGTTTAGAGGAAAGTTGATAAAAATGCGTTCAAGACCATAGGATTTGACGCCATTTAAGGGAAAACAAAGATTAATATACATGAAGAGTTATTGGAAGAAAAAAGAAATATACTTACAGTGAACTTAAGGAACTCGTTGAAAAAGACAATGATACAATCAGTAGTATCTACTTTACACCCCAAGGTTTGATCAATGTTACACTTTTATCCTAATAAGTACAAATGGTTTTTAATTATAAACTTGACATCTTTTGAAACATTTTGTATTTATAAGCTATAAATTTATAATATTTATAATATTAAATATATATTATATGTTGTTATACTTTTTGTTTAAAACACTTATCTTTTTGAATGGATATTTTTACATGCTTACTTTTTCGTGCTGATAAGATTTTTTGTTTTTTTACAAGAATGGCACAGGGCCTCCCAATTCAACGAGACGACCCTGAGAAAAATGACTGCAGAATGTTTGGGAATTCGTTTGAGAGTGATTAAAAGTGACATTATAATCAATTTCTAGTGTGTTGGTTAAGCTTGATAATTAAAGAAATGTCCATGATTACAACATTTATATAAAGTTAATTTTCCTAAGCTTGAAATCCATATATGTTTTACACGTTTACAAACCATGAAATTTCTATATCCCTTTTCACTTTTTTTGTTTGTCCTAATCCTTTTGTTTCGAATTTGATACTTGACCATCAAGTTTGCATGGTTTGTCTTCAGTGATGGTTGAGTGAATTTGATAATTGTGATTTGGCTATTGGTGATTCGTTAGGGTCTGCATAACGTGTAAAAACTTGGCATAAAAAGGGTTTAAATAAGATGGACATCTCTTTGACTCTATGTGGCGGTTTAATTTTTTCTAACAAATTGATAATATATTAAAATGTGTGTTGGCATTCATGTAAAATATATAAAAAAATTAGCTTCTGAATTACATGTGATTTTGTTTGAATCACATGTAATTATGTTTGAATTACTTGTGATTCGTTGATAATTATACGTGATTTTTCTCGCATTACATGTGACTTAAACATTTTGAAACCCTAAGTTTTTCTAACGAACCCACTTTTAGAACATGTGATTTTGTTTGAATCACTGTAATTCTTTCAATCTATTAAAATGCCTGTTGTCATTCATGTAAAATATATAAAATAAATTAGAACCTAAATTACATGTGATTTTGTTTAAATCACATGTAATTTTACATGAATTACATGTGATTAGGTGACAATCACATGTGATTTTGCTTGAATTTCATGTGATTCAAGTGTTTCAAAACATTAACTTTTTCTAACAAACCCACTAAAAATCACATGTAATTATCATCGAATCACATGTAATTATCACCGAATCACATGTAATTCAAACAAAATTACATGTGATTTTAACAAAATCACATGTTCAGAAGCCAAATTATTATATATTTATATATATATATATACATTACATGAATAAGAATACATTTTTTATATATTGACAAATACATGTGATTTAAACAAAATCACATGTGATTCATCTAAAGTGGGTTTATTAGAAGATGTTAAAATTTTGAAATATTTGAATTACATGTAATTATCATCGAATCACATGTAATTCATGCAAAATTACATGTAATTCAAGCAAAATCACATGTAATTCATACAAATTTTTTTTTTCATTTAATAGACGGTTATTTTCATATACTTATAACGATTTACAGTGTTGAAAATTCTCGCCCAAAAAATTACACGTAATTTTCGTAAATCGCATGTGACATTACAAATTCAAATGTGATTTTTTAAAATAATAAATTCAAACGTGAGTTTTCGAAAATTACATGTAATTTTTCGAGAATTACATGTAATTTTTCGAGAATTACATATAATTTTTTATGCGTAAATTTAAAAAAAAAGTTTGCCGAAAGTGTATAGAAGTGCATATCTATAGAAAGATAATTTAATTCCCGTCGCGATGGTATAATTAGTTTTCCGTAACGATTAACGGTTTGAGAGATATTTAAATTTTAAGAAATAGGATAAAAGGGGTTTTTTTAATTAAATTTAAAAAGATTAATATAAACCATTAGATGAAACTTGAATGGATAGTTGAGATTGCTTCCTTTTTTCTTTTTTAGATGCATGTTCCTTATGGAACTCGACTCTAAATATGGGTCATGTATTAAAAACACAAAATTGAAAATTTAGTTATCAAGATTTTCTAATTTATTGTAATGGACTTAATATAAAAATAAAGGATTAAGTCGTAGAATAACAATATACTTTTCGAGATGTACCAATTTGGTACGTGTACTCTTAAAAAGTTATATAATAGTAACGAACTTTTATAAGTGTTTCAATCCGCACATTTAGATGACGTGTCATGTTATAAATGGTGCCACGTGTCAACTAGTATAGGATAATACGTTATCAAAATGTGATAATGGAACACTTATGAAAGTTCGTTGCTATTGTACAGCTTTTTAAAAGTACACGTACTAAATCCATACATTTTGAAAAGTATATTGCTATTTTATGACTTAATCTCTAAAAACAAACAAAAATTTTATTGTAAACATTTAATATAACACGGAAGTAGTATAAATTTGAAATTATTCAAAAAAGAAAAAAAAGTACAAATTTGAAAAGTTGTTTTTTTTTATTAAACTAGGAAGTATTTTTGGCCGTGCTTAGCACGGCCCCGAGAGTTAATCTGTTGGTCGTATTATTTTCTACGGTATGTCGACTTGTTTAATTTTGTAGGTAATATTACCTATTGAGTTAACTTAAGCTTGCTCTTGATGTTTACACTATTTCTCAAGCAGTCGGTCACTCTTGCATACTGATAATATAATCTTACTCTCTACTATGCTTAACAAAAATCGTGTGTATCGTAGAGATGTTGGACGTAATTTGTAAACATAGTACTACTTTCGTAATAAGTAAACATCGTACTAATTTTCCATATGATTTTAGATTGGAATAAGAAGAAATGCATTTAATTTGTTGCCTTGTGAGTTTCCCTTATTGTGTGTATGTTGTTGATATGTATAAACATTGACTAGGAAGTGTTTTAGGCCGTGCATAAGCACGGCCCATGAGGGTTAGACTGGTCGCAACGGCGACTGATTAGAATCAATTGACCGATTTCGCAGTCGATCGGTTGCGTTTCTATGATCGATTTTAATTGGTCGTTGGTCGAAATCGGTCACATAGTCAAACATTTAAAACTGTCTTCTATCTTTCTTTTTCTTTCATGCATTGAATATGGCAACTAAGAGCATCTTCAATGGAGTAAACCCTTTCAATCACTTTTCACTATTTTGAAAAGTTTTTGGAAGTGATTTTTACCATTGCATCAAAAGGTTTACAAAGAGTTTATACAATAACTTTGTATCTATTGTACAATGATAAAAAAAAATAAAAAAAATTACCCCATTAGAGATTCTTTAAATACACACCTCTATAACGTAATATTGTAAGGAGTAGTTTCGCAACACAACAAAGTTGTTAAAAATTACTTCTGTTAATTAAGAACACAATTCACTTTCTTGATGTAACAAATAAAGACCAAGAAACAACAAAAATCACAATGGAGGAAAATGTTACTTCGATACTTATCATTTATAATCACTCATAACTTCATAAGTCGGAGTAACAATATTTTTAAAAACGACAAATGTATAAGCAAATAAAAGAGCTTAAAAGAGCTATACATATTTTAATGTGATATGAGAGGATAAGTATGGCCTATTAGTCTATTACTTGTAGAGTTGTTGAAGCTTGAGTATATCATTCAAATATGTCATACCATTCACTCTTTCTAATAGCTCAAGTGATTCATTCGAGTGATTCTAAAACTGATCTGCAAAAGCAAAAGGAAAAAAAATGCTACGTACTTTGTTAGTATGTGTGAGAGAAAGGGTAAGAATATATGGGTTTCAACAAATGGAGGGTGGATAGTTTCCTGTTAAACTAAAAAGTAGCGGATGTCAGTTTTTTCAAAGTTCAAATAGGAGCTAACTATTTGATGATACGTGTCGTTTTTCTAGGGCTGCACAGTAATTTAAGGGGTTATTTGTATAAGGGCATTCTCAATGCATGCATGTAGTGCAATAGATTGCCAACTAAGAATTGCACTTTCATTTAACAGTTTCACACAACCGATTGAACTTAAAAAGTTAAATGTGATTGAATGGTCCCTTCATGTAGTTTTACTATTGCAACTACACATCTAATATTTTACTAATAAAAATGATAAAAGGACATGTATTGTTCGTTCTTTCAGAAACAAACTAGCTTTATACGTGTGGTGACATGGACCAAGTTGCAATGCATTGATTCGTATATTTCTGACATTGTGCGTATGTCAACTCAATGAATTGTGGATGGCCTAATATAGGTAGATGTGGTAAATAGAAACCACAAGGGTAATTTTTGTAATTAAAAAAAGTCAATATTTATATTGACTTTATGTTTACAGCAGCAACACTTGAAGTCTTGAACAAAGAGGGGTTAGAGCTTTCTTCTTCCATCGGAGAATCATCATCAACATGCCTATCAAATGAGTTTTCTTCTTTTTTTCTAATAATTATTGTTGGCAACGCAAAGGCGCGCTTTTTAAAACTTTGATGGTGTCAATCAAGGTTCTAATTTTGGGTCCTTTTATATCTTCTTTTAAGAGAGGGACGGTTTCCACTAGACTGAGCAACGGACCCAGATCAGATCAGACTAATTAAAATCAGACTAGATCAAGGACCAAAATGGTTCGAACCTTCGGAACGAAATGATCCGGTCCGGTTTGGGTTGGTCCGATCTTTGGACGGTCCGGTTCTAATAGACATAATCGAAAGATTTTTTAATGAGGCAGAATCGGACTGAACCAATGACCGAAATGGTTCAAAACCCCTTACCAAGGACCAGACCGAAATTGTCCGGTCCGATCCGATCCGAGTCAACAGTTCAAATGCTCTCCAATTCCCAATACCTATAATTTAGGACAACGGTGATATAATCGTTGACGTTTTAGGACGAACGGTGAAAGAGTATGTAAATTACAAGGACAGTCTATATAATTAACCATTAAAAGAGTCCATCTTACCCTTTATATTAAAGAGGGAAATCACGTTTCTATAGAAACAGTGATCCCCCTCACATCTTATTAAAGAACTCTTTTTTTTCTCCCCTCGCAAAGTGTTGCCTCCCTCACAGATTTTGCACACACAAAACATACACCGTTGGCTAATATTGTGTCCCGTTACAATCAATGTTGCCCTGTTACAATCAATGTTGTTAAACAAATAGCCTCTTTCTCATGTATTGAATCATTAAAAAATTCAACTACAGTAATTGATAATGGCTACATGAACCAGTTGATTATCTGCCGTTGATTTGTTGATCTCATTTGATCTGGCGTGTTTTGGGGTTTTTATATACCTAATTTTCTTACAACACAAACACCTACTATTCCGCCCCTCTCACTAAAATCAAGAACCCTAGATCTTGAAACTTGCGGGTTTTGTTTGGTTGCAGTGGTTGTGATGTCTGATTGGATTATAATGGCTTAAAATGAGAGCCCTTTGTTGCTGTCGATCTCTTCATTGCCGTCTTTGATGGTGTGTGGTGATGTGGGTCGGTGTGTGGCGAGGTTGGTTGCCTTATGTGGGTGGTGGTCAGGCGGCAGGATGGTGGTTTTCCATTGTGAATAGTTGAATCCCAATACCATCGTCTACACCTTTTGTTGAGGTGATGCTTATTACCAACTTGGTTTGGTGATAATCTTTTGTTAGATTAATCACCATTTCGAATGATCCGGCGATACGGTCCATGTACGAATCAACCTTTATCTTATTATAAGTTTCATATTTTTTTTGAGTTAAACATAGATTGATTGATTGATACTAAGTAATTTTTTTAGCTTGATCTGTAATGTTTCTATTGGTTATGGTTTTTTAATGTTGAATTTTTTTATGTGAAAAAAATAGAGTAATTCACACGGGGTTATTCTGTAGGCCTGAATTGCCGATGTTGAATACGGGTGAATAGATTAGGGTATTTGAGGGCCTGATTGCGAATTCTGTTTTCACACGGGTTTTAACCACACTAAGATGATTGGATAACATATAGGAGGTGAACGGAAGTTCAAGGATGCTTGACAGAACTTCAAGCGATACTAACATTATTTATGTTGCAGTGTGCTTACTTTATGTTTGGAAACGCAATAACTATAACTCTATAAGTGATTGATCATTTATGTGGTTCGGTCTTGCTACTACTTTCCCCATTCTTTTCGATGTCGCTGCCTACAGAATGCGGCGATCATGCCGGGTGTGTGGTCTTGGTGATATGGTCATGGCGGTTCCTTTGTTGTTGGTATCCATTGGAGGCTACGATACTCCGGATGTGTGCCGATTATGAAAGTCTCATCCTTATCTTGCCTAGGTAGTAATAGTTGCTAGAATAAATAAAGATGGGGTATTGTTGACCGTGTGTCTTCCATTATACACGTCTTAATGGTCCCACGGGCTGTGATGATAATATTTTAACGTTCCTAAGCGGGTTCGATTAAAGTATGGTGTACGTGTATCTTGGCGGGGCAAGCTTGCAAAGTTTGTAGCCATGACGTCGTCTCCTCATATTCGACATACCCGATTGGTTGCTTATCTGAGTCTAAAAAAACGCTTTCTAAATTGAACGGGATGGACTATGATGGTAATATTTTAACGTTCTTAAGCGGGTTCGATTAAAGTATGGAGCACGTGTATCTTGGCGGGGCAAGCTTGCAAAGTTTGCAGCCATGACGTCGTCTCCTCATATTCGACATACCCGATTGGTTTCTTATCTGAGCCTAAAAAAAAAGCTTTTTAAATTGAATGGAAGGTTAAACGGAAGTGGTCTTATTTATCCTAGCTAGATTTGTTGTTGGTGTCAACGGAATAGAACCTTGGTCTGCTTCAATTGGCGTACGATTTATGCAGATTTTGTATTTTGATTATGATGAAGATGGTGGAGTGAATCTCGCTCTGCAGGTATGTCGGATACTAATGTTTAATGACCTGAAAACAAAAGTTGCCTATTCATTAATGAAAGGAAAATTTGTTCCATTGCAGGAAGACAGTGGTAAGAAAGGAACGGCGACGTTTGCTGGCATGTATTTCCTTGGATTTCTAGTCTATAGACTGGACCAACATTCGAGCATGGTGAGTAAATTAACAAAGTTTAAAATCTTCATGGTTTGTGTTATCATATTGTTAAGTTGGTTTCAGATAGCTAAGAAGGATCCAGATAATGGTTTTTTTTAAAGCTTGAAAGATTTTAACCATGTGAAATAACAGAATTAAAACCAGGAGTCCATACATTCGTTGTTTATAGTTACCTTTATTAGACAATACTACCATACAGTTTGAAACAATTAGGCTCAAATATGTGTAGCTGACCATTTCGTTACATGCAGGTGATAACTTCTTAAAAAGTGTTAGCTACACAATTGAAGTCCTTTCTATAGCTTCTTTTAGTAATGAGAAGGGAAGTCTGCATGTTGGAAAATACAATTGAAGCTCATATTTCTACAAAAAGAACAAACATATCTAAGTTTGAAGTTGAATATAGACAGGTTTGTTTACCAGTTTAGCTTAACCAGACCCTCACGGTTTACTTAGACTATGAATATATACAACGCAAACACTCCCGCTCTAAAACCTACCACCTTTGATGGGTCGGTGCTCGCATATGTTAATTGCTTATTATTGCTTATATATATATATATATATATATATATATATATATATATATATATATATATATATATATATATATATATATATATATATATATATATATATATATATATATATATATATATATATATATATATATATATATATATATATAGGGGTGGGTTCTAGAGAAAACCTTACGTTCGTAGAAAACCTAGAAAACAAACTAAATGGTAAATTTTACAAACATATCAAATTAAAAGGGTCTAAAGTGAAATTATCAAAACACGGAGGGGTAGAATTGCCACCCTCCCATTCTCACTCATCTGAAGAAGCAGACACACCCAAACCCCGATAAAAAACAAACACTCTTGTCATTGAAACCTCAACTCCGATCGTCGTCTCCGTCGTAGATCATTGTTCAACCTTCATCTCGGCCATCGGAGACACCGTCTTAGATCATTGTCAACTTGATATTCTCCAATCATCTACACTGTATCCGACCGCCCTCACCGTCTCCGACCGCCGTCACCATCTCAGACCGCCATCACCGTTATAGATGACCAGAATACACAAATCAACCACCTCTGTTTGCTCTCACATATTGTCGATCGTGAGCATGTGTAATCTTTTTTTTCATATGATTATTATCTATTTGATTAAAGCATTATGAATTAGTTTAAGGCTTGTGTCAATTTATCGAAATAGCATCTAATTCTGTAAATTAATTTAAGGAGTAAAAAAAAACCCACGTCTTTTATATGTTGAATTATTGCAGATTTATTTTATTGATTAATTGGCATCTGGTCGCATGGTTAGTGTATCAATGAACAAAATATCGTATCTGTCGTCATACTAGTGCATCTATTTGGATGTTGTGTGAATTGTTAGATTTTTTTGTTCTATGTTTGTAAAATCGATTATTATTGTTGTTACTACGAAACCAGCATATGCTTGTTGAAGGAATTTTAGAGCAATGTGTCCTTGTTTTTGGAAACTGTGGTTTCTGGCCTTTTGGCCTACGCGGGTTGAACCCATGTCAACACAGACTATAATCACGTATTATGAACCACTTTGTGGATGAGTTTGGATGATGACTTCAGACCAGCTAATATTAGGACTTCCAAGACCTCTTACATTTTAGTTACAAGCTTTTTTAACCAACTGTGGTTATATTTTGTGTATCGTGAACATTGTCTCATGATTTACCTTGACACGTGGCAGGTTCTTTGCCCGTGGATGCGTCATCCACATATTTTGTCGTATCCATTATCAAGTCATCAGAATTCTTGGTGACAAGTTTCTCAAGGAATTTTTACAAGTGTTAAAGCCTGGTGGAGAGATAGTTATTCATCAAACTTCTGCTGACATCAAAGAGAAGGTAAAAAATCTGATGTCTTTATTATAATGTACAATCTTAATGCAATTGAGTTTACTCATCTTGTTTGACCAATCTGCAGACAATCTTCTCTTGAGCGCAAACTGCTAATTACAGGGGTTTTAGATATAAGGTGGTTCACATGGCGGAACTTCAATCTTTTGGGGTAAGTTACTACCTCACTTAGTAATGTTCATCTGAGTAATGTTCATCCGTATATCCTGCTAAATCTATAGGTAGATATTATTAGGGCATCAACGAGTTTTAGTGGGGCCTATACATTACAAACACACTACAGTCCAGCAACTCATTTATGGCATAATAAAATGCCATTTTTTCCATAAAAAAACCTAGTAACACTGATATATGTTGGTCATATAATCCATTATACTGCTTCTAGAGCAAAATATGCAGTCCCATTGCAAAAAATTCATTTCCAAAAATACAATTCTTTTACACATAACTAAAAAAGAGACATGATAAAAAGACCAAGCTAAGAACAAAATCCTTATTCATCCGAGATTTTAGGATGTGAAAACTTAATACAGAACTCCTGAACTTGAATGAAAAGATCTTAAACATTGATATTTTTGTTTTTGATCAAACTCTACAAGAAAACACAGACAACCCTCACCAACCGGTTCTGCATGTACTTATCCTCTCTTTGTATTATTAGGGCACAAGGGCATCAATGAGTGTTATCGCCTGCATTGAATCTTGTTATGTATTATACTCCATCAAATTCTTGTGTTATAAATGAATTCGGTTGTTGCCCTTATAAAAGAAGTGGAAGTAAAAGATAAACTTGTTGAATAAGTTAAAGAGAAATCTGCTGAAGGTTGCTCATATATTATGTGGACGAGCTGGAACAGGCACGCTGAGAGAAAGGACAAACATGATTACGAGCACACTGATCAGAAACTAAATTGGGGTTGCACATGTATCACTATATGTTGCTTTTTTCCATGTTTAATTTAGATTGGCCTTTTGATAGTAAACTTTTGTTTTGTTATTTGCAGTCGTTTGTATGTCAAGGTAGTGCTTGTTAGCTCAACGCGGGGCCTCAGAATGCTAGTAGTGAAGTTAGTTCCAATCCCGCGGCACAAGGACGCTTAACAATTTTTGAAGACACTGATTGGGTATGTTCTTATTAGTAATTGCATATTAATTTTTCACTTTCTAATAGAACCTTACTCTTGGGCCATAAGTCCTATTGTGGTTTACATAGTTGAATCGGAGACATTACAGTCAGACCAAGTAATACCTATACGTAAAGTTATAAAGCAATTTATATGTTCATCTTATTATTTTCTATGGCTATTTGTCTATATAGATTTTTTTTGGATGCTTTTATATATATATATATATTTGGTTTTATATGGGCGACTATGATAGATTTGACATAGATTCTTCAAAAGTTATGTTTGTGGGGGTGTTCATGATGTGTGGTTTAATGGCTATTTGGAAGATGGTTTGCTGCATATGCTTTAAATATTTGTTTGCTAAATATTGTTATGGTATATATACAAGTTTTAACTCTGCCTGGGGTAAACGTATACTCAGTCGGTCCCAAGCCCGGATAAAAATAGAGGAGGGTTGAAGGAGGTATAATACCTCTGGCTAAAAACTTGTATATGAAGGTTGTTTTGCATAGGCTGCCAACTTTAGTGCATTCTTTTCCGGATGGGCCAAAATATATACTAAAGATGACTTATAAAAATAATTAAGTAACATTCTAAAAAGAAACAATAACCTTATGCACACTTTTTTGCTGTCAAATAAAATTAAGAGAACTAATAACTTATGTGTTCACAAATCTTTAGTTGAAAACTTGACTTTTGTTAATTGAATTGCTTAAGACATACGTAGTAATTGTGAAGATAAAATGCAGTAGAATAAAGTTACAACTTGTTTTGAGACATTGGGTGGGCCAAGTGATATATGTGAACTAAACTATTATCAAATTCTATATGTATATTACTATCAGAAGATAATTTTTATGAGTTGACCATGCCCTATCCCAACTATAATGTGGTTGCGTCCCTGTTTTGATCACCTTATCACCATGATTATTTGACATTCAAACTGTATGTGGCTGCGTCCATGTTTTTACATACATTGAACACTAACATCACAAAAAACTAATAGAAGATTAGCGTATCGATGAGCATCATTAGGGGATCACTAAGTTGTTAAGGCATTTGTTTTTTGTCATTTGTGAAGATGTTTTGTAGATTAGCCGAATAGGTATGAATTGCATTGCTTCTATGGCTCCACATGGACATCAGTTGTTGTATAGAATTTCTAGTTGTGGCTGTCTCTCGAGTAAGGAAGGGAAGTGATCTGTGTGAAATGCACCATAGGATGTAGATCATATGTATCTAAGGGATCAATCTATCTGTTATGAGTCGTATGTTTTTATAGTACAATTATTCTCATGTACATAAAAATCAACGATATGTAGCATATGATTCTCTAATTGATGCTTGAACAACTACTATTTATAGTTTATTCCTTTCATTGTTATCCTTGTAAATGGCATATCAGGTGCTATTGACATCAATAAATACAACATTGCAAGTTTGTACTCGTGAATCAAGTAAAGGATCAAACTGATACACATTTGTTAACCAAGACTACTTACGTGACTAGTGGTAGTGAGTAATCTTAGTCGCCGTCCACAAAAGGTGAACCTAGGATGTTCATCTGTACTTAACAAAACAGTTTTACAAGCCTAAACCATTTTTATCATCCAACAACTTCATATCTTCTAGTGCAGATTGCGTGCACTCATCTGCCAGTTGAATTAATTTACGACATCAATTTGTTTCTTGAAATAGCATCTGAGTGTATGAATTAATTCATGGCACATGTTTGTATGATTTAGGAGTAGCTATGCATGTCATTAAGGTCATCTGTTTGTATCATTTAGGGGCATCTGCTTGCATCCATTTTCATGTCAAATGCATGTTACTAATAAATTTAACATGAAACGTTATAAAACTAGATTCGCTTAGAAAAGGTTTCAGCTCCATTTGCTGAGCCTTGCTCTGGTTACAACCAAGAGGTGTCACTAGTAATGAACAAGGCCTTCCGGACATAATATATCAGAAGTTATAAGGCTGAGGTGAAAATAAAAAAGTTAAGGACGTGGGGAAGAAGATTGGTCATCATCATGCTTGGTTATAATCCAACAACTTCATTCTATCTTGTCGTGTTTCCTTCTACAGGAGCGATTACTGGTTGGATGGAAACCTATAAATATTCAATGCCTCGTGGCGCTATTTCTGTTGGACCCTTGACATCATGCATCCTTCTATTGCAGGTTAGATTATGCTTCATTTTCTGTTACATTTGTTAACACATGAATTACATTATAGGCTATTTGCACATAACATATGGATATTGTCTTATGTGTCATGTTTTAGTCATTTTTATGTAAATATGAATACTCGCGTAATAATATTAAACTAGTGATTAGCTTATTATATTGCGTGCTAACAATTTTCATTTCATTCTTTAGTTTTTAGTCTAGTAAGGAATTGGCCGATTTGGATCATACTATAGAACATCTATCCCACTATATAGGTTGTGGTTGCCCTTGGAACAGAGTATTTCAAGCACCTTATTCTTGACATCATCCCGAACTCATCTCAACCAAACGCATGTATGAACAATAGGGAATCATATTTTTGAAAAGTACATTTATGAGAGTAGTAGTACTGTGACTTGAATCTTTTTAAAGATAAGGAATCATGTCAAATACTTGACTAATCCATAATTTATATGTTTAGTGCGTGCATAAGACTGTTAAAGTGATGATTGGACACTCAAACTTTTTGCTCACATGTTTTCCAGTTTTAGGGTGTGGAAACTCCGTAGTTACATGTGTCTTGAGCTTCTTTCTTATATACCTTATGGTTCCAAGTTAGATATTTGGTATTTAGGTAGGTCCCATGTCATTTAATGCATCAGTTTGAGGTAATTTTAGTGCATTTGTATGTATCATAGAAGGGCATCCAAAATATCATGGCATAGAGGTTGAGAGGATTTGGGCATCAATTAGTATTAGTCATGATCATGTCATCTGCGTGAATACTAAACCAAGTCATCAATCACGTTAGTGTGAATATAATTGATATGAGTGACCTTTGGATCAACTAGAAATAACAAAGTCTATTGGATCAGTGGTTTCAAGTTTGATATTAGTCATTATCATGAGAGTGTGCGTGTCTTGAACGTTTCATTGTGTTTATGTAATTTTCAAGTGGTAAGTCCCTAGATAGTTGGTTTGAGCTGAAAATTTTGATTATTGCGGGTTTAAACTAATATTTTAATAAGCATGTCGTTGCCAATTTTATTTTTATTTTGGGAAAAGGGACTTTAGGCCCAACAAGTTTTGCTCCAAATTGTTGTGGCAGGTCACTCATAAGATCGATGCAAGTTATATTGTTCTTTTTTGGTAAGGGACTAGATACACGTTGCTTGTTTGTATGTCTCTGGTAAAATATAAAGTCAACAACATGTCCTCTTGATTTTACTTAGTTAGCTAGATTATTAGAAACCTAGTTATTTGTAATTTCCTTGAGGTTCTTGTTTAGTGCATCCGTTTGTATGTTTTGTGCATCTGTTTGTATGTTTTAGTGCATCTGTTTGTATGTTTTTGTGCATCTGTTTGAGGTACTTGGTTATTATACTACAGTGTCTAACTTGACATACTTTTATGGACAGGCTAGAAGAGAGAAAATAATTGGACGGATGAAAATTATTCATGCAGTTAATAAAGAAGTTGGTAAAGTTGTCGATGTAATATTTTTCCCCATGATTACAACCGATAATGATTCTTCAGGTATTCGTTCAGTTTCTTCTCTCTCATTTCATACTTCAGCTTATATCGGTTGATTGCCAAATTTTGAACTTGCTCCATAAAGCTGGTTAGTTATATAATTCCTAAGTCCTGGCTATGATCAATCAATGTGGGTGTTTGGGATTCGTCTTCTATAATTCATTATGCGTAATAATTAATTTATGTCCTTTAAAACAGAATGGAAATCACCCTCTATATCTAAATACACTTTTAGATGTGTATTACTGAACATATATGAAACTTTTCCTAATATTGAAGAAAGATAGGTGTTTTTGTTCATGAATAGCTCAAAAATACGTGAAAAGATGAAATAGAGACGCAGTTAGAATTTAGAAGCCAAATAATTGAAGAGGGTAAGTGTAGATAGTTCGACGAACCAAGAAAACTAGTAACCTTCTTCAAAACCAAAAAGTAGGTTTTTGTAGGGCTAACACCCGAACACACTGACATGTTCTTTTACCTTGTTGCACCACACCGTTGAGATTTGTGACTTTAAATGTGGATTAGTTTATTGTTTTCTATGTATTATGCCTTAAAACTGAAGAAGTGCATTGTAGTTAAATCTATATGCTTGGGTGACCACGAGATGGATCGATTTTTGTTGTTTTGTATGTCGTAGGTTACCAGTCGTTACGAAGCTCGATTGTCTTCTATAATATGATAATTGACAAAATGTGCATTGATTATGTACAATTATCATCGCTTTTTATACTCTTGCTTAGCATAGTACATTACATTATTGATATCCCGTTCATTGGGTAATATGATTACAGATAGCAAAGATTAGATCAAAGAAATTGATGAGTATGCACCTGTGAGAACAAAGGAAGAATCTGCCAATGTGGTCTAGACCACAGGATAGAAGAAATCTTCGAGAGAATGCTTGATACGTATGTATGCTTTACTTTTTTATACCCTCTTAAAACACTTACAACATATTATTTATAGTTTGTGTTCTAACACTTTTTAGTAATAGATATTCTGCCATATCTTAACTCTTAAGTTTATTTGCAGCACGTGCATCATCTTTAAAAGGAAACACCTTGAGCTTGATCAATCTGTTACGACA
Source organism: Glebionis coronaria (assembly GCA_025667525.1). Lineage (NCBI taxonomy): Eukaryota > Viridiplantae > Streptophyta > Magnoliopsida > Asterales > Asteraceae > Glebionis > Glebionis coronaria. The sequence continues at coordinate 5,038,139 of CM046882.1, read as the reverse complement.
CTCTTCCCCTATCTAGGCTGCATATCTGCTAATAACAGGTACATTGTACACGTAATGTTCTCGATCAAGTGGAGTGGTCGATACTAAAACAACTTATGCATCTATTGTTGTTGTCATCACATCATGTTTAGACACCTCGTATACTACTAACGAGCTTTCTAAATACTGCCTTTAGGAACTTGAACTCGTGGGCTGAGAGGGATTTGATGCTTAAGTTTTCAACAAATTTTTTCTCCAGAAGACGGTGATCGGGATTGCTTCCAACCCGATTAAAAAGCATAAGCGAACACACTTACGAGTTTTATTGTATAACGTATTTTGTTTTGTATTTTGTGAATTAATTGATGTAATTGCTTTTGTGGAATAGTTGTAATAGCAGATTGTATCGGTGACCTATAATTGATTTACTATTAAATTTGTTTAGAAAATGTAATTTTACTTTTAATAGTCAAATTGTCTTCACGTTCTATATAAAACATTAAAAAAGGGAGACTTTATAAGTGTTCGCAATCAAAAATTCAAAAACGTTAAACAATTATAGAACCCGATCAACAAACTCAAAAGAAATTAGAAAATAACAAAATAACCCTTGAAAAATAAAGAAAGTGACAAAAGGCCCCTGAACTTTGTAGAATTAAAAAAGGAAAGGGAAGGAGATTTGATCCAATGGTTGGAAGGAAGTTTTCTAGGTTTTCTATTTAGATGAGGTTTTCTATTGATCCCATCTTTATATATATATATATATATATATATATATATATATATATATATATATATATATATATATATATATATAATTTGAATTTAGAAATTAGGCTTAGCGTTTAGATGTCCAGTAGGTTTGTGTCGTGTATTGGAATAGCAAACAAATGATATGTATGGGTAGGATTTAGAACTTTGCAATCACTTGGGAACTTTGACGTCAAGACATTGGCCGTTTATATTTCTTCACTTTTAAAGGAATAATTATATGAGAGAGTATTAGACCTGCTTGCATTGTCCCATGATCATGTCCCTACGCACACGATTACATGGTTCATGCTCTGTCAACTGTGAATGAAACTGATTACATGGTTCATGCCATGATGTCCCTACGCACACGTTATGTACCTTTTTTTAATTTTAAACGACTAAATCATTCTTGATGTCTTTTGTGCAGAGCCTGAAGACGCATCTAGGAGATGACGATATCAAGGTACTATATTGTTAATGCAAAGTAATGCCTAAAAACATTATTAGTGTTAACTAATCTTTCTTAGTTTTGATCACAACAAACCATACAACACATTTAGTGTAGAAACACAAAATGAATTATTTAACTAACACTATCATCAAGGTAATAATCATATCACTAACCTTTCTTAATCATACTTAGTGATCATCAAAATTTTTATCCTTAAAACTCACTTTTGCTAATAAGACAAAAGACTTTTTAATAAACTTTCTTTTTTAGAAAATGTTTTATTAAAATGGAAAATGAAAATTTGAAAATGGCATATTCTAAATGCTGTTAGAATATCCTTTGAAGGGTTCAAATACCTCAGATATTCCCACCCCACTAAAAGACAAAAAACGGAGCGGAGTCTAGTGGCGGTACCTTAAGTACCTACGCGGTACCTTAGCGATATGGTACCGCGGGGTGAGATAAGGTACCGCGCACAGTAGCCGTTATAGATCCGTTGTAACTTTATCTCCTTTAAATAGTGGGTCAAATCTCATTTTCCAGCAAGCCTCTTGGACGTTTTTCTCGGCCCTTTTTCTATTTTCTATAGCATAATCATTAGTAAATGATCACTTAATTTGTTAAGGATGTTTACATATGATTATCCTCTTGATCCCATCCTTTACCATGTCCAATGAGAAGATCACTCACTCACTAGTGTAGTGATAAAGATGAATTTATGAGCTAGTCATATTCATCCTGATACCTTTGTGTTTTAGGTCAATCCAATGTATTTATGAATACTTGGACTAGTTGTGTTCATCCAAGTTATTTGTGAATACTTGGATTTGTTGTGTACATCCATTGCATATGTGTTTGCTTAGATTTGTGTTGTGTAAATCCAAGCTACATGTGTGTACTTGGATAAGTCTAGTTGAGTTGTAATAGATTTGATTAGGAGTTCTCACTAAACTATAAAGTGATGTGGTTGTGTCTTGTGAGTTCTCACTAAACTTTAAAGTGATTAGTAGTTGTGTTGTGTGAAGTTCTCACTTAGCTTCAAAGTGAAGAGTCGTGAAGATTGGTTCTAGCTTTCGATTAGAACTCGACATCTAGCCTTGTGTCGTAAAATGGTGAAGTAGGCAACGTCGTGAAGATTGGTTCTACCTTAAGATTAGAACTCGACATCTAGCCTTGTGTCGTTAAATTGTGAAGTAGGCAACGTCGTGTAGATTGGTCCTAGCTAAAGATTAGGTCTCGACATTTAGCTTAGTGTCGGAAAATAATGTAAGCAACGATGTAAGGTTTTCTCCGCCGAGAAGGGAGCTTGTGGATATAGTGGAAATCTCGAGTAGGTGTACTCGAGGAGTGGAGTAGAAACGAGGATAGAGCCTCGTTGTCGAACCACTATAAATCTTGGTGTCTTCCCACTAGGTTGTCTCCTTCCTTGCTCTTTACTTATTTCATTATCATTATACTTGCTTATTATTCTTGCTAATGCATTTCAATTGAACCTAATCATTATGCAACTTAGCTTTAAGTAAAAGATAGTTTTGATACAAACCAAATTGAAAGCAATTTTAATTTGGTCACCAATCGAAGAGAAACTATTCAACCCCCCCTTCTAGTTTCTACAACTGGTATCAGAGCGATGGTCACTCAAGATCTTTGAAGTATATTGTACTTTAAAACTTGGATCGATCCATTGTCTCCTCAAATTAGAAGGTCTAGTTGTACTAAAGTTTCTCTTTGGTCAAAACTTTGTTTTCTTTGAAAAATAGGTCTTTTAATTGATAACATTGCATCCCACTTAAGATTAGTAGCCTTTATGCATTTTAGATATACTCTTGAAATGTATCTACTAGTTTGCATCTTGCTTTGTGTAGGTACTCATGAAGATCAATCACTTAATTGGTTGTGGATTGAGTTACTTGCACTTGTAGAAGAATCATTTTCATTGATCTTTAACATCTTTGAATGATGATACCAAGATGATTGGGAATGATACTAGTCCTTGAAGACTTAGTACTCATCATAGTCATTGATTGGCATAGCACTTATTCCTTCATGGATTGCTCTTTGTGGCCAAGGTCGCTTTCGTTTTTCCACACACCCTTTGATCATTCTTTTGATCATTGCTTGACTATGTGCTTGTTCTCGGCATCCTTGCCTTGACATTTATTTGTGGTTTGTGCTTCTTTTCTTTATCCTCTCAAACCTTCATTGCTTGGATACTTGACTCACTATGGTGATGTAGAATGAGTTAGTATAAGCTTAAAGTATCAAGCATGATTTCTATGGTTTGCACCCATACGGTTAGTAGGCCCTTTGTGGGAGAGAAAGTGAATTAATACCTTGCTCATATTTTGGTTTAGACTAAGACTATTATTGAAAGTGATCTTAGTCTATACTTAAATAATTGCTTTGTGCTTATTCATTACCAAAGCCGTTTAACGTTTCGCCGGAAAGGCACGTCTTAAACCACTATATATGACACAAGCTCCTCGTTACCATTATTTGAAGATTGTCATTAATCCCTTGAGCATTTATCCTAGTCTTGATTCTCTTCCCTTGATTTCTCTCCACTTAGTCGTTTTGCTACGAGTAGTCGTTTGTCCGTTTCGGTTCTTTTCGATCTTGATTTAACTCGTAATCCTTCGTTAAGGCATATTGCTTAGTGTTATGATGATCCAATGATATTCTAAAAGGCTCATGATTTAATTTTAAGTATTTTAGAAAAACTGGATTTTCAAAATTTGGCGTTTTTCAGAGATAGAAACCTGCCTCTGCAGGCGGTTCCTTATCTCCGCGGCGCAAACCCGCGGTTTCTTATCGATAAGGTACCGCGGGCAGTAACTTTTGTCAGAGCGCCAGTTTGTGTTTTTTATTCTTTTTCAAACCAAACTCTCTCTCTCCCAAAAACACACAGCCGACGGGTTTTACCTTTTCCACCATTGTTGAAGCTTCCAAAACCTACAATCACTCAAATTAATTGATTCCAAGTTGTGGGTTTCACTCATCCTTCATCTAACATCAATTAATTGTAAGTATTTTCTTTCAATTTCATCTACTTTGTTCTAGGGTTCATCCTTTCATAATTGGGGATTTTTAAAATTGAAATTGAATTAAAACCTTAATAGGAATGTGGGTTGACATGGTAATCTTACTATGATTCCTTAGGTTGATATTTATTAAGATTTCAATAAAACCCACTTGTAGAACAAATCCGAATTTAGGCTAAATGATTTTGGTTGAATTATGGATTTGAGATGAACCCATGAACAAGTAGGTAATGACATTGTTAATGCTTACCTAAAAACCTTGTTTTGAAAAACCAATGTTCTAATCCATTGTTGATATAACATAGATCATGTGTTATTGGTCAATGATGGAATAGACACATTGTGAACATGAAAATGATATGGATTCAATCCTATGTTTGTCAAGAAATTGATATAACACATTTTCATTTTTCGTTCTCCTTTTTTATTTTCATATGAGTGATTGGAGAAATATTGTCTTGTGTTTGTATTTAGGTACTTAATCATGCCTTCTCAATATAAAAAAGATCATCAATTCACTAGAGATTATATGCCCGACATCTCTCAAACCTTTGTTTCCCCTCAACTCCAAAACGCTTTTCCATCCTTTTCCTCTCGTTGTTTCCATGAGGGTAGGATTGTAGACTCAAGAATAGCGGGAGATAATTATATCAACTCTATGTTCGAGCTAATTGGGTTTGATTGTTTGCTTTACATAGACGAGGTAATTTATCCCTTGTTCCTTCTTGAGTTCTTTAGTACTTACTTCATGCTTGAAATCAACGACCAAATCTTTATCCGTTTCTTGTTGAATGGTCAAATCATTCAATATTCCCTCGATGACTTTGGTGATATTCTTGGTGTGCCATTTGAAGGCACTTGTCGTTTCACGGATAAGTGGAGACTAGATGCTCTCTTGGAGTCAAACGACAAACCTCCAAATGACACCACCGAAGTTGATCTAAATTTCATCCTTGAAATCATCACGAAAGAGCGTAGTGGAAACGTTGTGAGAAGCCTTCATACAAATGTGCGAAATGTGAATAGGTATGAAGTGCTCTCAAGCGACCTTAAGGATTATATGCTTCAATGGGCAAACATCCTTAGGGAAAATATGTTTTGTCTTGGTGGGAACCGGGATCATATCCCGGCTTGCATGGGGCATATGTTGTTTTGCCTGTTTACTTCCACCAAGTACAATCTTGCATATTACATCGCTCGACGTATAAATTATGCTCTTTCCAAACCCAAAACAAACCTCCCTTATTCTATGCTTCTTACTCGCCTCTTTAGAAGGGTTGGTCAAGATTTTCCTCAACTCGATCTTTCTCGCTTTCACCCGGTTCAACGGGTTATGTTGCCTATTCAAGAGGCGTATCAACGAAAGCCAAGAAGTGGCCGTGGTTCGAGAAAATCCGACCATCAAGAGCCGGATGAGGAGGACACCGATATGCCACCAAGTGATGGTGATGGCATCGGTCCTAGTTCTCATTTTGACTCTTCGAGCAACTCCCATCCATCCTCAAATCAATTCGAGGATGATTTTGAAGACTTAGCTCCTCATCCTCACCCTTCTAGTGATGTTCATGAAGATCTCAATATGGAGCATCTTTATCGTGAGAATCTTAGAACCCGGGGAGAATTACATGAACATCGAGTGGAGTTAAGAAAAGGGTTCAAGTATTTGGGAAAGATGATCAAGGGTTTAGGAAAGAAAAGGAGGTGAAGACTTTGAAGTTGTGTCAAAGTTTAGATTTGATGGTTTAACATTTGGTTATTAACAATTTGGTTTAGTTGTTTATTAACTTGTGTTGCATGCTTGGATTACCATTTATTTTGATCCTTAATGTTTATTATGCCATCATGTTTGTGTTTTACATAGCTTTGTGCATGCCTTTTGATAGTTAGCTTATTAGATTATGATCTGTAGTTAACTTTGGCTTGTGAAACTTTTGGGAAAAATCTGGGTTTATCAAAAACTGGAATGGGAAATTTTTGAAAACCTTCTGGTCGCGGTTCCATATCGATCCGCGGTTCCTTATCGATAAGGTACCGCCAGTACTAGATAAGGAACCGCCAGCCACTGTTCACGACAGCATCTTTACTTTACACTGTTTTCTTAATTTTGTGTAAACCTTGCATGATTTTCAGTAATAAACTGCACATTTCCTAAACTAGGGTATCTAAATTCATTATTCACCTAAAATGATTTTAACCCATTACTAGTTTGGATCATCCCCTCAACCATTTAAACCCACCTTGTTTGCCATGTTCTCCACACATCAAACATACTTCCCTAAACCTTAAACCACTCTAATCAACCATGGTGTGTACCAAAACCTCAAACACTTCCAAGACCTCCACCCCAAGAAAAACACTCAAAATAAGGGTTAAGGTAGCTAAGCCTAACTCTTCACCTTTCCATACACCTAAGAATGAGAATGATCCTATCCTCATTTCTTCATCACCTTCCCCACCTCTTGCACCATGCAAGACTTCTTCCACCCATGGTAATAACCACTCCATTGGTTCTACCTCCTCTTCATTCAACTCTAGAATGAATGATCTTTCTTCACCCTTCACTCCAAGTGCACCCTCGGAAGTGACCACACAACCTCAACCAATCCAAAGCATTCCTTTTGGGAATGACTTTGATGACATTTTGGTGACTTCACCATTTACCCCTCACAACTCACCCATTTCACCAACCTTGGAGGATTTACCTCCACACTCACCCATTTCCCCTTTGGGGAACATGCCTCCACTTTCACCCACATCACCCTTGGAGAACATGCCTCATCCACCTCCACCCAACTCAAACATCCCAATTTTGGGTGTCCCACTTTCCCTCCTCTTGGGTGATCCTTACTTTGGGTTTCAACAAACTCATGTTCCTAGTTGCCCATGTTGTCTTTACAATCACTACATCATCCATAACCTTAGGATGGACATGTATGAACTACATAAGAGGTTGCAAAACTTCTTGCTTGCTTTGTTCTTCATGCCTCCTCCTAGGAGATGAATGATGGAGTTCTTTTAATAAAAAATTCAACAAGAAGCCAAATAAAACCACCTATCTAGATTTAATGATAAGCTAGCTATGTATTAGTTAGTTTTATTTATCTTTGTACTTGTTTCACTAATGAATGTTTCATGTTGTTGACTTATGGATTTAGCTTTGTGTGATTCTATCCTTTTGTGCACACTAATCAACTTTAATTTGAGATTAAAAATTGAACCTAAATCTATCACAACCCCTAAACTTGACTAAAATTGGTTCAAAATGATATCTAAATTATTTTGTCATCCTTTGTCAAGACATTCTTTGTGAATGTGTTGCTTTATGCAACCCTAGCATATTTTGGTTCTAATAGAGGTAAAATTCCAAGATTTGCAACTCTTTGAAAAAATCTTAGTTTTTCCCAAAACCCAGGAAAAACATGGTTTAAAGTCCACTGGACGCGGTTCCTTAAGGACCCGCGGTTCCTTAGTGATATGGAACCGCCGGCCCATATAAGGTACCGCGGCCAGAATGTGGCTTTTGACGAATTTTTGGTCAAAACCTTTAAACCCTATTCCCAGTCAAGATTCCTTGTTTACTCAAATTGACTAAACATTCCTTGACAATACACATTTTGTATTCAAATTCTTACCTTGATTACACTTTACTTATACCCCAATCTTGAGATTTCATTCTCACACCTTCCCAACCTTGAGAATTCATTCTCACATAACCTTGAGATATCATTCTCACACTCTCACAATGCCTAACTCCTACATTCCTAACCTTGACATTTCTTTGTCACAACCCCACTCACCCAAAGCTTCCTCATCCAAGCTTTCAAAGAAACCGAAAATCTCGGTTCGACCCGTTTGGGTTAAGAAGAATGAACCATCTTCGTCCAAACCACCTAAAAACCCTACCTTCTCTCCAATCAAGTATTGGAATGAGACTTATACCATAAACCCCATCACCGGAGCAAAAGAACATGTTCCACCACCACCACAATCCTTCAATACCCCCTAACTCAATGACCTTTCCACCTTCCCAAACCTCACAAGGCATTGTGAAAACACTCCCAAACCCTTTACCCCACCACCACCAAACCCTAAGTTTGATGCCATACCCCCATCAAACGATTTTGTGTTGCATCATGGATCCTCGTGTGATTGTTGCCGATTTCAACAAATTGAACTTGCTCATGTGTATGAGAAGTTAAATTTTCTTGAATTCCTCGTCACTCGACCTCCTATTCAAGTTTTCGTTCCGGTGGACAAAACTTCGAATGATGCATCGTCGTCTTTTTAGTTTTATTTTATTTTTAGCAATCTTGGAAAATATCACTATTAGACTAGCTTATGCTTAGTGGTTTATTTTCCATATTTATTGCTTTTAGATACTCATACTATCTGTATGACTATCTTCTTTGTTGTATTATTTTTTTTGTAACTTTTGTGTTATTTGTGTGCTATCTAATTAGTTCTTTTTTTTGAGTTGATCTTGGTTAAATTTTTACAATTGCTTATGGGTGATTCCATCAATTCTAAAGCTTTAACCCATTGACAAGCTTATCATCTTCATTTTATTAAAGTTTGATTTTGTCAATTACCTCTTTGGACATACTTAGCAAAATACTTGCTTCTAATTTGAGATTTCTTCTCTTTCTCCCTCTCAAGTTACTTAGTAGGTAGTGATCATATATACATTGGTGTTTCTTTTCTTTCTACTAACCTTTGTGTAGCATGTCACCTTAGCTCACAAACTTGGTGCCCCGAGCAAGGGGGAACAACCACCAAGGGGGAGCTACTAGCAAAGTTCGATGCACTTCAAAGACTTATGCTAACCTTTTTGCTACGACAAAGGGGAAGAAATGATAGTGATAAACTAGTTAATAATTCCATAGTTTGTGTTTATACGTAAATGAGTTTATCGTTTGTCGTAATAAAAAAGGGGGAGATTGTTAATGCAAAGTAATGCCTAAAAATATTATTAGTGTTAACTAATCTTTCTTAGTTTTGATCACAACAAAACATACAACACATTTAGTGTAGAAACACAAAATGAATTATTTAACTAACACTATCATCAAGGTAATAATCATATCACTAACTTTTCTTAATCATACTTAGTGATCATCAAAATGATTATCCTTAAAACTCACTTTTGCTAATAAGACAAAAGACTTTTTAATAAACTTTCTTTTTTAGAAAATGTTTTATTAAAATGGAAAATGAAAATTTGAAAATGGCATATTCCAAATGCTGTTAGAATATCCTTTGAAGGGTTCAAATACCTCAGATATTCCCACCCCACTAAAAGACAAAAAACGGAGCGGAGTCTAGTGGCGGTACCTTAAGTACCTACGCGGTACCTTAGCGATATGGTACCGCGGGGTGAGATAAGGTACCACGCACAGTAGCCGTTATAGATCCGTTGTAACTTTGTCTCCTTTAAATAGTGGGTCAAATCTCATTTTCCAGCAAGCCTCTTGGACGTTTTTCTCAGCCCTTTTTCTATTTCTATAGCATAATCATTAGTAAATGATCACTTAATTTGTTAAGGATGTTTACATATGATTATCCTCTTGATCCCCTCCTTTACCATGTCCAATGAGAAGATCACTCACTCACTAGTGTAGTGATAAAGATGAATTTATGAGCTAGTCATATTCATCATGATACCTTTGTGTTTTAGGTCAATCCAATGTATTTATGAATACTTGGACTAGTTGTGTTCATTCAAGTTATTTGTGAATACTTGGATTTGTTGTGTACATCCATTGCATATGTGTTTGCTTGGATTTGTGTTGTGTAAATCCAAGCTACATGTGTGTACTTGGATAAGTCTAGTTGAGTTGTAATAGATTTGATTAGGAGTTCTCACTAAACTATAAAGTGATGTGGTTGTGTCTTGTGAGTTCTCACTAAACTTTAAAGTGATTAGTAGTTGTGTTGTGTGAAGTTCTCACTTAGCTTCAAAGTGAAGAGTCGTGAAGATTGGTTCTAGCTTTCGATTAGAACTCGACATCTAGCCTTGTGTCGTAAAATGGTGAAGTAGGCAACGTCGTGAAGATTGGTTCTACCTTAAGATTAGAACTCGACATCTAGCCTTGTGTCGTTAAATTGTGAAGTAGGCAACGTCGTGTAGATTGGTCCTAGCTAAAGATTAGGTCTCGACATTTAGCTTAGTGTCGGAAAATAATGTAAGCAACGATGTAAGGTTTTCTCCGCCGAGAAGGGAGCTTGTGGATATAGTGTAAATCTCGAGTAGGTGTACTCGAGGAGTGGAGTAGAAACGAGGATAGAGCCTCGTTGTCGAACCACTATAAATCTTGGTGTCTTCCCACTAGGTTGTCTCCTTCCTTGCTCTTTACTTATTTCATTATCATTATACTTGCTTATTATTCTTGCTAGTGCATTTCATTTGAACCTAATCATTATGCAACTTAGCTTTAAGTAAAAGATAGTTTTGATACAAACCAAATTGAAAGCAATTTTAATTTGGTCACCAATCGAAGAGAAACTATTCAACCCCCCCTTCTAGTTTCTACATATATTTTTATTCTACTTATCCTTGCATTTAACGATCCCTCATTTGGGTTCCTTGTAGAACCAGCAAATAGATGCTCCACGGAGCCCTGCTTACTATTCCCCTAGGCATGGAAATGACCATTCTGCTTCGCATTCACCTTCCCCTTCTTACTCATGTTACAACGGACTTTATGTTGAACCTACTGATAGAATGTTTGAAAGAGGTCCTTATGACGATTACTTTAGGCAGCCTCATTTTAATCATTTGTCACCATTTGACCATCGCTCCAGCTACCAGAGAATGTTCCTTGGTTACAAACGTCACCTGTATCAGGTGAACATGCTGGTTTTCCAAATAACATAATGTATGGTGCTAATGTTTGTGACCACTGTCCCCCATCATTTCTCCAACCGTTCTACATTACAGGTCCTAATATGGGAGGTTAGAGCCCAACTGATCACTACGTTCTAGATGGAAATGGTATGAACATTGTAGTCGTCATATTCCACTGTCTTATGTCCATCATGATGACCGCACACAGTATGCCCATCATAGGCATGAGTTTGGTAATGAGTTGTTTCTTGATCAACCCATTGCTTGATATGGGAACTTTCCATATGGTTATGGACAAGAGAATGGGCATTTAGCTGCAAATTATTTATGGAGAGACGTTCAAAGTCCAATGCATGGGTCACCGTCTAAATAATCGTTTTTGTGAGAACACAATACATGACATTATGTTATTTCAAGACTGGGTGGCTTAGGTATTGGGTCAATATAGGTTATGGGTCGTAACGCGTGGGGGGTCAAAACGGGATATTCGAGTTATGGGTCGATTGGGTTCCCACGGTTTACTTTTTCCTATAAAATACCGTGTTTGTGTTTTCCCGAACAACTTTGAATTAATATGTTGTCGGTATATTGGAGTTAAAAGGGCTTGCAGCAGTGGAAGAATTGCAGCGTGCTCTTGAATAAAGTTCGCAAGCGCTTATTGCACTTGAAGTTGACTAGGTATGTCATGGACGTGGTTTAATGTTTTTTTATCATACGCTCATATGGAATTGTAACTATGCCAATTGTGTAACTATGAATGACCTATTTGATAAATCAAGATTGGGCCCGTAATTTGTACTTTCTTATAAATGACCTGTCAGGGATATCTCTATTGTGGGATTGAAATACTGATTCGACCATAATATTGATACAATTTTTGGTTTTTTATATTCATTTATTATATGGTTTTGTTCTTCTCCCACGGTATCGATAACATAAGACTTGCTAGGAACAAAACGGACATTTTGTCACGGTATCGATAACATAAGAGTTGCTAGGGAAGAAAGCAGACATGGAGACGATCTGCTGAACACACTACTTGAACGGAACACACCTGATGCATGTTTATTCCCTCGACCCGTCAATAATAAAAATATAACTGCTGTTTTCACATCAATTTGATCTAATTTCCCTTTTAAAACTGCAAAGTAAAAGGTCGTGAATTAAGTCGTTCAACCGATTTTTTTTGTTTTTTTTAGTTTTTCTATATGTACTTTTTCTTGACACCTACAGTTCACTTTCTTTGAACAAGTGCAAAGTCGATTTTTTTTGTGAATTATCAAAAATACGAACTCAATTTAACTTATTTGGTGGTTGTTTTGCACGTGGATATACCCTTCAAATACCTTAGTTTCTTTTTGGAGGATGACGAGGAACTTGAACATATTAGGAGGGTAAGAACTTTCAAAATTGATACCTTAAAATTGATCTAAAGATCCAAATTCTGTCAGCTTAATCTAGCAGAAGCATAATGCTCATTTATATACCTTTTTAGGAATATGGTTCGGGACGTATGCTTACATGTGAGATAAAAACGAGATTAATTGAAGTGTTATCAGAATTGGTGGAAAGGCACCAAGCAGCTAGGGCATTGGTCACTGAGGAGGTATTTATACATGAAAGTGTTTCACATTATACAAACAAGTCTTACAACACCCCATGTCCTTTATCTGATTACTTCACATTTTTTCACAAGATTTAGTTTGACTTTGACACTTTAATGGGATAATTTTAATAAAATGAAAATTATATACCCTAATCGATAAAACCTATAGTAATAGACAGGGGTTTTAAAATGGTTAATTTAAAAGGTTGACGGCCTGTTGTAATTGCTTGCTAAAGGTGGTTTTAAAATTAATGTTTGGTTTTGCGCAAAGGTGTTTTCAAACTGTATTTTGGTTGCTGAAATGATTATGCATAAAACGTTTTGGGAAAGAGTTGTTTGGTTGCTAGAATTTCACGCGTGAGAAATGACTTCAGATAGCTTTGTTGATGCTATAATTTTTTTGCCAGATACTTGGTTTCATAATGATTTTGGTTCAGAGTATGTAATATCTAAATTATCTTCTACACATTTGTTTCAGGAATTTAATAGTGGCTTTCAACACTAAAGAGAAAATGCAATCAGATGGCATTTACATGGTTGAGAATCAGACAAATGTAACAAAGCCTGGACAGCCGAACAAAATTCTGTTTGTGGAGGGATTACGAAAAGCTTTAAGGTTTACCTCTTAAACATGATCTTACTTTTAATTCGTTAGTCTATTTGTCACATGTTATATATTTATGTAACCTGACGTCACTCCACTTCTGTTCCGGCTGATAGATGCACAACACTTGCACACCTTCTGCCGCCTTAAAAGGTATGAGATTTATTTTCTTTTTCTACATTGATGTTGTCTGGTAGTTTGTCTCAGCATTTATTTACTTTATTTGTTTGTTAAATATATCATGTGCATCGGCGCACATACAGGGAGTTACTTAATTTCTGAAAAATGCACATCTCACCCACATCCAAATACCGATGTTTTCCAGATGCAACATCAGTATCATATGCAGAAGGTAAAGATAAACCAAAAAGAAAAGATTTATGTTTATTCTTATGTCAAGGGTTTGCTAAGGGCTATGTATACAAGATATAGATGTTTTTATTAATTTTCACTTTAACCACATCACGTTGCTTCTAATTTATTGCCCTTGAACGTTATCCAATGTACTGTTATGCTGCAGATTCAAGGCGTCGTTTAAGAACCACTGATTCCCTCGAAAGTGAATTCGTGTAGGTTCTTTCAATGTAAAAAGGTATGGTTGCCATACATGTGGTGGTGGGTTAGTTAGAGACAACAACATGCCAGGAGCTCTCTAATGGTGAAAGCTTGGAAGAGTCTCTGAAAAGACTTGTTGCCTATTTTAAAAACAATATCAGTACTTTTTTTTTGGTGTTTTGACTATGTTATGTAAAAAGGGGTGGTCAAGGGATAAAGACTTACGAAAGGAAGGACGGGTAGGAGAAGGAAGGGAAACTGTCATTGGCTGATTAGAAAGATGTACTGGTGAATGAGCAAAGGGGAGAAAAGTTTCTGTATGGGGTCGAACAAGTAAAGGTGCCGGGGTAATCTATAACCCCATATTGTTTCATTTTTTCCTGCTTAGTTTTTAAGCATGCTGACCAAAATAAAGAGAATGATTTCTATAAGATTATGTATAAACAAAACTAGATACCATATACTTTTGATGCTTTGAACGAGTAAAATACAAATGAAGGATGTTTGAGCAATTAAGTTAGCTTATTTTGAGTGCTTATGGGCTTTAGTGGTTTTGGAACAACTGCATTATGAGGAAAAAGGTCATCACTACTATTTATCTAATAATGAGTTTCACGTGTGTGTTTAGCCATTACAAGACGAGTAGGCATAAGCATGAGTAGGAACAATGATAGATGCAGTTGATCAAACTACTATCATTTATGTTTTTATGCAGTTGATCAAACTATCTTTCGTACTCCAAGATAAGCAACAAAGCAATGGATCGAAGGCATAAGCAGTCCAAACAAGGGACACGTACATTGTACTAAAGGAGGTGAGACTAACTTCTCCCAAACTGTGATGTTAGCTATCAGTATGTAATAGAATGTTTTTCCTTAAAACTTTATTGTTTTTTGTACGGTCGGAATTGATGTATCAAGTATATTTCTTGGTTTGTATGTCAGAATTCTTCGATTTCAAACATTCCGCGGCGAAGCACGGGTTTAGAACCTAGTATTATACTACAATTGACTTAATTTTTGCAGCAGCATCACTTGAACAGAAAGGGGGGCTTTTTTCTTCCACCAGAGAATCATCGACATTCGACCATGCCTATCAAACGAAAAAAAATAACATATGATAAAAATAAATTCGATTTTTAAATTTAATATTTTTTTACAATATAAAAAGGTAAAGTTTTAAAAAAAATCATTTATAAAAAAACGAATATCCATCGTACATCTTTCAGAGAGCAAAAAGACACGAGTGCCCTTCATGTTAAACTAATGTTAACTATAAGGGCATTCACTATGGTAGTTTAAAAAGAGGTTTATAAAATGATGAAGAGGTTTAAGAGTTTGTAAACTATAGTGGTGATAGGTTTATAAATTGGTTTATGATATATAGGTCTAAAATCTTAGACCTCTTCAAAATTTAATTCATGTATAAATATTGAAAATTTATAAACTTTAAGAGGTTTATACATAGTAAAAAGGTTTATGAAGCTAGATTTTTTATAAATTAATGACATTATTAAATTTTAAACCTTTTAAAGGTTCAAACCATTGTAGATGCTCTAAGCTGTAAGTATTTTATTAAAAAGTTATATTTAGCAAAATTAGCGTAAACTGTAAGTTGTTTACTTGAAAATTGTTAACATGAGTTATAAGATGTATTTTTTTAAATAAACATGTTTGATATATTACCCGATGACTGTAAAATTAAAATGTAACATGATTTAAAAGAATATATTTAAATAAATTATAATATAGTTGGAAGGTATATCAGTATTTTACAGCTTTTAACAATTTAAAAAACTTTATGAATCTAACTTTTTATTTAATATATACAATAAAAAGCTAACATTATATTAAAATTGTGAGAGAAGTGCAAAAATCATCCCTGTGGTATGTCGAAAAATCGAATTACATCCTTCGTTAACTTTTTGGACAACAGCCATCCCTCCGTTAGTGCGCGGGGCACAATACATCCCTCATGGACTAACGGTGCAAATGTTTTCTCGTTAAAAATTAACAAAATCTAAAAGAGAGGGTATTCTTGTCTTTTTCCTTTCCCAGGGATGTATTGTGAACCTTATCATAAATAGTTTCAAAAAAAAATTTATTTTTGAAAAAAAAAAATTATTTTCAGAAAAAATATGTTTTATTTTCTCGAAAAAAAAATTTATTTTCGGAAAAAAAGTTTTATTTTCTAAAAAATAAGTTTTATTTTGAAAAAAAAAGTTTTATTTTCGAAAGAATATGTTTTATTTTCGGAAAAAAAGTTTTATTTTCGAAAAAATATGTTTTATTTTCGGGAAATAATTTTTTTTTCGAAAATAAAACTTTTTTTTCGAAAATAAAACTTTTTTTTCGAAAATAATTTTTTTTTGAAAATAAAACTTTATTTTCGAAAATAATTTTTTTTTTCGATAATAAATATTTTTTAGAAAATAAAACTTTTTTTTCCGAAAATAAATTTTTTTAGAAAATAATTTTTTTTTAGAAAATAAAACTTCTTTTTTCCGAAAATAATTTTTTTTTTCGAAAATATTTTTTTTTCGAAAATAAACTTTTTTTTCGAAAATAAAACTTTTTTTTCCGAAAATAAAACTTTTTTTCGAGAAAATAAAACTTATTTTTTCTGAAAATAATTTTTTTTTTTCAAAAATAAATTTTTTTTTTTGAAACTATTTATGATAAGGTTCATAATATATCCTTGGGAAAGGAAAAAGAAAAGAATACCCTCTCTTTTAGATTTTGTTAATTTTTAACGAGAAAACATTTGCACCGTTAGTCCATGAGGGATGTATTGTGCCCCGCGCACTAATGGAGGGATGGCTGTTGTCCAAAAAGTTAACGAATGATTTAATTCGATTTTTCGACATACCACATGGATGATTTTTGCACTTCTCTCTAAAATTGTTGTGCCAAACAGATCTATTAGATTAGATTAATATTTTAACAAAAAAACTAATAGTTTTAAAAAAGCTCTTAACAAACATAGCGATAATCGTTGAAGTTTTAGGACGAACGGTGATAGAGTATGCAAACTTCAAGGACAATTTACGTAAATTAGCTTTTAAAACAGTCCATATATTCTAACTGACTTTATGTTTACAGCATCATCACTTCCACCGGAGAATCCTCAACAACCATGCCTATCAAATGGTTTTTTTTTTTTTTTTTTTTTTTTTTATAATTATTTTATTAAATTGAATAAATATGGATTGATGTGAATTATTATTAGGATATTACACTGGCAACCGAACGCAGGCCACACAGTTAGCGGCCAACTACTCGCTGAAATATCTCAATGCGTCGAATCCCTCAACGGGGTCAAAGGCCCCAAGTGGAAATCCACTCTCAGCTTTTACCGGCCCGTTATTAAAGGTAGATATACTTCACATTTGTTACGATCATATAACGTAAGCCTATTTATAGCTTATATAATGTAAGCCCCAATTTTATGCCTTATTTTGAGACTTATGAGCTTATTATATAATGTAAGCCCCAATTTTATGTCTTATTTGGAGACTTATGAGCTTATTATATAAGTGGTTTATTATGAATAATAAGCTTCTATCGCCTGTTTGTTTTAGCGAATATAATGTAAGCCCCAATTTTATGCCTTATTTCGAGATTTATGAGCTTATTATATAAGTGGTTTATTATGAATAATAAGCTTCTATCGCCTGTTTGTTTTAGCGAATATAATGTAAGCCCCAATTTTATGCCTTATTTCGAGATTTATGAGCTTATTATATAAGTGGTTTATTATGAATAATAAGCTTCTATCGCCTGTTTGTTTTAGCGAATATAATGTAAGCCTCAATTTTGTGCCTTATTTCGAGACTTATGAGCTTATTATATAAGTGGTTTATTATGAATTATAAGCTTCTATCGTCTGTTTGTTTTAGCGAATATAATGTAAGCCTCAATTTTGTGCCTTATTTCGAGACTTATGAGCTTATTATATAAGTGGTTTATTATGAATAATAAGCTTCTATCGCCTGTTTGTTTTAGCGAATATAATGTAAGCCCCAATTTTATGCCTTATTTCGAGATTTATGAGCTTATTATATAAGTGGTTTATTATGAATAATAAGCTTCTATCGCCTGTTTGTTTTAGCGAATATAATGTAAGCCTCAATTTTATGCCTTATTTCGAGACTTATGAGCTTATTATATAAGTGGTTTATTATGAATTATAAGCTTCTATCGCGTGTTTGTTTTAGCGAATATAATGTAAGCCTCAAGTTTGTGCCTTATTTCGAGACTTATGAGCTTATTATATAAGTGGTTTATTATGAATAATAAGCTTCTATCGCCTGTTTGTTTTAGCGAATATAATGTAAGCCTCAATTTTGTGCCTTATTTCGAGACTTATGAGCTTATTATATAAGTGGTTTATTATGAATTATAAGCTTCTATCGTCTGTTTGTTTTAGCGAATATAATGTAAGCCTCAATTTTGTGCCTTATTTTGAGACTTATGAGCTTATTATATAAGTGGTTTATTATGAATAATAAGCTTCTATCGCCTGTTTGTTTTAGCGAATATAATGTAAGCCTCAATTTTGTGCCTTATTTCGAGACTTATGAGCTTATTATATAAGTGGTTTATTATGAATTATAAGCTTCTATCGTCTGTTTGTTTTAGCGAATATAATGTAAGCCTCAATTTTGTGCCTTATTTCGAGACTTATGAGCTTATTATATAAGTGGTTTATTATGAATTATAAGCTTCTATCGTCTGTTTGTTTTAGCGAATATAATGTAAGCCTCAATTTTGTGCCTTATTTCGAGACTTATGAGCTTATTATATAAGTGGTTTATTATGAATTATAAGCTTCTATCGTCTGTTTGTTTTAGCGAATATAATGTAAGCCTCAATTTTGTGCCTTATTTTGAGACTTATGAGCTTATTATATAAGTGGTTTATTATGAATAATAAGCTTCTATCGCCTGTTTGTTTTAGCGAATATAATGTAAGCCCCAATTTTATGCCTTATTTCGAGATTTATGAGCTTATTATATAAGTGGTTTATTATGAATAATAAGCTTCTATCGCCTGTTTGTTTTAGCGAATATAATGTAAGCCTCAATTTTGTGCCTTATTTCGAGACTTATGAGCTTATTATATAAGTGGTTTATTATGAATTATAAGCTTCTATCGTCTGTTTGTTTTAGCGAATATAATGTAAGCCTCAATTTTGTGCCTTATTTCGAGACTTATGAGCTTATTATATAAGTGGTTTATTATGAATAATAAGCTTCTATCGCCTGTTTGTTTTAGCGAATATAATGTAAGCCCCAATTTTATGCCTTATTTCGAGATTTATGAGCTTATTATATAAGTGGTTTATTATGAATAATAAGCTTCTATCGCCTGTTTGTTTTAGCGAATATAATGTAAGCCTCAATTTTATGCCTTATTTCGAGACTTATGAGCTTATTATATAAGTGGTTTATTATGAATTATAAGCTTCTATCGCGTGTTTGTTTTAGCGAATATAATGTAAGCCTCAAGTTTGTGCCTTATTTCGAGACTTATGAGCTTATTATATAAGTGGTTTATTATGAATAATAAGCTTCTATCGCCTGTTTGTTTTAGCGAATATAATGTAAGCCTCAATTTTGTGCCTTATTTCGAGACTTATGAGCTTATTATATAAGTGGTTTATTATGAATAATAAGCTTCTATCGCCTGTTTGTTTTAGCGAATATAATGTAAGCCTCAATTTTGTGCCTTATTTCGAGACTTATGAGCTTATTATATAAGTGGTTTATTATGAATAATAAGCTTCTATTGCCTGTTTGTTTTAGCGAATATAATGTAAGCCTCAATTTTGTGCCTTATATGGACACTTATGAGCTTATGTAACTTTATTATGAATTATAAACTTATATAAGCCCATAAGTCTACAACTAACCTTAAAGGTAGTAGACACATTTCACATTTGTTACTATCGCCTGTTTGTTTTAGCGAGTATAACGTAAGCCTCAATTGGTGCCTTATTTGGAGACTTATGAGCTTATATAAGTGGTTTATTCTACAATTCACATCTGTTATGATCATATAACGTAAGCCTATTTTAGCTTATAGTATAATGTAAGCCTCAATTTTATGCCTTGTTTGGAGACTTATGAGCTTATATAAGTGGTTTATTATGAATAATAAGCTTTTATCGCCTGCTTGTTTTAGCGAATATAAGTGGTTTATTATGAATAATAAGCTTATACCTTATTTGGAGACTTATGAGCTTATATAAGTGGTTTATTATGAATAATAAGCTTATACCTTATTTGGAGACTTATGAGCTTATATAAGTGGTTTATTATGAATAATAAGCTTATACCTTATTTGGAGACTTATGAGCTTATATAAGTGGTTTATTATGAATAATAAGCTTCTACAGACCCGTTATTAAAGCTAGACACATTTCACATTTGTTACTACCTCGCCTTTTTTTTTTTTTTTTTTTTTTTTAACGGCGAGTTAGTAGTTAGTAATTCGTGCTTACAGTCACATCCAATTGGGTAGTATGCAAGCCTCGAACCTTCTCCTTAAGGGATAAACCCCACTCCTGCTTCTTAATTCGGGCCCCTGAAGTTTCTTGGTGAGACTCGAACTCGAGACCTCTCCAAGAATACCTCCCCAAGGTTACCCTTGGTGGCCAACTGAGCTAGCTCAGTTGGTTATCTCGCCTGTTTGTTTTAGCGAGTATAATGTAAGCCTCAGTTTTTTGCCTTATTTGGAGACTTATGAATTACAGTATAAAGTTATATAAGCCCATTAATCTCCAAATAAATTTTAAAAATCGGGGTTTATGAAATATTAGCCGAAATATGGCTTATTA
Organism: Glebionis coronaria; assembly: GCA_025667525.1. Classification (NCBI taxonomy): domain Eukaryota; kingdom Viridiplantae; phylum Streptophyta; class Magnoliopsida; order Asterales; family Asteraceae; genus Glebionis; species Glebionis coronaria. The sequence continues at coordinate 5,017,466 of CM046882.1, read as the reverse complement.
ACATAAGACCCAATTTTGTGGCTTAAAGGGGTGTTTGTTTTGGCTTATATAACTGGCTTATGGCTTATTTGCGTTTGGGCTTATGTTTTATCAGCTCACTTTTTGTCGCTTATTTTTGTAACTTTTTATAAGGTATAAGTTTATCATACCATGATAAGCTTATATAAGCCGAAAAGTTTCAAAATAAGCCACAAAGAGTCAGCTCATAAAACATAAGCCCAAACTCAAATAAGCCATAAGGCAGCTATATAAGCCAAAACAAACACCTCTTTATTTGGAGACTTAGGGGCTTATATAAGTTTATCATGATATAATAAATATATATAGGTAGACACATTTCACATTTGTTACTGTCGTCTGTTTGTTTTAGCTTATATAACGTAAGCCTCAATTTGGTGCCTTATTTGGAGACTTATGGGCTTATATAAGTTTATTATGAATCATAAACTTATTTAAGCCCATAAGTCTACAACTAACCTTAAAGGTAGTAGACACATTTCACATTTATTACTATCTCGCCTGTTTGTTTGTTTTAGCGAGTATAACGTAAGCCTTAATTTTGTGCCTTATTTGGAGACTTATGAGCTTATATAAGTTTAATTATGAACTAGCATAGTACCCGCGCAATGCAGCGGTGGGTACCGATAACTATTTTTTTGGGAACAAATGTTACATATTAACTCATCAAATGTATATTGAAAGTAAAATGAAAGTTATAAAAAAAATCAAATCAAATTAAAATAAACTCGATATGAATGAAAAACTAAAATTTAACAAAAATATATTAAAGTGGATGTTAAATCGAAGAGCACGAAATTCTAAAAAAATATGACGAAATTCTAAAAAATATGACGAAATTAAATTATTAAAGGTAAATATATTTGTTCAACTGAGACGTTTATTCTCATTATTATTATTAGGAGGTGTTTAGTTTGGTTTATATAACGTTAGCCACAAGTGGAAATCCACTCTCAGCTTTTACAGACCCGTTATTAAAGGTAAATATATTTGTTCAAATGAGACGTTTCTTCTTATTATTATTATTAGGAGGTGTTTGTTTTGGTTTACATAACGTGAGGCCGTTTTGGCTTATATAACATAAGCCCCAGTTTTGTGCCTTATTTGGAGACCCGTCATTAAAGGTAGACACATTTCATATCTGTTACTATCGCCTGTTTGTTCGTAAGCCTCAATTTTGCGCCTTATTTGGAGACTTATGAGCTTATGTAACTTTATTATGAGTTATAAACTTATATAAGGCCATAAGTCTACAACTAACCTTAAAGGTAGACACATTTCACATTTGTTACTATCGCTTGTTTGTTTTAGCGAGGTTGTTTTAGCTTATATTAGTTTATTATCGCGTGGTTGTTTTAGCTTCTATAACGTAAGCCTCAATTTGATGGCTTATTTCGAGACTTATGGGCTTATATAAGTTTATTATGAATTATAAAGTTATATAGGGATGAGCACGGTACCGATCCCCACTTCGGTACTAGGTCTCGTACTGGATTAGTGGTACCTTTTTTTTCATTTTATTTCGTAGTCCCGGTACTGTATCGAACGAGATTCGGATATTTTGAACGAAATTGAGGCTTACGTTATATTAAAGGTAAATATACTTCACATTTGTTACTATCGCCTCTTTGTTTTCGCTTATATAACGTAAGCCTCAATTTTGTGCCTTATTTGAAGACTTATGAATTCTATAGTTATATAATAAATTTTAAAAATCGGGGTTTATGAAATATAAGCCGATATATGTCTTATTAACATAAGACCCAATTTTGTGGCTTAAAGGGTGTTTGTTTTGGCTTATATAACTGGCTTATGGCTTATTTGAGTTTGGGCTTATGTTTTATCAGCTCACTTTTTGTCGCTTATTTTGTAACTTTTTATAAGGTACTGTATAAGTTTATCATACCATGATAAGCTTATATAAGCTGAAAAGTTTCAAAATAGGCCACAAAAAAGTGAGCTGATAAAACATAAGCCCAAACTTCAAATAAGCCATAAACCAGCTATATAAGTTGAAACAGACACCCCTTTATTTGGAGACTTAGGGGCTTATATAAGTTTATTATGATATAATAAACTTATATATAGGTAAGACATATTTCACATTTGATACTATCGCCTGTTTGTTTTAGCTTATATTAAGAAAGCCTCAATTTGGAGACTTATGGGCTTGCTTATATAAGTTTATTATGAATTATAAACTTATATAGGGATGATATAATAAACTTATATATAGGTAAGACATATTTCACATTTGATACTATCGCCTGTTTGTTTTAGCTTATATTAAGCAAGCCTCAATTTGGAGACTTATGGGCTTGCTTATATAAGTTTATTATGAATTATAAACTTATATAGGGATGAGCACGGTACCGTTCTGAACATAAACTAGTGGTACCGGTAGCGTACCGAACGGGATTCGGATATCAGTACGGGTATCGGTACTAGGAGACTGGGTTTTTTCTCGTTTTTTTGGGGGAATTTCCCGATTTGGTACCAGTCCAGTACCGGATTAGTAGTACCGATTTTTTTCACCTTATTTCGTAGTCCTGGTATAGTACCGAACGGGATTCGGATACCGGGAATCGGTACGGTTTGGTTCCGGGATTTGGGTTTAAATGCTCAGTCCTAAACTTACATAAGCCCATAAGTCTCCAGATAAGCTTAAAAAATCAGGATTTATGAAATATAAGCCGAAATATGGCTTATTAACATAAACCTTTTGTGGCTTATTTGGAGACTTATGGGCTTATATAAGTTTAATAATAAACTTATATAAGCCCAGACTTATGGGCTTATATAAGTTTATTATGAACTTATATAATATAAGCCCATAAGTCTCCAGATAAGCTTAAAAAGTCGGGGTTTATGAAATATAAGACGAAATATGGCTTATTTTCGGCTTATATAACATAAGCCTCAATTTTGTGGCTTATTTTAAGAGTTAGGGGCTTATATAAGTTTATCATGATATAATAAACTTATATAAAAGTCTCCAAATTAGCCACATAATTGGGGCGTAGACACATTTCACATTTGTTATTATGGCTGTTTGTTTTAGCTTCTATAACATAAGCTCATTTTGGCGTATATTTGGAGACTTTTGGGCTTATATAACATAATAAACTTATATAAGCCCATAAGTCTCCAAATAAGCTTACAAAATCGGGGTTTATGAAATATAAGCCGAAATTGGCTTATTTTCGGCTTATATAAATAAGCACCAATTTTGTGGCTTATTTGGAGGTTTCTTAAACTTATATAAGCCCCTAAGTCTCCAAATAAGCCACAAAATGGAGGGCTTATGTTATGTAAACCGGAATAGCCATCATTAGTATAAGCAAACCGAAATATGGCTTATTTTCGGCTTATATAACATAACCCCCAATTCATAATAAACTTATATAAGCCCATAAGTCTCCAAATAAGCCACAAAATTGAGGGCTTATGTTATGTAAACCGAAATAGGCTTACATTAGTATAAGCTAAAACAAACAGCCCCTTATTTTGAGACTTAAGGGCTTATATAAATTTATCATGATATAATAAACTTATATTAGCTCATAAGTCTTCAAATAAGCCACAAAATTAGGGTTTATGTTATATAAGCCGAAATGGGCTTATGTTATATATGCGAAACCAAACACCCCCTATTATTCATTTATTCTTATACTAATATTAATAAGTGTGAAATGTATTTATAGACCAATCCAATGCCTCTGAATTCCCGCGTGACTTCCTCGGCATCTCCCTTCCCGACCAGCCCAACAAATACTACTTTGTTCTACGTACTCATCGGTTAGTCCTCGAGGCGGACTCCACTATCCAGATCATCATGGAGAAACTCCAGTCTTACAAAACTAGAGTTGCTCTCAATTTCGAAGGCGTTCAGTATCAACTTGGTGATTTCCAGTTGCGTATTGGTAAAGTTGCGTCCGCTACGTCTTCCGAAAGTATCAGAGGGATTGTTTTGGAGATGGAATACCGTCCCATTTCTTCGTGGGAGAAGTCGCATAAGATTATGGGTGAGTTTTTTGACATATGGAAGGACGTGCTGGCTAAAAGATCGTTTCCGGGTCATTTTGTTCACATGGAACCAAACTTTGCGGATTATGGTCTATCAGGGGAATACACTTTGCAACACACGGCTGTTCAGTATGCAACGTTGATGCTTCAGATGGTTTCTAGTTCTACTGCGCACCATCCACTTAGAAACTAGACAGATAACCAGGTTCTTCATTAAATGCTCTCTTACATTTAAATCAATCATTGATGTTATTCTTAGTGGTTGCTCGTGACTTGATAGTAGGTCGATTAGTGTATGCCTTTCCTGTCTCCCATTATTATAATTATGACAGGTCGGGGACGTGTTTGCATTTAATTCCAACTCCGTATGTTCTAGTTATTGTTGATGTTATCAAATATTCTAGTGTTGTATCAAGCGGTTCTTTCAATTTTGAGAGGATGAAAGTGGAAGTTAAATTATTTGTCTTATGTGTTTAGTCAATTTTATGGTCTTAAACCACTCCAATTATTAGCGGGAAGTTAGGCGCTGATGTTACATTCTAAACTTTTAGCAACGAGTTCATTCAATGCCTATCCGTGTTCCCGTCACTTCTTTTTATAGGAAAATTTTACTGGACGGTTTAAATGGTGTGGTTCCAGACTTCCAGTGGGGAATAGTAATAGACAGTATTAGAAAAGATAGCTCTTTATAATGAATACTACAGTCGTTTAAACATAATTTATAAAGTAGACAGCCATTCTCCACCAATTTCAGGAATCGAACTAAAATAGTCCAAAATTTCCTTTGATAAAGCCGGTGTTGCATCCGCAGCAGCAGTAGTTGTTGACGAACTGGACAGCATGTCACCTCCTTTTACCATTTGAACGTTTAAGTTGAATGAGTCGAATGAGTCTGCGAAGTCCATGTTAAAGAGACCAGCCCCATCGCCCATATTCACATCAAGATTGAAACTTGATGGATTGTTAGTAATAGTAATACTATCTTGAAGATAGAAAGGGAATTCAGCAGCTGGTTCAATAGGTTTAGAGGTAGCCGGATCATTAACCTCAACGAGGTTGGATCTTGGTGGCTGTATTTGTTGTGGACGTGGGCTAAAATGTGTCGTGGAGCATCTCACCGCCTTGGTTGTAACGTCATTCGTGTCTGTCTCGTTCTCACATTCCTCGTCTTTCCTCTTCCCAAGCTGTTCTTGAGAATGATTTGACACAACATTAATCTGGTCATTATGCACCTTTTTGGCGAGTGTCGTGTTCCAGTAGTTCTTAATTTCATTGTCTGTTCGTCCTGGGAGCCTCCCAGCAATAAGCGACCATCTGCGCACACAAACAACAGTACAAGTAACATCAAAATGTTTTCATTACTTTTAGTGTCGACTTTTACAGACTTAGACTAGATAACGGACCTGTTTCCCAAGAGTTTATGAAGCCGGATGATGAGATCTTCTTCATCGCAAGATATGTTTCCCCTCTTAATATCTGGTTTTAAGTAATTCAACCATCGCAGCCTACAACTCTTTCCGCACCTCTTTAAACCTGCAAAGATTCTTATGTACACAGTAAGCGACACACACACGCACACACAGACACAGATACAGGAGAGACAAATATATAGTAGATAATTAACTATACCCGCTTTAGTGGGTAGCTGTCTCCATTTGCCTTCACCATGAAGCTTAATGTAGTCGCTAAGAATCTTGTCTTCTGAAGCTGTCCACGAACCTCTATTCAGGCCTATTTTTGTGCAACATGGGCTTCGTCCCATCTTCTATCTTGTCTCTTAGTTTGATGTAGCTAGATGTAGCAATGGTCTGATACCTCGGCTCTATGTATTGGAATATTATAGTTCTATATATATACATAGCTTAGACGAGATGCTCATATATTCAAGGATTCTAGTGTCGGGCCCCTCTCATTTACTAGAGTGAATACGACTGTTAAATACGATGAATAATCAAGCATCGTAGTAAGTCAGCTGAGTAGAACAATGTTTCTTGAAAAAGGTTTCTGTTTTTAATGTTTGCATGTGTGAGGGACCCTTCGATTTACCCAGCATTTTTCCTCCTTTGTTTGTTAAATCAAATCAACTCTTTCTGAGAGCAGCTGGTTTGCATCCGAGTGTATTAAGTAAGTTCATAACAGACAAATAAGTAAACATCTTTTTTAGAAATTCATTTGGCGAAATGTATCAGGTCTAGTGACGCAACACTTGCGTGTAGCTTAGTGCTGTAGAGTCACTTCATTCTAATACGTGGCGTCCTGTTGATATTTGGCTCACTCTTGATAGAAAACGATTTAGGTGTGCACCGAGTTAGATCTTGCTATATTTCATCACTATGTTAGATCTGCAGCAGGTCATCTTAGGGTGGCTCGAGTACAGGAAACATTGGTTGATTGGTATCGAATATTGATTGTAATTAAGTTTTACCCAAACTTATCTAAAGCTTTAATCATTAGAATCAAGTTCATAAACTTTGTATCACATGCCGCATTTATTACTTAGTCACATATGTGGTTATGTAACCAGTAGCGTAACTATGTAACATTTTAGTACTGTAATCGGCGTATAATCCAATTTGCTGAAACGGCTTAATCACATTTAATTTAGTAGTTTAGCGGCACAACCACTCAAGACAACATGATATCGTATTCCTGTATACTTGTAGTATTCAAAAGGAAAACTACACGGCCTACACCATTGCGCATAAGTAACTTAGACGGATAGACAGACCATCATAGGTTTATGAACATATGGGTAAAAGTAAAACTGATGTTCACTGTTACCTAGTTAAGGAAAAACAACTGTGGTAAATATTACTGCGGTAACTCTGATGGGTTAAAACATGGAATTAATTTGAACAAGGCTTGACAGGGAGGTGGCAGTTGGGAGAATTGAATACTGAGCATTTCTGAACAAGAAGGTGCGAAAAAACCTTTCTATTTTTATCATTAAGATAGCATTTTTGTGGGCAACAATTGCATATACGTATTGTCAATAATATTGTTTACACTCAGAAATGTAAAAAAATCGCTATACGGCTCTCACTCTTCAATGTATGTCCTTGACGGGATTTCGGGTTTTAACCTGAAGTTAACAGCATCTTAAAACATAGCTTTACATTAGTTATACATGACAGGATTGAGTTCAAAATTGGAGCTTCTAAGGCGTTAGTCGGTCACCACCCACCGCCCCTATTTTAAGCAAATAGGCCAAATTGGGCGATTTGGTCAAAAGGCGGTCAACAAGCCGCCTAGGCTGGTCAAATTGGCCTAGGCGGTTGGGCGGTCAAAGCTAATACATAAAACAGTCGACGAATTTTGACAAGTGTCTCAAGTGTTCAAATCGCCTCGACATTTGTCAAAATTTTGGTGTAGTCATCTCGAGTCGTCCTGGTTGGTCGAGTTGCCTTAGAAGGCATTTGAAGAAAAAACATTTTTTTTAGGTATTTAAGAAAACAGTCATTTGATTTGTGAAAATTGAGAAGTCCACTTGAAAAAGTTTTGGACCAGGCAAAATCTGAAAGCCCAATGGATATAGTGGCCCAATCCAAAACACATACATGCACTAAAAAGCACTTGTTTTCTTAAGCGTTTTGATTTTTGAAGTGTTATGATCGATAAGCGATAAACATTTTAGATAAAAGTTTGTTTCGCGATACCTCAATAAGCATTTGAATATTGCTTAACTGCTTTAATCTCAAATACTTTTTGAAAAAGTATTTCAGAAATTCTCCTAACAGTTTGTTTAAAACATTACATTTAATTAATTAGCTTATATATTTTTTTTCATAATTTTACACTTTCTAATTACATTTTACATCTATGTTATTAAACACATTTTCTTAAACAAACATCTACTGCTCCTGCTAACCGCTTTTATTTGTGCTACTGTTACTGGTGAGTCGGCTAACATCTTGTGCTCTAATTAGGGGTGCGTAAAAAAACAGGTTTATGATCTGATCTGAAAATAAAACGGAAAACGGTTTTAAAAAACTGGTTTATTTGAAACCGGGTTTTCTCAAACCAATCAGACGATTTGTAAGCGGTTTAACAAAATAGTCGGGACCAGTTTAAAAACTGATGAAAAACCGGTTAAAATCAAACTGGTCCGTTTAAAACTCGGTTAAAACCGATCCGATCAGGTTAAAAATCGAGTAAAATCTAATGAATAACCGATTTCAAACCGATTTGATATAAGTCAAAATGGTTTATTGGCCGGTTGACTCAAACGAACCGCTTTATAAATCGATCCGATTTTGAGAAAAAATCCGATTGCCCACCTTTTACTCTAATGCATATATTTCTCTTTAAGGGTGCAAACGAGCCGAACTTTTATCAAACTTTTCGTGCCTTAGTATAAATATATTTTCATATAAGTAAACAAACGTCGATTTGAGTATTAGCTTATCATAAAAAGTAACTATATAAAAAATTAAATAATTTATTGATAGTCGTTATCATATTTACTACAAACATAAAATTTGTGGTGGTGTGTAAACGTTAGTGATATATTTGTTTCGTATATATAATTTCGAGTTTTTCAAGCTAAGCTTGAGCTTTGCTCGAATCTTAATCAAGCCGAGCTCAAGCCTTAAAGGTAAAAGCTCGACGAACTATCGAGCCGATCTTGAGCCCACTATTTATGTTTTGAGCCGAGTCCGAACCCAAGCCCTATTGAACTCGAACTTGACTCGACTCGTTTGCACCCGTATTTCTCTTAGATTTCTGGTTTGTATTTAAATTTAGAAAGTGACAAAATGAGAAGGACTAGCTAGTTGGCTAGATAATAGTTGAGAGTTGAGAGCATGGGCAAATGAATTAAGAAAAATAGTTAGTGCATTATCTGCAGGTACCTAATCTAATTCTAGACTATAATTACAAATCATCAATAATGCAATAATAATCAAATGGTGTAATCTAGTATTAACAACTACTGAGGATATAATATAGAAACTTAGATTCCTACTTCACATGTCATGTTTCTTCTATTTTGGCTTACTTGTATTATCATCATTCTTAAGTTGTTTACTTGTATCTTAAAATAGTGGTGAATATAAAATCGAAAAATCGAACCAAAACCAGAAAAAAAAGTACCAAAAACACCGTCTCAATTGAAAACATTTTTTTTCGGTTTTTTAATTGAGACGATGTTTTTTTCCGTAATTAAAAACTGAAATTAAAGTTCTTTTTATAAAAATTAAAAATACAAATAAATTCTAAAATGATTTGTCAATAATAATAATAATAGCAAAGTGATTGTTGTAAGTTTACATTTTATTATTATTATTATTATTATTAACAAATCATTTTAGAATTTATTTTTATTTTTATAAAATAATTTTATTTTCAATTTTTTTAGAAAGAATTTTAAATTTTATTTTTTTATAGTTCTAAAAATAATTTTAGTTTTTACTTTTTTCAAAAAATTTCGAAAGAATTTTAATTTTTATATTTTTATTTTTTTAAAGAGTTTTATATTTTCGTTATTACTATTATAAACATAAATAATTTTTAAAATATTTTTTTTAATTTATTTTTTTTAGAAATTTTTAAAAATATTTTAAATAAAAAATAAATAAATAAATAAATATAATAAATAATGATAATAGTAATATAATAATATTAATAATAAAAAGAAAGAATTGCAAATATGGTTCTTGTGGTTTAGCCACATTAGAGAGGGATGTTTTAGTCATTTTAACCCGACCAAAGATCAAAGTGGAAGTAAAATTTCAAAATACAAACATAGTTTTTGCAATTTTGAAATTTAACGAACTAAATCTGCAATTTAATAAATCACAAAAACTATTTTTGCAATTTACTCAATCTTAAATGTACAATAATAATAATACCAAGATTAGTTATCCTTGGTTCAAGACATTCGGGCTTGTGCCGCTGTTTATATATTTAGCAGGATTAGTTTTACTATTCTTAAAAGAGTGGGAGCCAAGATAATATTTCGGCTTTCCTCGTGTAAATTTTATTATTTTAATAAAACGATGTTTAAGAAAATGGTAATAATAATGTGAAGAGAAATGTACTCCAGTATTTGTATAGAGTATAGTGCACTACTGATATAAATGGCTTGGCATATTCCTGCAGTCACCTACACACTAGACATACAATAGCTCCAGCCCAGACTTCCATTTTTATTTCTATAATAGTATATAAAATGTTTTATCTCACATGTTACAATAATGGTGTTAAAGCTTCTTTTTCTTATCAAAAAATTCAATACATCAATAAATTTTTTTGAACTTACAAGTACATCAATAATTAGTTAAGATTTTTTTTTATCTTGTGTCTTATAATCAAGGTTGTAAATATTGTTCGGAGGGGTGTCGATGATTAATCACCGATAAATGATATACTGGTCTTGACGGTTATATGTCGGTTTTTCGGTGGGTATATTAATTATATATTTTTATCATTATTTTTAATATTTATTTAATATAAATCTGCAAAATTTATATAATTTTAATAATTGGGTTTTGCTAACCAGTGCCCACTAAACAAAGGTTAGTATGCAATTAATAAATACAAAATTTCTTAAAACTCCTAAAATTATTGTCCATACTAAAAATAGATAGGAAACTTTGATAAATTAATATATTATTTTTTTATTAAAATTGATATAACAAACTTTAAAAAAGAATTAATTAATTAACTAAGGGTAAAACTGTCACTGTGCTAAAAAGTAAAAGAGAAAAAACTCTAATAAATATACTTTTCTTAAACTGTGTGATTCTTGTCTGGTGACAATAATTTTGAGACGGAGGGAGTATAATTTTAGAACATATAGAAAAAAGTGGACAATAATTTGAGACGTGAGTAATAATATATTTGAACATGATTTCAATAGAATTAATGTACACTTCATGCAATTTATTGTAAATAAAGCAAGTTCGTGTTCATTAATTGCATACCAATCCATATGCAATGAGTACTCGTTAGCAAAACCTTTAATAATTTTATTAATATTCTTGACCGATTTTGACAAAAACACCAAGTTTGACCGATTTTGACCAAAATGTTAACTTGACCGATATGTCACATATCATAGTGGTGAACCACCGTCAAACGATATATCACCGATATATCGACCGTCATTACCGATATTTACAACACGACCTACAATCATATAATAAAAAAAATAAAACGATATAAAGACATACAGAAAAACACATATCGGTCAAAATAAAAAGTTATAAATCATATGATTGCGTTTAGTTGGATGAAAAATACCATATTTTCTACAAATTGTTTTCTAGAAAATAAGGAAAACAAAAAAAAACACGTTCAAATTATCCTTTTCCAAAAATATTTTCTAGAAAATAAAAAAAATCCATGTTTTACCTTTTTTCACACAAAACAAAAAAACTTTTTTTTTTGTTTTCTAGGTTTTTCTTTAGACACAAAAAATTCATTTCCCTTGTTATTTTTATACTTTTGGAAAATAGAAAACACAAACACATATTTATTCAACTAAACGCGTTTTCCAAATTTTTAAGTATTTTGCGAAAAAAGAAATCCTTTTTCTTTTTCTACAAAACAGGAAATAGTAAAAGATAAAAATGTTTTCCAACTAAACGTACCCATAAAGACTCATAAGAAACATATTATTTGTAAATTTTTATATATTTTTTTGAAAATTTTATATTTTTTTATCCTTCTTATCATTTGTCTCTATAACATAAGATAAAAAAAAACCTTATTAGTTAGAGTTTCCAAGTATTAGTTATCTAATTTTATTTTGGAAAAGGTTTTCAAGATCGGGATCTTACCTAGGATCGCTTTCTTCTTTGCAAGATCGAGATCGTAAAGTAAGATCGGGATTGTAAGATCCTACTATAATGTAATTTTCTTAGTAGTCTTTGCAAAATTTTATAAATTTACAAATTGATATACATCGTAAACACAAAATTCTACTAATATTTCATAATTATGAAATGTATACAAAGATTTACATGTTGTTTTTAGATTATACAAAATAAAACCTATAAAATTGTAATTTTTTAGATGTTCGTTCGAGAAAAAGTAAGATCGGATCGTAGTAGATCCTAAGATCCTATGATCAAGATCGGGATCTTATAAGATCTTAAGGATGGAAAGATCCTACGTAAGATCCGGATCGTTTTTACTTTGCAGAATCGTAAAATCGTAAGATCAAGATCGGGATCTTAACAACCCGGGCGAAAAACAAATTGAATACTGTAACTATTTGAAACGTTATGTTGATTAAATTTGAAAATTGCGTTTCTTTTTGCATCTTAATACGACATTTATTTATGAACAGATGGGAAATAGCTAGCTGGTGTGAACATTTATGAGACCGAGTGTGAAACTTTTGTTTTGTTTGACACAAAAATTAATAATAAATAAATGAGAATCAGAAACAAAAACATTTGGATGGAATGATGTGGTGGAGCCCTACTATAGGCTAATAATCCTACTAGGTTTGGAAATTAAGAGCCACACCTACCTCTCTATTTTTATTTCAAATTGGCTATGAAGGCTTGTGTTTTAAAATAAGAATATTTTTTTTTTGTTAAAAGGGTGAATTATATCTTTTGTTGATACTTGAGATATATTACATTCAACTGTTAGATAACTGGTGTACCATATATCTTATGAACGGATGATGTAAGTATTAACAAAAGTCTAAAAAAGAAGGGTATTTTCGTCTTTTTGCTTAAAAAGTAATGTATTTTGTAGGGGCGAGCATAAAACCAAAAAACCGAACCAAAAACCAAAAAACCGAAAAAAAAACGCACCAAAGAAACCGCCCCATTTCAAAAACCGAACGGATGGTTTTCATATTTTTGAAAACCGAATGTTTGGGACGGTTTTTGGTTGCATGTATAAAACCGAACCGAAAAAACCACCCCGCCCCACTTAGGTATTCAAAATTAATATATTTTTTATATCTTTAGATACTTCTACTTGTGATATTTTTAATATATTTAGTTGTTTTTTTTGTTTAAATATACACATTTGTAAAACATATTAAAGTAATAGATCATAATTTTTTTCAATTAAACTTTGTTAGATTTGTGATTCCTAAATACGAGTTTTCATTATGATTTTTAGTTTTTTATAATCTGATGGTAGCTAAAGTTGCTATTATTGTAGTGTATATATTTGATTGAAACTATAATTTTTGGTTGCAACTTGCAATTATGATTAGTTTAATTTGTGTTAAAAGTGATCGACTATTAATGTGGTTTTTGTAAATAAAAAAAGACCCAATGCGTAAAATGAAAGGAGAAAAAAAAACCGAAATAAAAACCGAAACCGAACCGATACAATGAAAAAAGCCAAAAAACCGAAACCGAAAAAACCGAATTCAAATGGTTCGCAATATGCAAAAACCGAAGTTTGCGGTTTGTTTTTTGGTTTTAGCAATAAACCGCCCCAAACCGCCCCATGCTCACTTTTTGCATTTAATACGAAAACATTTTAATTTTAAAAAAATAACTTTTCGAAACCTTTTTATTTTGGGAAAAAATATTTTTTTTTTCGAAAAATATTATAATTTCAAACTTTTTTTGGGAAAAAATTAAATGTTTTTTGAAATTTTTTTTTAATTTCAAAAAGAATGTTTAAATTTTTTCAAAATATTTTATTGAAAATAAATTAGATGTTAAAATTTTGGATTTTTTATGTTTTTCTTCGAATTAAAAGAAAAAATTAAATAACTAAATGTTTTTCTTTCAAAAAAATAATTTATACATAAAAAAAATAAGATAACTAAATTAAAATAAAATTATGTATATTTTAGTTAGTCAATTTTTTTTGAAAAAAGGTTCGAAGAAAAACAAAAAAAAGAAATCACAGTTTTTAACTTCTAATTTTTTTTAATAAAAATGTTTCGAGAAAACTCAAACATTTTTCCAGAAAAAAATGTTTTTTCCAAAAAAAACTAATTTTTATAAAAATGTTTTTTCCAAAAAAAGATTTGAAATTAAAATATGTTTTCAATAAAAATATCATTTTCCAAAATAAAAAGGTTTCAAAAAATTAAAATTTTTAAAATTATTTTTTTTATATTAAGTGTAAAATACATCTATGTATAATCAAAAAGACGAAAATGCTTTTTTTAGACCCCTGTTAGTATTTAACAGGAGAAATATTTGTATCATCCATCCAAGGATATATGGTGCACCAGTTATGTAATGATAGGATGTATTATGTCTCAAGTATCGACGAAGAATGTAATTCACACTTTTAAAAAACCACAAAGATGAATTTTGTATTTTACTCTTAAAATAAATTTACTTACAAAATAAATTTCGTTTACTAGTACATAAGTTTATAAATTTTTTATAAGATATAAGCTTTCATAAGTTCAAACTTTTATCGCATAAGTTTATGAAATCTATAAATCATAAGCATTCATAAGCTCAAACTTTATAAAAAAGGCATATGTAGACTTATAGCTACTTAATTTATGTAAATCTATTACTAATAAAGCAAAACCTTTGTAAGAATTATATATGCTCCAAAATTTAATTCTTTATTTAATTAGTAATATATTTTTTTAAGATTTTAAAAATAATAAAACAAAATATTTCAAATTTGACTAAAAATTTTAAAAAGGAATAATTTTTTTTGGAGAAATAAGATAATAAATAAAACTTAACTGGTTAAATTTTAAATAAATTAAATAAAATTAATTGAAACTTATAATTTTTTATATTCATACTATATATAAATAGAAAGAATCTTAACCATTATATTATTTTTAATTCAAAACTAATGTGTAACAAATTTTTAAAAATTTATTAAAAACCAACTTTATTTTTCAATTGAAATGTCTTTTAATTTTTTAATTATTTATTATTTATTTTATTATATTTTTTAACAGTTTGTGCTATTTAATTTAACATTCATTTTGATATATTTTTATGAATTTTTTTTTTCATTAAAAAGTAAGAAACTAAAATATTAATGCAATAAAAATTACTCTCTCCGTCCCAAAATTATTATGCATCTTTTCTTTTTGGGTTGTCTCAAAATTATTGTCCACTTTTATATATAGTTGATGAAATTGTTTATATTACTATATTATCCTTAATCAAAAGTTTTATTACAAAACTTTATAAAAATATTAAATAATTATCAAAAGGTAAACAGTCTTTCTTTTACTCTTACAAAATTCAAAACAATAATTAATATATTTTTTTTAAACAATGTAATTTTTGTTTGATGATAATAATTTTAAATCGAAAAGAGTATAAAAAAAAAGGTATGAAAAAGGAAAAAAAGGAAGTAGACAAGTAAGTTAATTTGAGTTTGAGGGGTTCCTGTCTTTTATAGATCATTTACTAATTACTGTGCCATACCTTTTTCATCTGTGTACTTTCTCTCCATCAATATCATGCATTAGTTCTAGCTAATTAATACTATGAAATTTATTTGGTTTAAGCTTCTATAAAATTATTTATTCCGTTTCAAAATTATTGTTCGTCGATAAAAAACATGCATTTAGAAAAATGTATTTATTAAATGTCTTCGCCTTAAAACACATCTAACATGGTATTTACCTTGTCTTTAAATTAGGGATAAACATTTCAACCTGAATCCTGAAACCGAACTAGAACCGTCTCGGAACCGTATGGATTTCCGGTACTCGAATTCCGTTCGGAACGATACCGGGACTACAAAATAAAGTGAAAAAAAATTCGGGACCACTAATTCGGGACGGGACCGTTACCAAATGGGAAAATTCTCGAAAAAACGGGAAAAAACCGATTTCCCGGTACCGGTACCGATACCTAAATCTCGTTCGGTACGATACCGATACCACTAATTTATGCTCGAAATATATTCAGTATCACTAATTCGAGACGATTTCAAGACGGGACCAGTACCGTACTTATCCCTACTCTCGATGTATATGTGTTTGTTTTTTTTTAACTTCGTAATCTAGATACCAAAGACAAAAAGGTTGCATGCTCCAAAAGTGAATAATCTTAAAATAAAAAGCAACAACCTTTTTATATTATTTTATTAAGTGGATTAACTTACTTAACCAATTTATTTCACTTTCAACATCAACTCAAATTTTGGTAAAAAAAAAAAAACATCAACTCAAATACTTCAATATGTAAAAAAAAATAAAATTGTGACATGCACTCTAGTTAATAAGCTAATAAGCACAAAGTATTATATAATGGCTATTCAAAGTTTTTAATAAATCAATAAGCTAAACAAACAAGCTTAAATAAAAAAGATTTTATTTAAGAGCATTGCTAATAATAGCTTCATAATAGATTTTTAATCGTGCTCGCTTGTTAAGAAGACATTTTCTCTGTTTTCTAAAAATTATCCTTTTTATGGAGCTTTAACCGTGCTCCCTTTAGTTCTCGTCGCGAGATTTGTGGGTTCATCAACCGAACGCATTAGGTCTTCCTTAGTTTGGCTTTTTTGTTGGATTGAATTTGTATATATCTTCTGGAGCTCGTTCTTTGAGCTCCTTGGTTCTCGTTAGTTTTTTTTCTTGTTGGCTAACAATATCTTCACTCTTTCAGAAAAAAAAACATTTTATTCTTAGTTAACACAAAAGGATACATGTATTTTCAACTCACACTACATGGATTTCAACTCACACTGCAGGGCGTCTCGTGGATTTCGATGGTCCCGTG
The DNA here is from genome assembly GCA_025667525.1 of Glebionis coronaria. Classification (NCBI taxonomy): domain Eukaryota; kingdom Viridiplantae; phylum Streptophyta; class Magnoliopsida; order Asterales; family Asteraceae; genus Glebionis; species Glebionis coronaria. Next base: position 5,000,778 of record CM046882.1, on the reverse strand, counting down.
TCATCACCGCCAATAAGCTCTTTAACACAAACAAAATACACGTGTATGAAAACTTTATGAATTAATAAAGCCCGGACATCATATTATCTATATAATAGAAAGATATGAAATGTGAAGACCCTCGGTAAACAGTGACCCTTTGTAATCACACCTATTTCCCTGATTAAGAGGATATCTAGGGAGTAAATGAAAATGTAATGACAGTTTGGCTATACCAATTATACCTAAACACAAATATAGAAAGACAAAAAAAAAAGAGTGAAAAGGTAATGAGATTGAGTTGGGTGGGGTTAAAGGGGTGGTGGTGTGTGATTGGGGACTAAAAAGCTGTTTTTTTTCTATCTCCTTCAATTAGTGTTCAGAGCATCTTTGCAGACAAAAAAACACATGTATATGCAAACTATGGTTTCTGTTTTTCCTCCTACAAATCATCAAAAGTTTACATCCAAAAAACACCAACCAAAAGTTGAAGACACATAAAGCCTTGAAAAGAATGTATTACTCCTTCCGTCCCGTATTAACAGTTCAATATACTATTTTTTAACGTCAAAAATTAATAATTCAGTTAAAAAATAAATATGGAATGTAGATTAAATTTACAATATTACCATCAATCGAGTGTATTATTACTGAAAAAGTGATGTTTTGTATTAAAATACGTGATTTTGGTTGGTGGACTATTATTATGGGACGGAGGGAGTATTAATTAGGGGTGTTCGTGGGTTTGCTTCTCGGATTATTCGGTTTATTTGATTCGGATTATTCGATTGATTTGTTTTCTGAGTCAATTAGAACACCGAACCGAACTGAACTAGATTTCAACCGAATCGAAACAAAAACCAAATTTGAATTCGGTTCAGTTCTCGGGTTGACCCGAATTATCTGATTTTTTTTAAATATATTTGTATAATTTCGATTTTCCGGTCCGATTGTCAAACCCATATCCAACCCGAAAATCAAATATGTAGTTCGGTTCAGTTCGGTTATGACCCATAATCTGAATCTTATTTTCGGTTCGATTTTAATTCGGATTCGATTCGATTCGGTTTTTGATTTTTACGAGTCAAACCCAAATTATAAACACCCCTACAAGCCATGAAAAGAATGTATTGCCATATTAATAAAACCAATAACATTTAAATTTGCATTTGTTACAAGTCATAATAAGTAGTAGTACCATCTTTAACTTAACAGAAAACAAATGAGCATACATTAGCTAAACTAGTACGAGTACTATATCTAAGCAGGCCTAATCCTCTTGTGCAAAGCCTTGGCATCTAATCTTGAATCGCCTTCGGACTCTTTCGATAAACTTGACGAAAGATCCGAATAAAGATGAACCACTCTTCTTATATTGTTGTTGAGTTCTCTAATCAAGCCTACATTTCGGTTTAGGTTGTCCGGAATGTTTGACTCGTGGTTACGATCAATCTCATTGATTAACACGCGGTTATGGTCTAAAAGGTTTTGAACTTGCACGAAACTCTTCTGAAACATTTGCATAGTTTTCCCATCAAACTGAATTCCAGCATTCCCCATCAATTGATATGCTTCACCCTCCATTAATCTTCTCATCAAATCAATACTAATCCTGCATACATTGCATACACATTACATATACATTTCATACTTTAGGGTTGTTTGTTTCAGCTTATGAGCTTATTTGGTTTCGTCTTATATAACATAAGCCTCAATTTTCGGCTTATTTTGAAACTTGTGGCCTTATATAAGTTTATTACGATATGAAAAACTTATATAAGCCCAGAAGTCTCAAAATAAGCCCTAAAATTAATACTTATCTTATATAAACCGAAATCAAATAAGCTCATAAGCCCACATATAAGCCGAAACAAACACTCCTTTACCTAAATTTAATATAAAATCATAGTAAAAGATGACATAAACTATTAGACCAAACTTTCATGTTACAAGATTCATTAAAATGTCACTAGTTACAAAACTAAGTAACTTAAGTTTGACTTTTAAAGTCAAACAGAATAAAAAGGGCAGACAAGAAACATGAAAAATATAAAAAACTTACACTTTGAGCAATAAAGACAAGTTGTAGGATATGGGAGTTTTTGTTTGTTTACATGGATAAACACAAAAAATGTGAATTTTTAAACAGATATTTAGTTAAAAAAAATTAATAATGATTATTCTTTTGGGCTAATAATTCAGGAGCATTATTGAAGTTAGTATAATTTTGGGTATGATGAGATGTGAAAAGCAGATCCCATTTCCATAAAAAGTAAAACTTTATTTTTCCAAATGTACTTATACCCACCTATAAGCCCAGGGAGGGCTATTTTTCAAAACACATACAAAAAGACATCATGTTTTCACAACAAACATGCATTTTGCATACGGGAATTGATTGACACACTTCACTTTTTAATTCGGACATTCAAACGTACAATTTGTCGAAACAACAGTACAACTATTTAATTTACAGCTTAGAGTGTCTCAATCAAATAACAAAGTGTGCAAATCATTAACTTTTGCACACATTTTTACATAATTTAAAAAAAAAAAAAAAAAAAAAAAACTGAAATAGGTTTTGCTTGAAATTCTGGTAAAGTAGAAGACAAGGTCATAAATTAAGAAATAAATGTGGGAACTAAAATTGCATCAGTTTTTTAATATAATTTAACTCCTATAATAGCATATAATAAACTTGAGAAAAACAAACCTATGTAGTAGCAATGTAATCATAAGTTCATAACAACACAAGAAGATCAAAGATTATGTTATATATGAAAGAAAACATTAACTAAGAAACCAAACTAGAAGCTAAAAAGCCATGAACAAAACACTATACTATAATATATGACATGAACATATATATATACTATGAAACATAAGATGAAAATTTATGTACCTTAAAAATGTTGAAGAGAAGAAGAAATGTGGATATGGAGGATGATGAATATATAAATGAGTTTGTGAGAGAGAAGGAGTAGAGAGAATAAGTAGATTTGACAGTCACACAAACTCAATAACACAACAGGCTAGACCCACTCTTTGTCTATATATATCTCCACATGTATATTGGAGTGCTCCTTAAAATATATAAAAAGTATTTGAATTTTATACTATGGTTTAAAAAATCTAAATGACATTTATGATCTCATTGAATTTTTTTTATGGGTCATTTTACTAATATCTCTAGCCTTTAAAAATACAAAAAAAGTACTTCCAATATTTCTCCTTTTGTCCCTGTTACACTACAACACAATTTTCTGTCAATTTCTATTTCGTATTTTTTGATATTTTACTATTTTTTACATGTTAAACTTTATATTTATTATTTCGCACTTTCCGTTTTACAGTTTTTTTAATAAAAACAAAATTATAAAAAAAATCAAAAAACTAGGATATAGGAATCCGTTTAATTGGAGTACCAATAACCACCCCTTATTAAATGAGTATGATGCAAATCTCCATTTTTACTATATACTGATAAAATACATTTGAGTTTTATCTATAAAAGTCTTGAACACATTAAAGCTTGTGCAGTCACTATAAAATAAAATATATTTATTTATTAAAAATTTTTGTTTATTAATAAGATAAACAACAACATTTAAGTTATTAGAACTTTTTTTTACTAAAATATAATGAATATAAAAATATAAAAAAATTCCATAATTATTATTTACTTTTTTCCCTACTAAAAAAATAGTTATTAAATGTTTTATACTTTCACTTACTCTTTTGCTTGTTTTTTTACTCTTTAAACTTTTAATAATCTCCTCTATTACTTACTCTTTTTTTAGTAAGAGTTAATAAAAGTAACTTTTAGTAACTCTTTTTAGTAGAAACTGATAGAAAAACTTTTAACGATCCTTCATTACTTACTCTTTTCATATTTAATTTAATAAGCAAATTATAAATTTTGTAGTGAATTTATTAATTTTGTCACGTCCAAAACATTAGTTGATATTTATTTTTGAAAAATTTATAGGTTTATTAGAGAAATTTCAATTTGTATTTATAAAAAGGTTAATAATTTTTAAGTCTCGGTTAGAGAGGAGGGTGTCATGGAGCATGTGGCCTCGCCGAGAAGACGTGGCGGGTTCACCGGCCTTCGCCGAAGCTCGCCGCCACACCGTCCTCCTTTTCGCCGCCCCTTTGTTACTACCGATTGTTTAGTGGTGCCCTTTCGCTATTCCTAAAAGCAATTTTTTAGTGTAATTTTAAAAAAATATTAAAATGTGATTCCCCGAATCAAACTTTTTAGCTCCGCTCTTGCCTGCAAAGTCAGTAGAGTTATCGATATTTGAATGTTCTCGTCAATTCACACATTATATAAATATTGAGCCAAAATATAACCATAAATAGCTATACTTGTCTACATTTTATCGTACTTACCAAATACCCATGACAAGATTTTGGTAGTACGTATTTCCTAATATATTCCAATTATTTATGTCTTGAAAAGATAGTTTATAGATTCCCTTAATACTGCACAAATTTAAACCGTTTTGCTAACCAATGCTTATCGAGCATAAGTTAACGTGATTTAAATAAACACAGACTTTTCAAATTAACATATAAATTCATTAAATACATATTAATTTCATTGAAAATCGTGGTCAAATATAGTAATTTATAAGTTTATTTAATATGTATTTAATACATTTTAATGTTATTTTATAAATTTTGTATTCATTTAATACAAATTAACCTCTAACCAATGAGCATTAGTTAGCAAAACCCAAATTTATAACACACTTTTTGTTGGTTAGTTGTATATATTGAACTAAAACCATATCACCTTTTCGGTCATGTATAGTTTGTGGCGCGCGCGTAAGCATGAAAGTTTGATTGCTATCGGTAACGATAATGGCGTGACGAGATCGCAGCATGCATATGATGTGTACTTTATCAACCTAGATTAGAGATGACATTACATCATCTTTTCATGACTGGTTTTTTACAGGATTTCATATCACGCCTCATAAAAGGAGGAAATTTGTACAAAACAAGTTACATCGAACATAAAAAGAAAAATCAAAACTGATTTGCCAAAACAGAATACACGAGGTAACAAGTTGAGATAAATCAAAACATACGGTTCGTTAAATTTTGTCTTAGTATTTTCATAGATTCAGTTTGAGTTTTGACATTGATATAAGCCCAATGGATATAAATGAGAATACAACTTGAGCCCAATTCATATAAATTCATATAAATTCATTAAATACACAAACTTTCATGACCATTATCGTTACCGATAGCTATACATTAGTTTCATTAAAAATCGCGATCAAATATAATGTGTATTTAATACATTTTAATGTTAATTTAAAAATTTTGTGTTCATTTAATACACACTAACTTAAAACACACGTTTTATAAGTTAATGGAATATATCGAACTAAAACCACATCAACTTTTCGGTCATGTATAGTTTGTGACGACGCACGCGTAAGCATGAAAGTTTGATAGCTATCGGTAACGATAATGGTGTGACGAGATCGCAGCATGCATATGATGTGTGCTTATCAACCTAGATTAGAGATGAAATTTACATCATCTTTCCATGACTTTTTTTTAACAAGATTTCATATCACGCTTCATAAATGGAGGAAATTTGTACAAAACAAGTTACATCGAACGTAAAAGGTAAAATCGAATCTGATTTACTAAAACATAATACACGAGGTAACAAGTTGAGAAAATCCAAAACATACGGTTCCTTAAATTTTGTCTTACTATTTTCATAGATTCAGTTTGAGTTTTGACATTGATATAAGCCCAATGGATATAAATGAGATTACAACTTGAGCCCAATTCTTGTTATGGAAAAGAGCCCATAAACTCCAAAATTGTTTTTTTTGGAACAATCTAACATGGATGTCTTTTGAAGACATGAACCAAAACATAGGTTTTCAAACATCCACAGCAAGTTCCATTAGCATGTGGTCGAAAAGTGTCGCCTTCCAGTTTTCGAAGAAACGAAAGAGCATTTGGTATCATTAACAACGAGCAATACCGACGTAAATTGACCTTAATAAGACTTATAATGGTGTGAATATTAAATAAGACTAGAAACACAACAATTGTCCGGGCGCCTTCAACAAAAAATAAGGTTTTTTCTACATATATTAACAGTACGTCGAAAAAATCATGTGTATCATACGACACCCACAAGTCCACAATCCACCCTGGTTCCGTCCCTCGTCACAAAAACTAGCAATGAAGAAGCCACATAGCTTGAATATACATCTGAATACTAGTTACATATGTTACACAACTTTGTCTTAATAAGTTAGCCTAGTCCTTTTTGTTTCATCATTCCATCGATTAAAACGGGTAAAGGGACAAGGATATACATTCGGGTTACTCAAGGCGGCCTAACAAGCATCCTTGTGGCTATTTACATACTTTTTCATGGTCGTCCCAAGTTGTGTAACGAACTAGTTTGCACACTAGTCTGTAACGAGACTAGCCACAATTGGCGATAATTGCTAAATAAAGGACAGTCACATAGCTTGCTCATTCATTCGTAAGGTAAGGCAAGTAACACCCAATACCATCTTTCACGGCTTATGAGTCCCAATAATGGTGGAGGTTGAGACGTATACAACCATACCCCTACCAAAGGTAGAGAGGCCGGTTTTGGTTCTAACAAGCATTCCTGTGGCTATTCACGGACCTTTTCCATGGTCATCCCAAGATGTTTAACGAACTAGTTTGCGCACTAGTTTAACGAGACTAGCCACTTGGCAATAGTTGCTAAATAAAGGATAGTCACATAGCTTGCTCATTCATTAGTAAGGTAAGGCAAGTAACACCCAATACAGTATTTCATGGGCTGAGTCCTAATACCGTCTAGGATGGTGTATGGTAGAGGTCAGGACATAGACAACCATACCCCTACCAAAGGTAGAGAGGCCGGTTCTGGTTCTAACAAGCATTCCTGTGGCTATTCACAGACCTTTTCATGGTCATCCCAGGATGTTTAACAAACTAGTTTGCGCACTAGTCTCTAATGAGACTAGCCACTTGGCGCGATAGTTGCTTAATAAAGGACAGTCACGTAGCATGCTCATTCATTAGTAAGGTAAGGTAACACCCAATACAGTCTTTCACGGGTTTTGAGTCCCAATACCGTCTAGGACAAACTAAAGGTAGAGAGGCTGGTTCTGGTTCTACAAAATGTAGAAAAGGACACCTACTCAAATAACTAGTTGTAAAGTTTAAGCTCATTTTATCATGGATGATATAACTAGATTGTGAAAGAATAAGCTAAAAATAAGATGAATGATAATAAGTTTGATTATATAAAGAGATTACACATGATATTGATACACAGGGAACAACAAGGAGAATTACATAAAAAAAAAGCCATTAGATAAGCTGAATTTAACCACGTTTGACAGGGTCAAAGTTGGAAACACCAATGATAGCACCCAAGATACCAGCAAGAACAACACCACCAGCACCAATGCTGAGCAAGAAGTTGTTTAGCGATGGAGTCACACCTGCAGCAGCTTGAGCTACATCAGGAACCACCATGGAAGCTGTCAAAGCAGCTGCAGTCATGGCTGTCACTGCCTTCTCTTTCATGGAGCTCCTTACTACAACCATCTTTCTGCATGGTGGTGCACCACCTGACAACAAGGTCTTTGAGGACACCTTGATGGTCAGTGGGTTGAAGAACATGTTTGAGGTTGTTGGTTTGTTGGTCAGTGGCAACATGGCCATAGAAACTGCTGAGGTTGAAGCCATTATTGACAAACTAGGTTGATGTTCTTGTTCCTGTTTTTGTGTTTGTGTGTTTTGTTCTCAAAGGTAGTTAAGTTAAAGGAAGGGTGAGAGGTGTGTAGTGTGATTTCCATATAATCTGAGAGTGCTGATGTGGCTTATTTTCCACTTGTTATTGGTGGATAAGCTTATCTTCTCATATCCCTCTATTTCTATATTATTAGTATACTATTATATCTCAACTTATTCCCTATAGGCCAATGTTTTATGTGGAGATTGGTGGATGATCAATTGTTTGTTTTTAGAGAGAAGTGCAAAAATAATCCCTGTGCTATGTCGAAAAATCGAATTATATCATTCGTTAACTTTTTGGACAACAGCCATCTCTCCGTTAATGCGCGGGGCACAATACATCCCTCATGGACTAACGGTGCAAATGTTTTCTCGTTAAAAATTAACAAAATCTAAAAGAGAGGGTATTCTTGTATTTTTCCTTTCCCAGGGATGTATTGTGAACCTTATCATAAATAGTTTCAAAAAAAAAAAATTATTTTTGAAAAAAATAATTTATTTTCAGAAAAAATAAGTTTTATTTTCTCGAAAAAAAATTCATTTTCGAAAAAAAAAATTATTTTCGGAAAAAAAAAATTTATTTTCTAAAAATTAAGTTTTATTTTCTCGAAAAAAAATTTATTTTCGAAAAAAAAATTTATTTTGGGAAAAAAAAGTTTTATTTTCTAAAAAATAACTTTTATTTTCTCGAAAAAAATTATTTTCGGAAAAAAAAGTTTTATTTTCTAAAAAATAAGTTTTATTTTCTCGAAAAAAAAATTATTTTCGAAAAAAAAAATTATTTTCGGAAAAAAATGTTTTATTTTCTAAAAAATAAGTTTTATTTTCGAAAAAAAAGTTATATTTTCGAAAAAAAAAATTTATTTTCGAAAAAATATGTTTTATTTTCGGAAATTTTTTCGAAAAAAAAGTTTTGTTTCGCTAAAAATTTTTTCGAAAAAAAAGTTTTTTTCGAAAAAAAAGTTTTTCCCGAAAATAAAACTTTTTTTCCGAAAATAAAACAAATTTTTTTCGAAAAAAAAACCTTTTTTTTCCAAATAAAACTTATTTTTTAGAAAACAAAACTTTTTTTTCCGAAAATAATTTTTTTTTTCGAAAATAAATTTTTTTTCGAGAAAATAAAACTGATTTTTTCTGAAAATATTTTTTTTTTCAAATTTTTTTTTTCTTTTTGAAACTATTTATGATAAGGTTCATAATACATCCCTGGGAAAGGAAAAAGACAAGAATACCCTCTCTTTTAAAATTTGTTAATTTTTAACGAGAAAACGTTTGCACCGTTAGTCCATGAGGGATGTATTGTGCCCCGCGCACTAACGGAGGGATGGCTGTTGTCCAAAAAGTTAACGAAGGATGTAATTCGATTTTTCGACATACCACATGGATGATTTTTGCACTTCTCTCTTGTTTTTATAAATTTGTTTAAAAACTGGTTTTAGTAGGGGTGTCTAAAAATTCGACCCGACCCGAACATGAACCCGAATAAGCTTATTCGAGTCGGGTTACGCGGGTCCAAAAACGTATTCGTGTTAATTTGGGTTGACCCGAATTGACCCGAGTTCTAATTATGCTTGGATTTATATTTTTTAGCCTTAAGCCCCACTTGACCTGAACCCGTCCAACCAGATTTAACCCGACTAAAATAACATATTTTACATTGTATTATTACTTAAATAAACCAATGTTCATACTTTTTTTTCTTATACTCGGGTTGATCCGAACCCGAATTGACCCGACCCCGAGTAACCCGAGTTCTAATTAGGCTCGGGTTCGAATATGGTTTTTTTGAATCTTGATCCGCCTTGACCCGACCTGAATTGACCTGAACCTGGTTAACTCGACCCGATTCCCACCCCTACATCTGAGTGACGTTATCGGGTTATGATTCAACTAGTTTAACTAATGGTTCAATCGAATTTTTGATTAAAATTATCGTCTGGTAATCCAACTGTCACGGTTTAACCAGTCGAGTCAACTCGAGTTTTAAAATATTTATCTATTTGATAATGTAATTGCATAGGACTAAATATAATAAAGGAGCCTTCTTAGTAAAATAAGGATTCTTTCAAGTCATAATTAAAACAAATATAAGTGAGTCTTATGAATTTTATTAATAAATATTTTTTTATACATTTACTTTAACCATAATTGACCACCATGATCTACTAAGTTGCTTTTAATGTGAAAGGAATTTAATAGGGAAGAAAACGTGTCGAGCTGAGCCGAGATCGAGTTCGTTTAAGTTTTACAAGGCTCGAGCTGGCTCGTGGTTTGCTAGACAACCTTGAGTTTGACTCGTTTATGCGATTTGGCAATATAGAGATAAAACTTGGCTCGAACCCGGCTCGTAATATATTTAAATTAGGCTCGTTAATAAGCTTGTTAATAAACTCGTATATAAAACATTAGGCTTGTTTAGGCTCGCGAGCTCAAACGAACTTCGTACGTAAAGCTTGGGTTCGGTTAATAAACGAGTTTAGGCTTGCTCTCTTAGGCTCAGATATTTCAAGCTTTTTACCGATTTAATCTTGAGCTTTTCACGAACAACTTGGCTCGTTTCCACCACTAACACTCCTTATTTTAGTGCCTTTTGTTTTAAGAATCGGCTTGTGATTTTGGTGTTCCAATATTGAAAGTTTCGAGCCATTATTAGTTTGAACTTCGGTGTATTTAAAGAATTTGAGAACTTCGGTGTTCGTCGTTGGATTGGAAAATTTGATTTGGGATTATTCGGTTACGGTGAAATAATAATTTGGAGTTTGAAGACTTAGGCCTCATTTGTTTTTTCCGAAGTATTACCTTTTTATTTGCAGAAGAAGATGCGTATCTAATGTCTTTATCTACACGAAAAAGACCGTTTGTTTTTTCTACTATTGAATTACTTCTTTTTTATTTTTTATCTCTTCATCTTTTTCACTAGTGTTTTTTTACGTTTTTCACTACTTTTAGTTTTTCGTCAGTAATTTTACGTTTTCCTCAGTAATTTACGTTTTCGTTATTAAATTTACGTTTTTGTCAGTAATTTTACGTTTTCGTCAGTAGTTTCACGTTTTCTAAGAAAATTTACGTTTTCGAAATAAAATTTAGGTTTTCATCAGAAAATTTACGTTTTCTTTAGAAAAATTTTCGTCACAAAATTTACGTTTTCGTCAAAAAATTTACGTTTTCGTCAAAAAATTTACGTTTTCGTCAGTAAATTTACGTTTTCGTCAGAAAATTTGCTTTTTCGTCTCTAAATTTACGTTTTCATCAGAAAATTTACGTTTTCATCAGAAAATTTACATTTTCGTCAAAATATTTTGTCATAAAATTTTCGCTTTTGTCAGTAATTTTACGTTTTCATAAAAAAGTTTACGTTTTCGTCCGAAAATTTACGTTTTCGTTCGAAAATTTGCGTGTTCGTCAAAAAATTTACGTTTACATCAGTAAATTTACGTTTTCGCCAGAAAATTTACCTTTTCGTCTCTAAATTTACGTTTTCATCAGAAAATTTACATTTTTGTCAGTAATTTTACGTTTTCATCAGTAAATTACGGTATCCTCAGAAAATTTACGTTTTAGTCAGTAAATTTACGTTTTCGTCAGGAATTTTTCTTTATTACGAAAACTTAAATGAGATAATGGATCACCCCTGTTTGAGGCCCTTATAAAACTAAAATTCATGTGTAGGATTTCCATTTAACCTGAACCCCTTGAACCCAGGGGCGGAAGTAGGGGGGTCACAAGGGTCACATGACCCCCTTAGCGAAAATATTGTAAGGTAAATTTTCAAAAATTTGCGGGTTTTTTAAAGTTTGACCCCCTTGAGGATAATTTTTTAGTGTAGTTTATAAAAAATATCAAACTTTGACCCCCAAGCCGAACATTCTGGCTCCGCCCCTACTTGAACACCTTGATGATCTAAGAAAACTTTTAATCTATCCACACCACATTTCTCCAACACCGAATTTCTTCAGTATGTCTTTGATCTAAGACAACTTTGAATCCATCCACACGACATTTCTACAACACCGAATTTCTTCAGTATGTCGTTCAAATTATCCCACCGAACCGAATCATACGCCTTTTCAAAATCCACCTTAAAAATTAAGGCTTGTTTCTTCTTCGACTTACACCATTGAAATTGGTTATTTAATATAAAAGGTTTGAACAAGCTTCAAATTAAACTAATAGGTCTAAATTTTTTAACCATATTAGCATCAGGCGGTTTCGGAATCAATGTAACGAAACAGGAGTTTCCACTGTTTGGAATAAAAATAGCTAAGTTACTATGTCGCTGACAAAGGGATTTTGGACGCTGACAAGAGTAATTGAGGCGCTGACAGATTGGACACTGACAAGACAAATCAAGGCGATGACAAAGGAAATCCCAATTACAAGACAACTGCTTAGTCAACACGTTTTGTATATTTAGTAAAGATATGTTCAACATTATATTCTCTATGTTTATCTTTTCCTAGAATAGTTGATATGTTGATTATTGTTCAAGACTCCTTGAGTTATAAAAGGAGGTCTTAGGGTTTATTATTGACACATGTTCTTAACACTTTCATTGTACCTCATCGTTTATCAATACAAGTGAAAGTTTGGTATACATTGTGTTTTGCTTTGTTCTTTGTTCTAAGTGTTAATTCCGCATAACATTTAGTTTTTCATAAACACAAAGTTTCTCTACGTGTTATACTTGATTTAAATCTCGTTAACACAAAACTAAATTGATCTAAGTTTGGGATCAACAAGTGCTATCAGAGCTTGTCGAGGAACTTTGATCATAAGAACACCAAAACCCTAATCGCATAAAACCCTAATTTTTTAAAACCCTAAAATCATCATGTCGACCTCAACCTCAGAAACCCAAAGTTCAGGATCATCTAATCGTAACCTCAAAATCTCCATGCTTGACCCTGATAACTTTGAACTATAGAAGTTTAATTTTGAGCTATATCTCCAAGTGGATAACTATATCCTTTGGGAGGTTGTTGAGCTTGGAAACAAGATCAACCAAGCACATAAGATCTTGGACTCCATTGAGAAAAGGAGAACAACCAATGCTAAGGCTGAAGAATTGCTTCCTCGACCTGAAGATGGAAGAGCCACCTCAGCTGCAGAGGTAGCTGACAGAAGGCTTGATATGAAGGCTTTGAGTATACTCAAACTAGCCCTTGGAAGTAAGAACCAACATAAATTCAGAAAGTATGAATCTGCTAGAGAGCTTTGGGGAAGCCCTTAAGATCACTTATGGTGGTAATGAGGACACTCTCAAACAAAGGAAGAAGTAGTTGGTTATGAAGTTTACTCTCTTCAAAGCTCGACCTAAGTGAGATAAGAAGTCGTCTTCAAGACATCACTAGCAAGCTGGCATTCATGGAGACTGAACTTGAAGATGATGACATTAATGCTGCTTCCCTTGGAGCTCTTGGAGATGGGTGGGAAATTCATGCAAAGTCAATGATTGCCACTCAAGCTTACAAGAACATGACGTTTGATGACATCTATAATCAATTGAAAGTTATGGAATCTGAAGTCTTGCTCAAACAAGGAAGTAAAACACCTTCTAGAAACATGGCCTTCATCTCACACAATGATTCCTCAGACACTAACAACTCTTGCTTTGTCAGCGGACAAACTACTCATGTCAGCGGACAAACTTCTCATGGCAGCGACTCAATAGACACTGACACATACAACTATGTTTCACCAAATCTTAAGCCAACAATAATTTATTTGGATACTGTATGTGCTTATACTGCTTCTTTGCCCAATAGATCATCAATTTCCTTTGAAGATCTTCAGCTAATTAGTGATATTGATCTTGAGGAGATGGATATCAAGTGGAATATGGCTCTTAGCAGTATAAGAGCCAGTAGGTGGAACAAGAGATTTGGAAGGAAGATGACTTTCAATAGCAAAGAGACTGCTGGATTTGATAAATCCAAAGTTGAGTGTTTCAATTGTCATAGAATGGGACACTTTGCTAGAGAATGTAGATCTCCTAAGAGGAATGATGGAGGACAGAATCCTATACAGTTCATCAAGGTTGAAGATACTGAACCTAAAGCTATGGTAGCTATGCAAGAATTGATGGAGTTGGATTTGATTGGATCTTTCTGGACAAGAATGAGGTGGAGAATTAAGCTTTAGTTGCTGAAAAGGATGAAGAGTATGTTCAGTGTGCTCTCATGGCCAGATCTTCTTCATCGTCAAACAATGAGGTATATGATGATGCTTTATGTAGTAACTGTTGCAGACTTAACATTGATAAGCTTAACAAAGAAGTTTGAAAGTTACAATCTGATATACTTGGGGTTAAATATCACTATTTCAAACTACAAAAGGGGGCTTGCACAATAAGATGGGATGGTGCAAGAATATAAGGACATGAAATTTAATCTAAAAGAACAAATAATTGTTCTTAAAAGAGATCTAGCACTTAGTTATGAGGCCAAAGATTCTTACATAGAAGCTAACTCAGTATTAAAACTTAAGCTAGAAGAGGCTATTCAGGCTAAAGAGAATGTAGGGCTTAAAATTGAAAAGTTTGAAAAAGCCAGCCAAACCTTAGAAAAGGTTATAAGTGAACAGAGAAACCTTAAAGACATGTATGGGATTAGGATGCATGCAAAGGAGTATGTTGCTATTCCACCCCAGCAGGTGACTTCTATGGGGTTTCTAGACTTGTTATGGACTGGTATTCTAGAGTTCCAAGTGGAGGAATTTACTCCTCCACCACATGTACTTACACCATTTAAGGAATACAAGCAAAGTGTGACTGACCTTGACCTATGGAAGAAAGCCAACCCTACTCTCTTGGTTAATGGATGACTTCTTAGTGATGAACAAACTGACCCTAAACCCATTGTTATCGCTAACCATACTACTGGCAAACCTGTTGACTTTGGCTCACAACCTAAAAGCAAATCTAGTGTTAAGTATGTTGAAATGTATAGAAAACCTAGATCACCAAAGAGTCAAGCTAGTGTTGATGGAACTGGATTTTATGAACTTAGACCTAAGGTTATGTCTAGAAAGACATGTTATTCATGTGGGAGCTTCTCACATCTGGCCTATAAGTGTGTCAGCGGATATAAACCAACCGATGATAATTGGTCAACTCTGGTCAACTCTAAGCCTTATGTTCATACAAGACCATCTCCTTACTTCTCTATGGCAGTTAATGTAAGTTTATGGACTTATATTTAATAGTTGTGTGATAGGATCGAACTCAAGATTATGGGATTGCACACAGTACGTAAAGAGTTAATATAATTAATAAATATATTTATCGTATTTATTAATTTGTTTAATAAATATATTTATGTATTTATTAATTTAACCGAGCAAGTAACTATATAACTTTAACGATCGTTAATTAATTAATATTTAAGTTATAACGAGCGTTAAAAGAACATATAGTATGTATAAACAAAAGGAAAGAAGTTTGGAAGATTCCGGAACACCCCTTAGGGGTGTTCGACCGTCGGTTATGCCTTAGGGGGGGGGGGGGGAAGTTTCCTTATATTTATTGGGCTACAATGGGTTGGAAGTCTATAAATACACCTCCTAATCCCCTCATAATCACAACATCATAAAATCTTTTCCCCTCTTATTTCTCATGGTCGATCGCCACCCCCACCAACAAAAGGGTTTTAGTTGGTTTTCTTGGTTGATCGATTGTATACATAATCTAGTCCTAGCCCCTCTCTAGGGTTGTTGGGTAGTTTAATTACAAGCGTTGTTGCTCGGTTTTCACGTGCTAGAATCACGGTTAGCGCGTTGTATTACGTGTGTACAAGAACGTAATATAGTCTTACTTTAGACTATATCTTGGTATATACGGTATAAACTCGAATTGGTGATTCGTTCTTCGTCTTGTGGAATTGCTTTAGCGTAAAGGTATGTAACCCTAATTCGATTAATTATAATTGTGTTATTATTATGATCTTGTTAAATCGCATCCGCTATATGTGCTTTGATCTCGTTTAGGGTTTTATATAATTGTTATGATACTAATAAACCTTCAGTGGCATCGAGAGCCGTTTTAACATGTTATAATTATCGAAATCTAAAGTTTTTTTTAACTATTATTGTTTTGAGTTAAAACTACATGTTTTTTTAGGTTTTTCATAAAATTAGGGTTTTGTTTTTTAAAAATTAGAGTTTTACTCTATTTTTAATTATAAAAAATGAATTGTTTTGAAACCCTAAATGACATGTGGGATAATTTTAATTTAAATTGCATAATTAATTGTTATGTCATGTATGGTTACGATCCGTAGAGATTTAATTGTTAAGATTTGTGGGGATTCCATGATTACGTGCATGTTTTCATGGATCGTAAAATTACATGTTTATGTGATTTTATGTGCTACGTCATTATTTGATTCAATAAATCTAGAATTAGGGAAGACTTTTATATAGAGATATAAAGACCTAGATTTGATGATTATTGAATAAATCGTATGCATGTGGCTATTTGATTTATCTGTTACACATATAAATTGTTATTATGTGTTTATGATTTAGTTTTTTTACTTGTTTATATATATAATTGTTGAATTGTTGCAAACAAGGGTTTTTTTTTTGAAAAATAAATAATATGGACTAAATCATATTAAAAAAAATGATTTGTTAAGAGATTTTAAATTACATAAGATTACGTTGATTGGTGAATTGCAATAATAATCTAACGGCCTACTCAATTTAGACAAACTATAAAGTAGGTTTAACGCACTGCTGGTCATGTACCCGGTTAAGGAAGGTGGTGTTAAGCCATTAGTCGCTGACCAAATCCCGGCTCGCCTGTGCGTCAAAATTGAAATTACCTATGATTATTAATTGAATTATACTTTAAGGGTGATTTACCACAAATTCACATCCGAACCACAATGAATAAGGGTATTGCTTTGTGCGTAGCCGAGTTCTAGCAAAGTACTATGTGATGAGTTGTGGGTAAATTCTTTAATTGGTTTAACCAATACCGCAACATAATTTATGAAGAAATTTAAGCTCATGAATAGGTTTACTAAATGTTTTATTAAACTTATGCTATAGAGATTGTATGCATGCTTCTCCATACATAGATTTTGGCATCAAAATTTATACCTTTAAAATTTAAGTCGAATGCTCCTAATTGACGAACACTTGAAATTACTTCGTCATCAAATGAGATTATTGGATGATGTTGTGATGGAGAGAAAACCGTTTGTAGAATGAGAATTCGTATGATGGTTTTACGTTACTCAGATTAGACGACTTAATTAAGTTACTTAGTGAGATCTGGAAACTTAATGCATTCAGAAGGGATGAAACATGTTTACAATGCAAAACGTTTTTGGCAATGTAAATCTCTTAAATATCTAGAAATTGAAAATTGTTTGTCAATTAAATTGTTCGACAAGTCATTGTGTTGAGTACATTCATTACTAGCAGATCAACTGATGTAATGGATCTATGTCAATATAGTTCTAGAATTCAAGGAAAATAATATGGTTTAGTACCGGGGTAATCTTATTTTCTTGAAAGTATTTTGTTATCGAAAATACTAATATTTGAACTTATTTCTGTAGAAATGGCTCAACCCACCAATTACACGATAAGTTCTACGTTCAAATATTTCTTAGAACAACCTGAACTTGCTGGCCCAAACTTCAATGATTGGTACCGCTCGCTAAGAATTGTCTTGAGAGCAGCGGGTACTATCGATATCTTGACTACTCCCTATCCGGAGGATCTTGTTGAAGGAGCATCTGATGCGCAAATGCTTGAACACGCTGCTAATATTAAGAAGCACTCTGAGGTGGCTTGCTTAATGCTAGGAAAAATGGCTCCTACACTACAACAAAAGTATGAGCTAATTTTCTCCAAAGCGAATGCTTGATGAGCTCAAGGCTATGTTCGAAAAGCCACAAGCTGTGGAGATCTACGACTTAGTAGATGCTTTGCATAGCTGCAAGCAAGCTCCAGGAAAGTCTGTAAGTGCCCATTATTTGGAGATGAGGGGTTATATAGAACAAATCATTGCACTAGGACAACCCTATGATCATAATATGGCTATCAACTTGATCAATAGGTCCCTTGACAAGGACTTCAATGATTTCATTAGAAACTATAATATGCATTGCACGGGAAAGACAATTAATGATTTGTATGCAATGCTCATTAACTATGAAAAGGGGTTGAAAGATAAGGCATCTACCGCTACGCCTTTTGTACTAACCATACAAAAGGGTAGAGTGAGTAAGCCAAAACCACAAGCGAATAAGAAGAAAGGCAAAGGCAAGGGTAATAAGGGCAAACAAGTTGTGACTTATTCGAAACCCAAGCAAAACCTTGCTAAGAGGAGTCAATCTCAAAAGGATGAGACTTGTCACCATTGCAAGGCAAGTGGTCACTAGAAGAGGAATTACCCTCTTTACCTCGAAGAATTACGAGAAATAAAGAAGAAGTTTGAGCAGAGCGCTGCAGCTTCAAGTACTTTATTTATGATTGAATTGTTCAATTTAACATACAAATTAAATTTCTGGGTATATGATATGGGATGCGGTATTAACATTTGTAATACACTACAGGGATTTAATTTGGAAAGGAAACTTTCCTATGGGGAACAATATCTGCAAGTGGGCAATGACGCACAAGCAGCGGTTGAAGCAATAGGAACTTTTGATCTAGTTTTACCTTCGAGTTTAGTACTGAGATTAAATAATTGTCATTATGCACCTACAATTGTTAGGGGTGTTATTTCCTTTTCTTGTTTGTTAAATAATGGATTCGTTCACACGATTGATAATAATGGAATTTCATTTTGGAAAAATGGTATTTTCTATTTTAATGCAATTTCGGTGAATGGTGTGTTTGAATTAGACATGAATGATAATGAATCCAAGAACGATAAATCTGTATTTAGCATGAGTAAGAAGAGAAAGTTTGACAAGAACTCTTCTTATCTTTGGCATTAAAGACTTGCCCATATTGGGAAGACTCGTATACAAAAGCTTCAACGTGAAGGACTTTTAGAAAATATCAATGATGATCATTTGATAAATGTGAGTCTTGTATCTCTGGAAAGATGACCAAGAAACCTTTTAATAGCAATATTGAAAGGGCTATTGATCTACTTGGACTTATACATACTGATGTGTGTGGACCACTTAGACATACGTCAAGGGAAGGTGCTAGCTACTTCTTAACATTTACGGATGATTATAGCCGTTATGGTTATGTTTATTTACTTAAGCATAAACATGAGGTATTTGAAACATTCAAAGTGTTTAAAGCAGAAGTAGAACTGCAATTAGGGAAGAAGATTAAAGCTCTTCGTTCTGATAGAGGTGGTGAATATTTAAGTCAAGAGTTTATAGATTATCTAAGTGAGAATGGAATTGTTCAACATCTTACTTCTCCCTATGCTCCACAACAAAATGGTGTATCCTAAAGGAGAAATCATACATTATTGGATATGGTACGATCTATGTTTAATCTTACAACTTTACCTTTATCCTTTTGGGATTATGCTCTAGAATCTGTTGTTCGCATTTTATACATGGTTCCCACAAAGAAGGTCGATAAGACACCATATGAACTATGGCATGGCAAGAAGCCATATTTGTCTTATTTAAAGGTCTGGGGTTGCGAGGCGTATGTGAAACGTGACTCGGGTGACAAACTCCAATAATGATCTGTAAAATGTATCTTTGTAGGATACCCTAAGGAAACTATGAGTTACTACTTTTATTATCCACCTGAGAACAAAGTAATTGTTGCTAGGTATGGAGACTTCCTTGAATCTGATTTTGTAAACCAAGAATTCAGTGGGAGAAATTATGATCTTGAGGAGAGTCATATAGATACATTACCTTCTGAAAACATTAGCGATGTAATTCCTATAGAACCAGAAAGTCTGGCGGTTCCACTGGAATTAGTTCCTCTGTGTAGATCCGCAAGGATTAGAAACGCAAATAGCAATATGTGTCTTAACATAGAGGATGATGATGAGCTAGGGGATCTTGGTGAACCCGCTAATTATAAATCCGCCATACTTGATCCTGAAAAGGATAAGTGGATGGTTGCTATGGATGAGGAATTGAAATCTATGAAAGTAAATGATGTTTGGATTCTTGTAGAACCACCACCGAATGATTAAGTAGTGAGACATAAGTGGCTATACAAGAAGAAATCCGACATGGACGGAAAAGTAAAATCATATAAAGCTCGTTTAGTAGCTAAAGGTTTTACATAAACTTTTGACGTAGACTACGAGGAGACTTTTTCTCCTGTAGCAGACTTAAGAGCTATTATGATTCTCATAGCTATAGTAGCATACTATGACTATGAGATATGGAAAATGGATGTTAAAACTGCCTTCTTGAACGGTCGCTTAGATGAAGACATCTATATGCAGCAACCAGAAGGGTATGTTGATCCTGAAAATCCAGGTAATGTGTACAAACTTCAAAGATCTATTTATGGATTGAAGCAAGCATCACGTCAATGGAATAAAAGATTTGACGAAGAAATAAAAAAGTTTGGATTTGTTTAGAATCGTGATGAGCCATGTGTATATCGCAAAGTTAGTGGGAGTGATGTAGTATTCCTAGTCCTATATGTTGATGACATAATAATCATGAGAAATAACATTCCAAGACTTAAAGCTGTTAAGGATTATCTTGGTAAATGTTTTTCTAGGAAGGATTTAGGAGAAGCTGCATACATTCTGGGAATCAAGATCTATCGGGATATGAAGACGGTTAACTGGTCTATGTCAAGATGTTTATATAGATAAGATTTTGAAGAAGTATAATATGCATAATTCCAAGAAAGGTTTTCAACCAATGGAAGTTAAGCATAATTTGAGTCATGAGATGGATGCATCAACTCCTGAAGAGGAGGCATACATGTAGAAGGTGCCTTATGTTGCGGCTATGGGATCTATAATGTATGTTGTTAGATGCACAAGGCATGATGTGGTGTTTGCTCGGAACTTGGTCAGTAGATACCAACAGAATCCAGGGAAGCTCCACTGGACTGCTGTTAAACATATTCTAAAGTATTTGAGGAGTACGAAAGATATGTTTTTGGTATATGGTGGAAAACCAGACACAGAACTGAATGTTACAGATTTCTGTGATGTGTCCTGGCAATGTGATAAAGACGATACGAAGTCTAAGACGGATTACGTTTTTGTTATCAATGGAGGAGCAATTGACTGGAAGAGCAAGAAACATACAATGATTGCAATGCATGCTACTCAATCTGAGTACACGGCTACTTCAGAAGCTGTAATGGAAGCTGTTTGGATTAGGAAGTTTATTGAAGGTTTTAGAGTGATGCCTTCAATTAAAGAACCTATTGATATGTATTGTGACAATTCTGCCGCAATAATTTTTGCCAATGACCCTGGAGTCATGAAAGGCGCCAAACACTTTATGCGTAGACATCATACGTCCGAGAACAAGTTGAAGCTCGGGAAATCAAATTGATAAAAGTTCACACAAATGATAACGTAGCAGATCCTTTGACTAAGGCATTGCCTAGACCAAAGGTAGTTAAGCATGCCAAGGCGACTGAGCTGCAACTAGCTAGCGAACTCATGCTAAAATCTGTGATTAGTATTTGGATAAAGGATTTTATAACATTATTATATAATAAAATAAAGATTGGGTTTTGTTTATTTTTATTATTTAATAAGTGTATCATATTTTACATGTTTTAATCATTGAATAAAAGTTATGCTAAATGTCCGTTGTCGATTAATAATATGGGAACATTATTAAAATAAGACAAATCAAAATAGTGACAGAGTATACTTGAAAGTATATTGGTCAATTTTGGATGATATTCGATGAATCGAATATAGGACTTATCCCAACTATATGTTTTTACTTTATGGATCTTTGTCATTAAGTAAAACATAAAAAGTTATCCTCAAACTTGAGATACCAGGAAACTGTTATGAATCTAGTGCATCTCTGTGGAATAATCTAACGCTAAACGTAACTAGTAGCTATAAGGATTATTTTCGGAGGTGTTGCAAAATTCATAAGTTTTGCTTGTAGTCAATATGGAATTGATTTCCTCCAATTTCGTTTTGGAGTTTAATACAGTTGGGCCCCTTGTGAGATTAGTAAGATGTTTGTGTGGCCACACCCAAATTTGTTTTGGTAATCTTGCTAAATCTATGAACGAGAAACATAATGGTTAATGAAAGGAATGAATGAGATCCATATCCTTATTAACGTTGTATTAGAAACAAAAGGATAATAATAACGATGCAGAATCGTTAAAAGGTTTTGTCCAGGAGACCTTACTCGAGTTTTACTAGAGACATTGCTAGTGTAACTAGACGCTAGTCAATGTAATCACGATATTCGAAATATGTCCAAGTGAGAGCTGTAAGTTTATGGACTTATATTTAATAGTTGTGTGATAGGATCGAACTCGAGATTACGGGATTACACACAATACGTAAAGAGTTAATATAATTAATAAATATATTTATCGTATTTATTAATTTATTTAATAAATATATTTATGTATTTATTAATTTAACCGAGCAAGTAACTATATAACTTTAACGATCGTTAATTAATTAATAGTTAAGTTAAAACGAGCGTTAAATAAACATATAGTATGTATAAACAAAAGGAAAGAAGTTTGTAAGATTCCAGAACACCCCTTAGGGGTGTTCGACCGTCGGTTATGCCATAGGGGGGGGGGGGGGGGGGGCAAAAGTTGCCTTATATTTATTGCGCTACAATGGGTTGGAAGTCTATAAATACACCTCCTAATCCCCTCATAATCACAACATCATAAAATATTTTCTCCTCTTCTTTCTCTTGGTCGATCGCCGCCCCCACCAACAAAAGGGTTTCGATTGGTTTTCTTGGTTGATCGATTGTATACATAATCTAGTCCTAGCCCCTCTCTAGGGTTGTTGGATAGATTAATTACAAGCGTTGTAGCTCGGTTTTCACGTGCTAGAATCACGGTTAGCTCGTTGTATTACGTGTGAACAAGAACGTAATATAGTCTTACTTTAGACTATATCTTGGTATATACGGTATAAACCCGAATTGGTGATTCGTTCTTCGTCTTGTGGAATTGCTTTAGCGTAAAGGTATGTAACCCTAATTCGACTAATTATAATTATGTTATTATTATGATCTTGTTAAATCACTTCCGCTATATGTGCTTTGATCTCATTTAGGGTTTTATATAATTGTTATGATACTAATAAACCTTCAGTTAATACCCAAGGCCAAATACCTTTTCAAAAGACCAACACTTGGTCTAAAAAACAGTGGGCTCCTGTAGTAAACCCTAATTCACCCGCTGACATGAACAACTCATCTACTGATAGGGCAAAACTAGCCGCTGACAGAACTAGGTTTGGTATGAAAATGCCACAACTAGCAGTTGTCAGACCACTGTTAGACCTAGTAATAACAAGTATTTACAACCTAAGGGACATGGATCTAAGCCATCATCTAACTTAACATGGAGACCAAAACAGGAACAATCATCAACTTTTAATGTTGTCTCCATTGCTTGTAATAGGTTTAAATATCTTGAAAAGTGTGTTAGGACAAATTGGGTGTTTAAGGTAAAAATGGATGAACACGGGGTTGTGACAAGAAACAAGTCCATTCTTGTTGAACAACCAAATGGATCCAAGTCTACTACGGCTTGGGTTCCCAAAGAAAACTGATTTGTTTTCTTTATGTGCAAGGCATTCCAAAGCATGTTAATGACCATGGATATTGGGATAGTGGATGCTCAAGGCACATGACTAGAAAGGAAGATTATTTGACAAACTTTACTCCTATTCCAGATGGTGATAAAGTGTACTTTGGAGGAGGATTCGGGACAATATCAGGCAAAGGCACTCTTATCACTAACAACTTGAGGTTTGATTAAGTTTTTCTGGTAAAAGAACTCGACTATAACTTTTTTGGTGTGTCACAAGTTTGTGACGACAAAATAATGTTCTTTTTACTGATACTAAATGTTTAGTTTTGAGTAAAGACTATGTGTTACCTGCTGATAAGTTCATTGAATTTAGAACACCTAGACATAAGGACATTTATAATGTCAATCTACAAGGGATTAAAATGAGTAATAACTTGTCATGTCTATATGCTAAAGCTTCAGCAGATGAGAGTATCTTATGGCACAGAAGGTTAGGGCACATTAACTTTAAGAACATGAATAGACTTGTAAGGCATGATCTTATTAGAGGAATGCCTTCAAAAGCATTCCACAATGATCATAATTGTCTTGCATGTCTTAAAGGCAAGCAACACAAGACCTCATTTAAGTCTGAGAGTGTTCATTCTAGTTCTAAACCTCTACACTTGCTTCACATGGACTTATTTGGACCTACTAATATAGAGAGTTTAAATGGAAAATCTTATTGCTTTGTGGTCACTAATGACCATTCTAGGTTTACATGGACTTTCTTTTTAGTCAAGAAGAGTGATACTACTAAAACCTTGATTAATTTTATTAACCAAATGAAAAAGAAATCAGGGTTTACAATCGACATTCTTAGAAGTGATAATGGTGGTGAGTTTAGAAATGACCTATTAGATGCCTTCTGTGTTGATAAGGGGATTACTAGGGAGTTTAGCATAGCTAGAACTCCACAACAAAATGGTGTAGCTGAGAGGAGAAGTAGAACTCTTATTGAAGCAGCTAGAACCAAGTTAGCAGATGCTAAGTTACCTATTGCTTTTTGGGCTGAGGCTGTGAATACTGCATGATATGTTCAGAATATAGCCTTGGTTAACAAAATTTACAATAAGACCCCCTATGAGCTCTTTTGGAATAGAAAACCTAATATAGATTTTCTTAGACCCTTTGGATGCCATGTAGTGATTCTTAATACTAGTGACAGCCTAGGTAAGTTTAATTCAAAAGGTGATGAGGGATATTTTGTGGGTTATTCAACCAACAGTAAAGGGTATAGGGTTTACCACAAGAGGGATAAAGTCATAACAAAAAACGTGCATGTTGACTTTTTGGAGAGTAAACCTAGTGATCCTTCACATAGACCAGATTGGCTTTTTGATTTAAACCCATTATCTAGATCCATGAATTATTTGCCTGTTACTAATCTAGTTATCTTGGAGAACTCTCCAAAGATTATGGAAGAATCTATTATTGATAATGTAGGTACCCAAGCTACAAAGGTGACAGGATCACAAGCAGATGAGTTCACTCCTATATTTTCCTTTGTGGACTTACCTATTTGGAGTGAATAATTTGTTAAAGCATCTGATGCTGAAAGAGAAGTGGAGAGAAAGCAACAAGAAGAACAAGGCAGTGAAAGTATGCCATCCGCTAACAAAAGTAGTTCAGCCGCTGACACACCTGATCCTGCCGCTGATAAATTTCTTTCATCCGCTGACAAGGAAGTGCTTGAACTTGTTGAAGATTCCATACCCAATGAAGGTGTCAGCGTCATCAATCCAAACTCTGACAATTTGCTTCATAGTTCAAGTGAGTATGGAAATCATGATGATGGGGATTATGGCATCTTGGAGTCTACAGTACATGACAACACTTTGTTTGGGGAAGTAATTGTTACTAAAGTATCCAAAATTCATCCCCTCACTCAAATCATTGGTCCCATCAATTTACCAGTTCAAATAAGAAGAAAGAAGAATCCTCAAGGCGGATTCATTGCCAACATTTACAAAAAGGATGATACCTATTTAGTTCAAGAATGTTTATTTGCTTGCTTTCTGTCACAGAATGAGCCCAAGAATATTTTTGATGCTCTTCAAGAACAAAGCTGGTTTGAAGCAATGCAAGATGAGCTTCATCAGTTTGCCATACAAGATGTTTGGGAGCTTGTAGACTGTCCCAAGCATGTGAGACCAATAGGAGCACGTTGGGTTCTAAGGAACAAGAGAGATGAGAGAGGTATTGTGATTAGAAACAAGGCACGACTGGTTGCTCAAGATTACACACAAGAAGAAGGAATTGACTATGAATAAATTTGGCTTTTCCCTACATGAAGAACGGGCTAGCACCCCCATGGACAGGGAACATCCCTGGGGAAAGATTAGAGATGGAAAGGATGTTGATGTTAGGTATTATAGATCAATGATTGGATCATTGATGTATCTCACTGCCTCTAGACCTGACATCATGTTTGTTGTGTGCGCATGTGCACGTCATTAAGTGACTCCCAAAGAGTGTCATCTTCATGCTGTCAAAAGGATCTTTAGGTATCTTAGGTGCTATCCTACTCTAGGATTAAGGTATCCTAAAGATTCTCCATTGGAGCTTGTGGGCTATTCAGATAGTGATTATGGAGGTGATAAAAATGATAGGAAATCCATAATTGGTGGATGTCAATTTCTTGGGAGCAGACTTATTTCTTGGCAATGAAAGAAACAAACAGTGATGGCCAATTCAAAAACTGAGCCTGAGTATGTAGCTATCGCTGCATGTTGTGGGTAAGTGTTATGGAATCAGCTTTTGGATTATGGGTACAATTTTATACATACTAAGATTTTTGTAGATAATAATAGTAAACTTCACATTATTAAAAATCTTGTACATCACTCTAAAACTAAACACATAGAAATTAGGCATCAATTTATAAGGGATTGTTTTGAAAAAGGTTTAATACATCCAGATAGAGTAGACACAGAAGATAATGTGGCTGATCTTTTAACTAAACCTTTTGATGTTTAGAGATTCTAGTACTTGGTAACAAGTACTGGAATGATCAATCCATAAAATATGTTTTTTTGAATTTAATGTATAGTATGTACAGGATGTGCACTGTTATTATTACTTGTAAAAGTGTTAGATTTTCCACTATATTTTCTAACCACTGATAAAGGCATTCTATCCACTGACAAGTGGAAAGAGGCCGCTGATAGCCTATGTTAGTTTTTGTGTTTTTTCATCTAATCATGCAGGCATATTGAGCATTGTGCAATAGGATACAAAGTTGCTTATGGACTTCAAAGATATGAAAAATATTTATTTATGATGGTTGGCATGTTTACATTCCTATCTTGAAATAAATATTTATCATATTTATTTATTTTGCAAACTGTGTAAGTTTAAGGGGAGGTTTAGGAAACCTTTAGGTTTTTGGGTACTCTTAGAATGCTCTTATCACAATTCTAGATTGTGTCTACTGGTGAGTAGGGGTTAGGAATAATGAAGACCTTTCTTTTTAAGAATTGTTGGAATTTCTAACATTGAGGCATTGTACCATGCAAAGTTGATACAACTGTGCATGTTGCCAAGACTGTTTTACCTAGAATTGGGATTGGTCGGTTGGGGGACTTGGTGTAAATAAAAATGGGCTTACCTGGGAGTTACAAAGTGTTTATATGAGATAACTTCACTCCAAAAGACTTACTTTAGGAAGGTTCACTTGAGGACATTTATGTCTATCTTGCTTATGCAAGTGTGTATAATTGGACAGAGAATGCTAATTTCAGTCTGTGTCAGAGGAAAAGTTATATTCATTAGGGTAAACCTCTTTGTTAAGGTCTTTTTTATTACTTTTTATTTTTGGCCGTTGACACAAAAGTGGTTTAGACGCTGACAAGCACGTTTTTAGACGCTGACAAGGCAAAATTTACACGCTGACAAATATAGCCGTTACCCACTGACAAAATCTTTGACCGTTGAAGGAAACTGGGTCCCACCTAGTTGTTACTTTTGCGATATTTTGGGCTGTAATTTATGGGATTTGGTAATTTCTTTTATAGCAAAGAGATAAGTTATTGTTTTCAAGATCATAATCATTACTTTTTGAATAACTTTGTAGAAACTAGAAGGGGGGGGGGGGGTTAAATAGTTTCTTATATTTACTTGTTAAAAGATGGTTTTCAAAAAAATTCTTTTTCAAAAACTTAGGCTTGAGGGAATATGTGAAATCTTCTTATGCACAATATGAACAATGATAGTGTAACTAAACTAATACTAACTAATGTATATACACAAAGAATAAAGAATGTAAAGAGTTAAGGGTAAAGAAAGATCAAATCAAACACCAAGGATTTATAGTGGTTCGGCAACGAAGCTCACTCCTCGTTCCTACTCCACTCCTCGAGTACTCTTTACTCGAGAGTTCACTACACAACAAGCTCCTTATGGTGGAGAAAACCGTACACGTTGCTTAACCAATTTCCGACTCTAAGATAAAAGTCGAGCCCTAATCGTAGCTAGGACCAATCTACACAACTACACTTAGTACATACACAACTTCCAAATAGACACAACTACTTGGATCTTCACAACTATGACACAACAACAAATGTATAAGATTTGATATTCAAAGGATCTTTGGTGGTGGACTCAACACTTCACAAGGATAGTGTTCTTCTCTTTGCACTTGGAGAGGAAGGGATGGATGGGATAAATTCACTTCTAAACAAGTAGTAATCAATCAAATGATCAAGGATTTGAGTGATTTAAGAAGTATGTTTGAATCTGGAAATATATGTGCAAAAGAGGTGAAGAGAAAATCTGAGAATGGTCCACTATTTATAGGACAAAGGGCCAACGGCTATATCTGCCCGCGGTTCCTTATCTCAACCGATGGTTCCTTATCGATAAGGAACCGCATAGGCACTAGGGAACCGCCAGAGTAGACTCCGCTCCATTTTTGTCCTTTAGTGGTGGAGGTCTTATCTGATTATAAAATATCCTGAAAGAATATTTCAAATCAAAAAAGAATATGCCATTTTCAAATTTTCAAATATTTAATTTAATAAAACATTTTCTTAAAAAGAAAGTTTAATAAAAAAACTTGTCACACTTAATAAAAAGTGAGTTTTAAAAAAAGATTAAATCACTTGATCACTTGATTAAGGTTAGTAGTTGTTTATTCATACCTTAAGTGAAAATGGGTAAAATGAAAAATACTTGAACTCAAAAATTCGTTTTTCGTTGTTTTCGTAAATGCTTGTTTTTACATATTGTCGTAATCAAAACTAAGCGAGACCGAAAAATGCAAGTAACGTTTTTAGGCATTATTGCATTAACAATCTCCCCTTTTTTGATTCCGACAATACATAAACTCAATCACACAAAAACAAGATTTTCGAAGACGAGTTTTTTCATTTCTCCCCCTTTGTCGAAGCAAAAAGGTTGCACAAGTCGGTGTTGAAGAGACGGACTTTGCAAAGACTCCCCCTTGGTGCTTACTCCCCCTTGCTTGGGGCACCAAGGAATCGAGATATGGTGACAAGCTACATAGAAGGGTTAGTTGAACAAAAGAGACAACCAACAAGAGATAGCTACAGGTCACAAAAAATAAAATAAAAAGAAAAGAAAACACAAAGACTAAGATCCAAGTGAAGTCATGTAAAAAAATCATACAAAGATGTATGAAAAAGGAAACAAGCCAAAAGTATAAATCTAATCCTAGTTAATCTAGAATTTCTAAGATTTGCTTGAATTAGGTGTCTTGTGGATAAGCAACCAATGCTTATATGAAAGACAAGGTAGTGGTGGAAGGTGGTGGTGGTGGCTTGGTGGAGATCTCATAATCAAAGTGAAGTGGAGGCTTGATTAAGAGACTCTTGATGTAGCTCAACTCCTCATAGATGTGTGCCATAACAAGATGTTGATATTGACAACAATGACAATATGTCCCATGGTGCATGACATTATCATGAGAAGGAGGAAGAACACTAAAGGGTGGTGGTGGAAGAAAAGATGTTCCACAATCAACATTCTTGGTAGGAGAAATGTGA
Source organism: Glebionis coronaria (assembly GCA_025667525.1). NCBI lineage: Eukaryota > Viridiplantae > Streptophyta > Magnoliopsida > Asterales > Asteraceae > Glebionis > Glebionis coronaria. The sequence continues at coordinate 4,971,259 of CM046882.1, read as the reverse complement.
TTAAGAGTGTTCTTGGGTGAATTTGGATTGAAAGTGTTCTTGGGTGAGTTAGGATTGAAAGCAATTGGGGAAAATGGAGGAGAACCAAGGCTTTCATTAGGAGAATAAGACATTTTGGGATGTGAAGTATGGCAAAATGCTTATGGTTAAATAGGGAAGGCTCAAGGTATTTTTAGGGTGGTCAAAGGGTTGAAACAAAGATTCTCAAAAGTGTTGGAACAAATTTGGAGTTTCAGAAATACCCAAAAAAGGAAGCACTGTACGCGGTTCCTTATCACTTCTGGCGGTTCCTTATCGCTAAGGGACCGCGGTTCATATATGGAACCGCCTACAGAGGCTGTGTTTTGGTGGTGAAGGAAGATTTTTCAATTCAACAAATCTTATTTTTCTAGTCTAACTAATCATAGGAATATGCTTAAAAGCAAAGATAGACAAAGAAAACACATACGAACTCACCAAATAGAGATTTGACCAAAATACATGGATTTTAAAATAAAAATCGATGTAGGAGGTGTGTAAGACAAGACCTTAAGTCACGACACAATGATCCTCCATGATTCTATCTTGTTATTGCTATGTTTGAGAGAATCATACATATGAATTATGTAAGCTCGAGATTAATAGCAAGAATCTATGAAAAACGTTTTTAGATTGAATTAACAATGTCAAAACATTTCTCTACCATTTTCGAAACAGACTTTGAGAATTTTGAAAAGGAGAAGAGAAGATTTTCAAGAAGAGTTTAGGAGACTCAATGACTCAAAGTGATAAAAGACTCAAAAGAAAATAAGAGACTCAATAAAAGGAAAGCAATTAAGGAATATGTTCCATTAAACCTAGACCTAGACGCAAGTAATTAAAAGGTTCCCTCTTAAGTGGCTTAGTGAAGATGTCGGCTAAGTTATCCTCGGAGGGTACCTTCTCAATCGAAATGTTCCCCTTTTGAACATTATCCCTAAGGAAATGGTGGCGAATTTCTATGTGCCTAGTTCGAGAATGTTGCACGGGATTCTTGCTAAGGTCTATAGCACCTTTATTGTCGCACATGATGGGAACATCATCAAGAGAAATCTGGTAATCAACAAGCGCTTGCTTCATCCATAGAGCTTGTTGGCATGCTTTTCCGGCACTCACATACTCGGCTTCCGTGGTGGATATCGTAAGAGTGCTTTGTTTCTTGGAGAACCAAGAAGTTAAACAACAACCCATGAAGGTACAAACTTCACTAGTGCTTTTCTGGTCCACATAGTCTCCCGCATGATCCGAGTCCGCGTAGACAATGGTTTCTACGCTGGTCCCTTTAGGATACCATAATCCTAAATGTATAGTGCCCTTAGTGTATCAGAAGATACGTTTAACCGCTTCAAGGTGAGAGGTTTTGGGAGCCTCTTGGAAGCGAGCACAAAGGCAAACACTAAACATGATATCCGGTCGACTTGCCGTTAGGTACAACAAACTACCAATCATACCTCTATATTTTGTTGGGAATAAATTAAGGCCAGATCACTTGAGCGCTGACAAGAACAGTTCAAGCAATTGACAGGAACAAAGCAAGCGCTGACAGCTCAAGCGTTGACAAGTTAAAGTCAAGCGTTGACAGATTGAAGACAAGCACTGATAGAAGATATAATCTATATGTTTATTATATTCTAGAATACTTCTAGTAAGGATAGAAACGACAATGTATTTTCTATATTTATCTTTACCTAGAATAGTTGATACGTAGCTTATTGTACAAGGCTTCTTGTATCTATAAAAGAAGGCCTTTAGGTTAAAGTTCAATATCAAGTTTTACATAAAGTTTTCGTTCATAAACATATTTCATTGTAAGCAAGTTCGACATTGATAATCAAAGTGAAAGTTTGTTTATATCTTGTGTGTTCTTGTTTAAGTGTTAAATTCCGCATAACACTTAGATCTACAAAGCATATACAAAGGTTTCTCTACGTGTTATACTTGATCTAATCTCGTATACACAAAGCTAATCGATCTAAGTTTGGGATCAACAAGTGGTATCAGAGCTTGTTGAGGAACTTTTGATCTTTGAAGAACACCAGAACCCTAAAAACACCAAAACCCTAATTTTCTCAGAAACCCTAAAAACATCATGTCTGATGCAATAACCACCTCCTCTTCACCCTTACCAAACATCAGGATTCCCATGCTTGATGCAACCAACTTTGACTTATGGAAGTTCAACTTTGAACAATATCTGGGGATCTATGACTACACACTCTAGGAGATTATTGAATATGGAAACTCATTCAATAAAGCTCAAAAGATTCAGGATGCCATTACTCAAAGATCAGCTGTTGAAGGATGCCCTGATGAAGATAAGAGAGAAAAACCTGGAGATGGTAGAGCTGTAGGTGCTGAAGATATTGCAAAGAAAAGGGTTGACATGAAAGCCCTAAATATTCTGAAAGTCTCTTTGGGACAAGAAAACCAGCACAAATATAGAGGCTATGAATCTGCTAAGGATCTTTGGGAAGCACTTGAAGTTGCATATGGTGGCAATGCAGACACTAAGGAAGAAAAGAAAAAGCAACTTCTGCATGATTATTCTGTCTTCAAAGCTCAGCCCAATGAGAAACTGAGTAGTGTGAGAAGCAGATTGCTTGACATCACAAGCAAGTTGTCCTTCATAGGGACACAAGTTGGTGATGTTGACACCAATGCTACCTTTCTTAAAAGTCTTGGTGAGGCATGGAAGATTGAGGCAAGATCTATTCTTGCCAATAATACTTACAAGAGCTCCTCGTTTGATGACATCTACAACAAACTAAGACTGTTGGAAGATGAAACTCTTTCAGAACATGGAAGCAAATCTAGCACCAGCAACATGGCCTTCTTCTCTCATAGTGAAGGTCAATTCAATCAGAAGGACTCTTATATGCATCCAGTTACTGGATCATCATATGTCAGCGCTGGAACAAGTCCTGTCAACGTCTCCTTTTCAGACGCTGACACATTCAAGAATAACTCCCCAAGAGTTAAACCTGCTGGTTTGGATTTGGATACTGTTTGTGCTTACATTGCTTCTTTGCCCAATGGTTCAGTGATTACATATGAGGACCTTGAGCAGATAAGTGATGAGCACCTGGAAGAGATGGACATCAAGTGGAATATGGCTCTTGCTAGTATAAGAGCAAATAGGTGGAACAGAAGGTTTAAAAAGAAGATGACCTTCAATGCTAAAGACACATCTGGATTTGATAAATCCAAATTTGAATGCTACAATTGCCATCGTATGGGGCACTTCATGAGGGAATGCAGATGTCCTAGAAGATCTGATGCTGGTAAACCCTCAAGTCAGGTTGTTAAAGCTCAGGATTCCAAAGCCATGGTTGCAGTTCAAGGAATTGATGGCACAGGATGGGATTGGAGCTATCTGGCTAAGGATGCTGAAGAGGATAAAGCTTTGGTTGCTGATATTGAAGAAGAAGAGCATGTTGAATATGCTCTCATGGCACACTCCTCCTCTTCATCTGATAATGAGGTATATGATGATGCTTTTTGTAGCAAAGGTTGTAGGTTAAACACTGAAAGACTTAACAAAGAGGTGTTAAAACTAAAAGATGACATGAGTACTGAAAGATGTAAATTGTCTAACTACCAAATAGCTCTTACTGAAACTGAGAAAACCGTTTCTGAATACAAGAAAATGGAATTTGATTTAAAGGATAAGATAAATATCTTAAAACATGAGCTAGAGGGTAGTATGGATATTAGAAACATCATGACAAAGGTTAATAGAGATCTACAGGCTAAGTTAGACGAGGCCATTAAGAATAAAGATAATGTTGACCTCAAAATTCAAAGATTTGATAGAGCCACCCAAACCCTAGGAGACTGTGTAGCTAAACAAAGGGATCCTAAGGACATGACTGGGATTGGGATGAATGATTACTCTCTGGTTCCACCACCAGCTGGTGACTTCTATGGTGTCCTTAGAAAGGACTTGTCTTGGACTGGTATACCAGAATGCCAAGAAGAGGAATTCACTCCTCCACCAAGAGTTGTCACTCCAGTTGAAGAGTATCAACAAAAACTGACTGACCTAAATGAGTAGAAGAAAGCTAACCCTACTTTATTTGTTAAGGGAGGTTTGCTATGTGAAAGTCCCAATGAATCACCACCCATTAAGGTTACTAACCCAATCACTGGTAAACCTGTTGACCTAGGCTCAAACACTGTTAGAAGACCTACTATTAAATATGCAGAGATGTATAGGAATAATAGGTCACCTAAGAGCCAAGTTAGCAATCATGGAACAGGTTTCTTCTCTTCTAGACCTAAGAGTGTGTCTAAGAAAGCCTGTTATACTTGTGGTAGCTTTTCACATTTGGCATACAAGTGTGTCAACGCTCCCAAAGCCAGCGCTGATAGGAACAATTTCAGCGCTGATAGGAAGAAAGTCAACGTTGTTAGGAAGTCAAACGTTGTCAGACCCAAACCTTGTGTGCAGCAAAGTCCACAAGTGATTAGACCTGCCCCATTCTTTTCTAGAAGGTCTAACACTCATGGACAAAGACCTTTTCAAAAGACAAACACCTGGTCAAATAGGCAATGGGTTCCTGTAGCAAACCCTAGGTTCAACGCTGACAAAGGTAATTTCAGCGTTAACAGGACAAAATTCAACACTGACAGAAACGTGACCAGACCTAAATATTTGCAGCCACAAGGTAAGGGGTCTAAAGCTTCTTCAAGCTTAACATGGAGACCCAAGAAAGATCAAAACCCTAATGATAATGGAATTTCAATGACTTGCAATAGATTTAATTACATTTCAAAGGTCATTACAAAACCAATTGGGGTTAACTGGGTATTTCATCCTAAAAAGGATGAGAATGGGGTTGTTGTGAGAACTAAGTCTGTTCTTATTGAACAACCAGATGAATCCAAGTCTTCTGAGACTTGGGTTCCCAAAGAAAACTAATTTGTTTTCTTTATGTGCAGGGCATTCAAAGACAGATCAATGATTATGGATATTGGGATAGTGGATGCTCAAGGCACATGACAGGGAAGGAAGACTATCTAACGAATTTCATCCCTATTAAAGATGGTGATAAGGTATACTTTGGAGGTGGCTACGGCACCATTACAGGCAAAGGAACCCTTCTCACCAATAATATGCGTTTTGAAAACGTCTTCCGGGTAAAAGAACTTGATTATAATCTGTTTAGTGTATCACAAGTTTGTGATAACAAAAATAAGGTTCTTTTTACTGATACTGAGTGCTTGGTGTTAAGCAAGGATTTTAAGATCCCTGATGAGAAATATATTGAGTTTAGAACACCTAGGCATAAGGACATATATAATGTGAATTTAAATGGGATTAAAATGAATGCAAATATGTCTTGTTTTTATGCTAAGGCCTCAGTAGATGAAAGTAATTTGTGGCACAGGAGACTAGGGCACATAAATTTTAAAAATATCAATAGGCTTGTGAGGCTTGGTTTAGTTGATGGTTTGCCTGAGAAGGCCTTCCACAATGACCACTCTTGTGTTGCATGTCTTAAAGGCAAGCAGCACAAGGTCTCATTCAAGTCCAAACAGGTGCACACTAGTTCCAGACCTCTTCATATGCTTCATATGGACCTCTTTGGTCCAACAAATATAGAAAGTTTGAATGGTAAGTCATATTGTTTTGTTGTCACAGATGACTTTTCTAGGTTTACTTGGACATTCTTTCTAGCTATGAAGAGTGACACAGCTGATGTTCTTATTGATTTTATCACTCAGATTGAGAAAAGGTCTGGCAATGAGGTTAAAATGCTTAGGAGTGATAATGGTGGAGAATTTAGGAACAAGAAGCTTGATGATTTTTGTGCCAGGAAAGGAATTACTAGGCCGTTTAGCATTGCTAGAACCCCACAACAAAATGGGGTTGCTGAAAGGAAAAATAGAACCCTAATTGAAGCAGCCAGAACAATGTTGGCTGATGCTCACTTTCCAATAGCCTTTTGGGCTGAGGCTGTTAATACAGCATGCTATGTGCAAAATAGAGCATTGGTTAACAAAATTCAGAACAAAACACCTTATGAGTTACTTTGGGGTAGAAAACCTAATATTGGTTTTCTCAGACCTTTTGGTTGTCATGTAGTAGTGTTGGATACTAGTGATGCCCTAGGGAAATTTAGTGCAAAAGGTGATGAGGGCTATTTCATGGGGTATTCAGTCCAGAGCAAGGGTTATAGGGTTTATCTTAAAGAGGACAAACGTATTGTTGAGAGAGTACATGTTAGGTTCTTAGAGAATAAACCTAGTGATCCTGAAAGTGGTCCTAATTGGTTGTTTGATTTGGAACCCTTATCTAGAACTTTAAATTATATGCCTGTCACTAATCCAGACATTGTGAAGGTAACTTCAAATGTTGTGGAGGAACAAGTTGTTAATGTTTTAGGTACACAGGTTCTTGAGAAGGTTGGATCACAAGCAGAAAAGACATCTCCTACATTTGAATATGTCACAATTCCCATTTGGACAGATGCTTTTGCTGCTGCTGCTGCTGGACAAGATAATGGTGGTTTCCAAATACTACCAGATACAAACATGCATGGTTCTTCAGGCGCTGACAAAGGCAAATCTAGCACTGACAAGACCAATTCAGACGTTGATGGCTCAGACGTTGACAACAACATTTCAAGCGTTGTTAGCCCAAACGCTGACAAACAAGGTTCAGACGTTGACAACACCTTTGCACATCTTTTCTCTTCCACTTTTGAACAAGGTGAACCTTCCAATTCTTATGAAGAAGGTCATCCTTATGTTGATGTAAGAGAGTCTGATGAAGAAGACATTGGCAACATGGAGCATGAGGTTGAGGACACCAGAATTTTTGAAGGAGGGGTTCTCACTTACACAATGAAGAATCATCCCACATCTCAGATCATTGGTGATATTATGACTCCAGTTCAGACTAGAAGATCTCATCAAGGTCTTGGTGGGTTTATTGCCAATATACACAAGAAGGTTGATACCCCTCTTGTGCAAGCATGTTTGTTTGCATGTTTTCTATCACAAGAAGAACCCAAGAAAATATTTGATGCTCTCAAAGAACCAAGTTGGGTGGAAGCAATGCAGGATGAGCTTCACCAATTTGTAATTCAGGATGTTTGGGAGCTGGTTGATTGTCCTAGATATGTCAGACCTATAGGGACAAGATGGGTTCTCAGGAACAAAAGAGATGAAAGAGGTATTGTGGTCAGAAACAAGGCAAGGTTAGTGGCTCAAGGTTATACACAAGAGGAGGGGATAGACTATGAGGAGGTCTTTGCACCAGTTGCAAGGATTGAAGCTATTAGGATCTTTCTAGCCTATGCTTCCTGCATGGGCTTCACAGTCTATCAAATGGATGTCAAGAGTGCCTTCCTCTATGGCACCATTGTTGAGGAAGTATATGTAATGCAACCTCCTGGTTTTGAGGATCCAGAGCATCCAGATATAGTGCATAGAGTCAAAAAGGCTATGTATGGCCTTTATCAAGCCCCTAGAGCATGGTATGGTACTTTGTCTACCTATTTGGTGGACAATGGATTCAAGAGGGGCACCATAGATCAAACACTGTTTACAAAGAAGAAAGGCAAGGATGTGTTGCTTGTGCAGGTCTATGTTGATGATATCATTTTTGGTTCTACTGATCCAAAGATGAGTGAGGATTTCTCCAAGCTTATGACAGACAAATTCAAGATGAGTGCTATGGGGGAGATGAACTTCTTTCTAGGTTTACAAGTTCAGCAGAAAGAGGATGGTATCTTCATCTCCTAGGACAAATATGTTGCTGAAATCTTGAAGAAATTTGGCTTTTCTCCACATGAAAAGAGGGCTACTACTCCTATGGATAGAGAACACCCTTGGGGAAAGATTGGAGATGGGAAAGATGTTGATGTCAGGCATTATAGATCCATGATTGGATCCTTGATGTATCTTACTGCTTCCAGACCTGATATCATGTTTGCTGTGTGTGCTTGTGCACGCCATCAAGTAACTCCCAAAGAATGTCACCTTTATGCTGTGAAGAGGATCTTTAGGTACCTAAGATGCTACCCCAGTCTTGGTTTGTGGTACCCAAAGGATTCACCATTAGAGCTGATTGCATATTCAGATAGTGATTATGGAGGTGATAAGTTTGATAGGAAATCCACAACTGGTGGATGTCAGTTTCTTGGGAGCAGGTTAATATCTTGGCAATGCAAGAAACAAACAGTGGTGGCTAACTCTACAACTGAAGCAGAGTATGTGGCTGCAGCAGCATGTTGTGGGCAAGTGTTGTGGATTCAGAACCAGCTGTTGGACTATGGGTATAACTTCATGCATACTAAGATATTTGTTGACAATAATAGTACTTTATGCATCATTAAGAATCCTGTACATCATTCTAAAACTAAACACATAGAAATTAGACACCATTTTATAAGAGATTGCTTTGAAAAAGGTTTAATACAACCAGATAGGGTTGACACTGAGGAAAATGTGTCAGATTTATTAACTAAACCTTTTGATGCTGGGAGATTTCAATACTTGGTAACAAGTATTGGAATGGTTAATCTCACATAGTATGTGTTTTGGATTCTTTTTGTAAAAGTATGTACAGGATGATGCATTATTATTATTGGTCTTAGTGATGATTTAGATTTTCCACTATATTTTTCTAACACTGACAAAGGTTGCTTGAACGCTGATAAGTGTTTTTGCAACGTTGTCTGCAATATAATTGCCTAACGCTGACAAAGCTTCCCTCAACGCTGTTATGTGTTATCGGGGCGTTGTTAGCAACAATGTTAGTTTTGTGGTTTTCAATCTAAATGTGCAGATGGTGTTAGCAGTATACCATTGGATACAGAGTTGCTTATGGATCAATGGAGAAGCATTTGGACAAGTTTTTATTTATGGATGATGGTTGGAATGTTTCATTCCTATCTTGACATAAATTTTTTTTATGTTCATGCATGATTTTAGCAAACTTTTTGTATCATAGTTTAAGGGGAGGTTTTAGGAACCTTTAGGATTTTTGGGTATCCATATGATACTCTTATCACAATTCTAGATTGTGTCCACAGGTGAGTATGGGTTAGTTTTACTAAACCATGAGGCACTGTAGCATGCATAGTATATCAACTTTGCATGCTGCCAAGACATTTTTGGCCTAGAATTGGTTGTGGTCTGTTAGGAGACTTGGGAATGATTTTGATATGGGATTTACCTGGGAGTAACAAGGATTTTATAAGGTAACTTTGTTGTTAAGAATTTTGGTTAGCAAGGGACATTAGAGGACTGTTATGTCTATCTTGCTTATGCAAGTGTGCATAACTGGACAGTGCTTGCCGCCCTATGATAATTATCAGCTTTTGGTTATCTTCTCTAGGATAAATTACTTGTTATGGTCATTTTTCACTTTTTAAAATGTTTTTATTTTTGGATGCTGACAAGAATTTTCCAAGCGTTGTTGTGACCAAATTGGACGCTGACATGGCTTTAGGCGAACGTTGACAAGATTATAGCCGTTGGGCGTTGATGGGTTATTTTTTACCGTTGACACTCAATGGGACCTACCCAGTTGTTACTTTTTGACATATTTTCAAGCCGTAATTTTAGGAGTTGTTACTTTCATTTAATGCATGAGATAACTTATAATTTTTTCAATATTTTCATGATTAGTTTTTGAAAATCTTTGCCTATTTTTGGGCCAATCACATGCATTCTTTTTCTCCTATAAATTTGGCTACTATTTTAAACAGGGTATCTATAATTCTTGTCTAACACTTTTCTCTTATCAACTTCATCTTCTACATTCAAAATTAACAGCTTTCATCAATGGCACCAAAGTTTAACTCAACAGAATTAGCATTGGGGTTCAGATCACAACACAACATGATTGCTTATCTTGACGCTGATAATGATCTGTTTCCTCAATACACACAAATGGTGGCGTATTTGAACGCATCCCCATTAAGGTATGCTCTTTCTCATGCACCACTCATTCCAGTCACACACATTAAGCAGTTTTGGAACACTGTCAGTTCCTCAACAGTTAATGGAGTGACCACATTAACTTCTATTGTTCATGGGAGATCTTGGGTGGTTACTGAGGCCTTGGTACGCCAAGCCTTGCATCTTGATGATGCTGATGGTATAGTCACCCTTCCCATAAATGAAATAGAACAAGGGCTTAGGGCTTTGGGATATCCTTTTCCTGATGAAGGTACTCTTAACAAGTATCATAAGCAGGAATTTCCCCCAGCCTGGAAGTACCTCATTCACATCCTCCTTCAATGTTTGAATCCCAAATGTACTGCACACAATGAGATCAATAGATCCATTGCCAGTGCTATTGTGTGCATTGCAACAGGGCAAAAATATAACTATTCTAAAATGATTTTTGAAGGGATGTGTAAAAACAAGGGGACAAAAATGACTTTAGCTTATCCCCGTTTTCTGCAAATGATTTTTGATGATCAAGGTTACTGCTCAAGGGATCACAATGATTTTTATAAGATCCCTGAGCAAAAGAAAGCTATTTTTATGAAGATGGATTCACCACCCCATAGAGACTTACCTTTAACCCCAGCCATGCTTGCTGTTATTGCAGCAGCACAACCCCAACCAGACCCCCAACCTCAAATTGACCCTCAACCACAACTTGAACCTATTCTTGAACCTTTACCTTCACCTGAACACATGCACCTTGACCAAGAACCCTTCAACGCTGATACATTAAATGTTGGCGTTGATGTGCCTATTTCCAACGCTGACACACAACCTTCACAATCCCAAACACCCCTTAACCAATCTACATCTACTCATTCTTCCACACCATCTTCCACACCACCTGAATATAGGTTGATGAAACGCCAAAGGACTACTGGAGTGTTCTCCTCTGGTGGTCCTAGCCATGTAGCAGAGAGAACCACCACCACAAGTGTGGCTGGTGACCTGGATGAGGTTGGGACTATTGGTTCTGGCTTAGATGCTGGCCAAGGCAGTCCCACCATAATTAAGTCCTCATCCATGCCCAATGAATCTGACTTGGGAGGTCAAATTCCCATTTAAGAAGAGGGCAGACTGGAACCAATGACTCTTTTGGAATTGACGGCAGTCTGCATTAGCTTGCAAAAGCAAAATGCAGACTTAGTACAAATTGTCAGCTCACAAGGCCTTGAACTCAAGCAATTGAGGGAGAGGATTGTTGTTTTGGAAAGTGATCATGCTAGGAGGGGTATGGAGGAGTCTTCCAAAGGGGAGGAAGATCAAAGAAATCTGAGTGATAAGGGTAGCCAAGATGGTCAATCAATGGATGTTGCTGAAGCCCTTACAACTTTGAAGGAACAAACAGGTTTTGATACGTCCTTAATCTCTCCAACCAATCTAAATTTATCATTTACAGCTATGTTGAGAGAGGTTACACAAGGCGCTGAGGGAAAATATTTGAGCGTTGACAAGACAAATTTGGACGCTGATAGAAGTATTTTGGGCGCTGATAGGGTAAATCTGGGCGTTGACAGACCTGCACATGAAGGTGATGTATCCCAGTCATCATCTATCATCAAGGAGGTTCCTACTCAGGTATTGCCATCTACCTTACCAACCATTGCACCATCAGATAAGGGCAAGGGTAAATTGGTAGAAGAAATTTTTCCAAAGGATGCAGCCCAAGTTGAATTTGATAGAAGATTGGCTGAACAAATGCTGGAACAAGATGAAAAGGAGAAGTCACCATTTGTTGTGACTTCTGAAGAAGAAAGTGATGGAGCTAGCTCAGACTCAAGTGTGATGATTATATAACCAGAAAGGCTTGAGTATGGTGATGAGCTTGCTAGGGAAAAGTTGAGAGACTTGAAATTGCAGGTTGACTTTGACATGCCAGAGGTGGTTCAAATGTACAATTCTTGGGAAGAAAGCTGCATGGATAATCCAGACTTGACCATTTCAGATCAAATATGGGGTTTGGAGCTTCTTCTTAGAGTTCAGAAGGATTGTAAGGTGATACTGAAGCACAAGGCAAGCAATATTCTCTCAGAGTTGAAAAGGGATAGAAGGGAGCTCTACTTTATGTTGCTTAGATGTCATGGAGTTGGATGGACACATTGGAAGTTGAAAGCTTTGACATTTGATGAGTTGGAACATAGGGCTTATCCCATTTGGGTGAGAGTGCAGGAAGCAAACACTCTCAGACTTCTTTCAGATGAAAGAAAGGAGCAACTTGTAGAAGAAATGGAAAATAAGAAAGCTATGATGATTCCCAGGCCAGTGAAGAAGGGATTTAAATTTGAGTTTCCAAAAGATATGGATCCACTATATCCAAGTGAAGCAGTTATAAGAAAGAGCCTCAAGCTCTCCCCATTAGAAGCTTCAGATATGGTGCAAGTGTTACCATTAGATTCCAGGAATCCAATTGTTAGCTATGAAGAAGATGAATGTGGATTCTGGAAGATTGGCAGATTTGGCAAGGAGGTACACACTTTTACCACTCTCATATCTTTATTTGCAAGTTGTGATAGAGAAGACTTGGTGGACCTTTGGAGGTTACTGGAGACCAAGTATGAGGCTGAAGCACCAACTTCAGCTAATAGAATAAAACTTTGGACCACATTCAAAAGAATGTGTGGGACAAATGAGGAAGATCCTGCAATATGGAAGGATCTTGAAGATGATCTCAGTGGTCTTCAATTGAGGTTATATTCAGCTGCTGGTGTATACCATTTGAGTTCTACAAAGTTTGCTGAGTATCTACTTGTGGATGCTCAATATTTCATATCCAAGGCTATTTTGGAAAAGATGAAGGACACTCAGCTGGAGATAGATTATTCAAGTGACGTGGCAAAGGATTTGATCAGATTTATTCATTATCAATATAAGAAGATTTGTCAGACTCCTCCTAGTTCTTAATGCTTATTCAGAAACTTGATCATAAGAGTGGATATCAAGTTTAGGGGAGGATTATTGGGAATAAATTAAGGCCAGATCACTTGAGCGCTGACAAGAACAATTCAAGCGTTGACAGGAACAAAGCAAGCGCTGACAGCTCAAGCGTTGACAAGTTAAAGTCAAGCGTTGACAGATTGAAGACAAGCACTGATAGAAGATATAATCTATATGTTTATTATATTCTAGAATACTTCTAGTAAGGATAGAAACGACAATGTATTTTCTATATTTATCTTTACCTAGAATAGTTGATACGTAGCTTATTGTACAAGGCTTCTTGTATCTATAAAAGAAGGCCTTTAGGTTAAAGTTCAATATCAAGTTTTACATAAAGTTTTCGTTCATAAACATCTTTCATTGTAAGCAAGTTCGACATTGATAATCAAAGTGAAAGTTTGTTTATATCTTGTGTGTTCTTGTTTAAGTGTTAAATTCCGCATAACACTTAGATCTACAAAGCATATACAAAGGTTTCTCTACGTGTTATACTTGATCTAATCTCGTATACACAAAGCTAATCGATCTAAGTTTGGGATCAACATATTTGGTGTTGTCTACCGACTCACAATCATCATCTACGGTGAGTTTAGTATCCGAGTCCATTGGGGTATTCATTGGTCTAGATTCTTCTAATCCAAATTTCTTTAGCATTTCTTTAGCATACTTATATTGACTAAAGAAAATACCATAATCCATTTGTTTAGTTTGGAGTCCTACAAAGAAGTTAAGTTCTCCCATCATACTCATTTCAAACTCATCATGCATGATTTTGGCAAAGTCATCACACAATTCTTGACAACTTGAGCAAAATATAATGTCATCAACATATATTTTCACGATTATGAGGTAAGAACCTTTCTTCTTTGTAAAGAGCGTGTTGTCTACCATCCCCATGGTATACTCATGTTTAACAAGAAACGCTTTAAGTCTATCATACCAAGCTTTGGGTGCTTGTTTAAGACCATAAAGTGCTTTCTTAAGCTTGTAAACATGATCCGGTTTCTCAAAATCAATGAAGCCGTGAGGTTGAGCCACATATACCTCCTCATTGATCAAACCGTTAAGAAACGCACTCTTTACATCAATTTGTTAAAGCTTAAAGTATAAGGCATAAGCGTAGGCTAAAAGGATTCTAATGGATTCTAATCTTGCTACCGGTGCATATGTCTCGTCATAATCAATCCCTTCTTGTTGATTATAGCCTTGAGCTACAAGTCTAGCCTTGTTACGAGACACAACACCATTCTCATCTAACTTATTCTTGTAGACCCATTTGGTTCCTATAATGGTAGAACTTCTAGGTGGAGGAACAAGTTCCCAAACATCATTAGCAACGAATTGATTCAATTCTTCTTGCATCGCAATGACCCAACTCTCATCCGTCAAAGCTTCTTTAACATTCCTTGGTTCAATCAAGGAGACGAAACAAAAGAAGTTACTTTGATTTTGGACTTGAGATCTTTGGGTCCTTTGATTTAAGTCACCAATGATATTATTGAGAGTATGATCCTTAGACTCCTTAATGTTTACTTCCTTTTCAACACTAAGGTCTTAAACTCCTATTTTTCTAACCTCTTTGGCTTTAACTACTTCTATTTCATCCAAGTCATCATCAACCAATGGTGGTGTCTTGGGTAAAGGAGGGGTTTCATCAAAAGTCACGTTAAGTGATTCTTCAATTACGCCCGAGGTTCTATTGAGGACTATGTAGGCTTTGCTAGTTTGGGAATAACCTAAAAAGATACATTCGTAAGACTTTGGGTCGAACTTGGTAAGGTAGTCTTTGGTGTTGAGGATAAAACACTTGCTTCCAAACACCCTAAAGTATTCCAATGAGGGTTTCTTACCTTTAAGAATCTCATAGGGGGTCTTTCCTAGGAAAGGTCGAATAAGAATTTGGTTGAGAATATAAGTCGATGTGTCCACGGCATTGCACCAAAACTTTTGAGGCAAAGATTGCTCTTTTAACATCGTCCTACTCATCTCTTGGATGGTTCTATTCTTCCTTTCAACTACCCCATTTGATTGTGGAGTGCGAGGAGCCGAGAAGTTATGGGTAATACCATGAGCTTCACAAAAGGCACCAAATTGCACTACATTATCAAATTCCCTACCATGATTTGTCCTAATAGAGACAACTGGACATCCTAGTTGATTTTGAATTCTTCGACTAAAGATTTCGAAATGATCGAAAGATTCATTCTTAGATGCCAAAAATCTAGTCCAAGTGAATCTAGAATAGTCGTCAAATATAACTAGGGTATAAAGGTTACCTCCATAACTCCGTATGGCGGAAGGTCCAAAGAGATCCATATGTAGGAGCTCTAAGCACCAAGAGGTTGAAACCAAATTCTTGGCTTTGTGACTTGAGTGAACTTGCTTTCCAACTTTGCAAGCATCACAAAAGTGACTATCAAACTTCATCTTGGGGAGGTGTCTTACCAACTCCTTAGAGACTAAAGATTGAATTAAACGCATATTAGCGTGACCTAATCTCCTATGCCATAGAGTAGAACTATCATCTATAGTCGCAAGACATATGTTGTCTTTTGACTTCTTATTGACCTTCATGACATAAAGCCCATGCTTTCTAACACCTTTTCCAATGACCTTTCCATCTTTTACGATTTCACTGTCATGTTCCAAAAAGATGACCTTACACTTATTGCACAAATTTGACCTATACTTAAAAGGTTAAACCCTAAATTATCTACGTGCTCAACATTTTCAATGGTCATGGAGTCAAGAGAAACCGTACCTTTTCCAATGATATTACCACGTAGACTACTAGCTAATGTGACGTTACCTCCATCATATGCTTTGTAGCGCGATAACAAACTTCGATTACCCGTCATGTGTTTAGAACAACCACTATCCTTAATCCACTCGTCGGGTTCCAAATCAATTCCGAAGCATATCTAGGTAACAACACACGAGATCAAACATTTGGTCCCTAATATCTCATGGGTCAAAATTGTTAGTTCCAAACATCCATTGCATTTGGTTGGGATGCATGAATGGAGGAGGGGTTCCCCATGGGGAATAAAATGGAGGAGGATAATAATTCATATAACCATTTTGTTGTTCAATATTTCTCTTAGGTGTATTTGATCTTGGTTTAGAGTTGTGGTCATTCCTTCTAGGTGTTGGAGTTTTACTTCTAGGTCGTGAATTGTTTTTACTATCTCTTCTAGGTGTTGTCGTTATACTTCTAGGCCTAGACTCATTCCGTACTCTTGGTGGAGTAGTGGATGGTCTTGATAAACTCCTATTTCCCATTAGAGGTTTACTCAAGGGCTTATAGAACTTATCAACGGCATTGTCGTCAAGTATGGGTAATTTGACCTTGTTAACAATAAGATGCTTTGGTTGTTCACCTAAATTTGACTTTTCAGAAAGTTCAGGATTTTCAGCAAAACCTCTTTCTGGCTGCGGTTCCTTATCTAGGGCCGCGGTTCCAAAGTGATAAGGAACCACCCCATACAATCTAGGACCGCGTACAACAGACGATTTTTCCTGAAAATATGACTTGTTTAGGTTCACTAGTTGATGCTTCATTTGAGTTAAAACCTACACCAAGTCTTTCCTTAGAATGAATTTGTTTGTTTAACATATCATCAAGAGCACTAGTACCTTTCATGAACTTTTACAATTTAATGGAGGTGCTCTTGAGATCTTCATTCTCTAATCTAAGTTTCTCACAATTTAAGCAACCTAAATCAACTTCTTTATTTTTCTCAAGCTTGGCTAATTTCTCCCTAAGTTCATTGATCTCATTTTCAAGCTTAGTTTTGGTTGATTTTAAGGTTTTGTTCTTTTCTATGAATTTAAGGCTAAGTTTGTGTAAATTATCATATTCGCCTTCTAATTCAATATCATCTAAGGTGGAGCTATCATTGCTATAATATTCGATTTCGGAATGTACCTCTTTAGAAGTATGAGCCATAAGACATTTATCCTCTTTAGGGTTGTCATCAACATCTTCACCGCTATCGCTCCAAGAACCACTAACGAACGCCGTGTGATTCTTATCGCGTGAAGGATTTGGAAAATCACTAATGAAATGATTTGGATCACCACATCTAAAGCAATTCCTATCACCTTTTTCGTTCTTAGCAAACCGATTCTTTGAGAATGGTTTCTTGTCATTGTTGGGCTGCCTCACGTGTTGACCTCGTCTTTTGAAGAACTTCTTGAAATCTCTCACCGCCAATGCATACTCCTCGTCATCGATATCCGAGGAACTATCATGATCGCTTTGTGCCTTCTTGGCTGTGAGTGCAAGAGACTTCCTTTCACTCTTGGTTTTTACCAATTCCGAGTCCTTCAAAATTATCATCTCTTGAACCTTCAAGTTGCCTATGAGTTCATCGAGTGATAAAGTTGAGAGATCTTTTGATTCTTCAATCGCCGTGACTTTTGCTCTCCACTTCGGATGTAAGGCCCTAAGAAACTTCCTAACATTGTTCTTGCTAGAAAAACCTTCATCAAGTGCTTTTAGACTAATAATAATAGTGTTAAATCTAGCAAAAACACTATCAATAGTTTCATCTTCTAAGATGACAAATTGTTCATATTGTTGGACAAGAAGATCGATTTTGCTTTCTTTGACTTGGCTATTACCTTGGTGGGTTACTAAAAGAGTGTTCCAAATATCTTTAGCGGTTTCACACATAAAAATCCTTTCATACTCTTTCTTAGGTAAAGCATTATAAATCACCATTTTAGCCTCATTATTTTTCGAAAGTTTCTTTTTAGTATCGTCATTAGCTTTGTCAAAAGTGACCAATTATTTTGTTTTAGAAACTTCATTAAATTGATAAGGTAAAAAATCACCATTGGTAATAACATGCCAAAGATCTAAATCTTTTGATTTCACATAAGTCTCAAATCTATTTTTCCAATAAATAAAACTATCGGTTTCAAAAAGTGGTGGTCTTTGCATAGATTGCCCTTCTAGGTACTTTTTGGAATCCATAGATCGATTCAAGTTTTAAAATACAATATACTTTAAAAATTCTTGAGCAACCTCGCTTTGATACTAATTATAGAAACTAGAAGGGGGGGGGGGGGGGGTTGAATAGTTTCTTATATTTACTTGTTAAAAGATGGTTTTCAAAAAATTCTTTTTCAAAAACTTAGGCTTGAGGAAATATGTGAAATCTTCTTATGCACAATATGAACAATGATAGTGTAACTAAACTAATACTAACTAATGTATATGCACAAAGAATAAAGAATGTAAAGAGTTAAAGGTAAAGAAAGATCAAACCAAACACCAAGGATTTATAGTGGTTCGACAACGAAGCTCACTCCTCGTTCCTACTCCACTCCTCGAGTACTCCTTACTCTAGAGTTCACTACACAACAAGCTCCTTATGGTGGAGAAAATCGTACAAGTTGCTTAACCAATTTCCGACTCTAAGATAAAAGTCGAGCCCTGATCGTAGCTAGGACCAATCTACACAACTATACTTAGTACATACACAACTTCCAAATAGACACAACTACTTGGATCTTCACAACTATGACACAACAACAAATGTATAAGATTTGATCTTCAAAGGATCTTTGGTGGTGGACTCAACACTTCACAAGGATAGTGTTCTTCTCTTTGCACTTGGAGAGGAAGGGATGGATGGGATAGGTTCACTTCTAAGCAAGTAGTAATCAATCAAATGATCAAGGATTTGAGTGATTTAAGAAGTATGTTTGAATCTGGAAATATATGTGCAAAAGAGGTGAAGAAAAAATCTGAGAATGGTCCACTATTTATAGGATAAAGGGCCAACGGCTATATCTGCCCGCGGTTCCTTATCTCAACCGGCGGTTCCTTATCGATAAGGAACCGCATAGGCACTAGGGAACCGCCGGAGTAAACTCCGTTCCCTTTTTGTCCTTTAGTGGCGGAGGTCTTATCTGATTATAAAATATCCTGAAAGAATATTCCAAATCAAAAAAGAATATGCCATTTTCAAATTTTCAAATATTTAATTTAATAAAACATTTTCTTAAAAAGAAAGTTTAATAAAAAAAACTTGTCACACTTACTAAAAAGTGAGTTTTAAGAAAAGATTAAATCACTTGATCACTTGATTAAGGTTAGTACTTGTTTATTCATACCTTAAGTGAAAAGGGGTAAAATGAAAAATACTTGAACTCAAGAATTCGTTTTTCGTTGTTTTCGTAAATGCTTGTTTTTACATATTGTCGTAATCAAAACTAAGCGAGACCGAAAAATGCAAGTAACGTTTTTAGGCATTATTGCATTAACAAACTTACCTCTTTTTCAACCAATAGTAACCTAGTTTACCTCCTATATATATGGCTCACTCTTTTAAACAGGGTACCTTGCTTGTTTGTCTAAATTTCTCCATAGCCAAAATTCAATCTTTTCCTTCATCTTAAAAGCTTTCAACAACAGTTTTCATGGCTCCATTGTTTAAACTTGCTGCTGCTACATTGGGATTCAGGGATCAGCACAACATGATTGCATATCTTAAGGTTGATCATGATAATCATCCCCAATACACCAGAATGATTGAGTATCTTTTGGCGTCCAATCTAAGGTATGCTTTGACTTATGCTCCTCTCATTCCTATCACACACATCAAGCAGTTTTGGAACACTGTAAGTTCTGAAACAATTTATGGAGTGATTACATTATCTAGGACTGTTCATGGGACAAAATGGATGGTCACTGAAGCACTTATTCGTCAAGCTTTACAGCTTGATGATGCTAATGGTGTGACTACCCTTCCCATTGAACAGATAGAGGAAGGACTTCGAGGCTTGGGATATGATTTGCCCCCAGAGGGGCGTATTAATAAATATTCCAAACAACAATATCCCCCATCCTGGAAGTTCTTAATAGATGTCCTCCTACAATGTCTTAGTCCCAAGTAAACATCTTTAAATGAAATTAACCGTTCATTTGGGAGTGCTCTTGTCTGTATGGCCACTGGGCAAAAATATAATTTTTCTCACATGATTTGAGGGCATGTTTCACAACAAGGATAACAAGATGACACTTGCTTACCCTAGGTTTTTACAATGGTTTTTGATCTACAAAGATACTGTCGTAGGGATCATGACAACTTTTATAAGATCCCTACTCAAAAGTCAAAAGTCTTTTTGTCTATGAACACTGTACCATTTAGGGATCTACATTTGACCCCTCCTATGCTGGCTGTTATTGAGGCAGCCTTACACCCTCACCCACAACCACAACCACCCATTGAACAACCTCCACCTTCCCCTCAACATGAAGAACACATGAAATTGACCCCCCAGTCGTCAGCCAGTGACACTAGTGTTTCAGCCGCTGATACAGCCATTACCACCCGTTGTCACCTCTCCACCATACCCTTCACAAATTTCACATTCCACCTCATCTTCTGAACCCTTTGATTTTAGATTGGAGAAAGGCCAAAGGACTACTGGAGTGTTCTCCTCTAGTGGTCCTAGCCATGAAGCTAAGAGAATTTTTCCTGATGAATCCACATTGAGGAGTCAAATCCCAATTGTGGAGGAGGGCAGTCTGCAACCACTAACCATTTTGGAATTGACGGCTATCTACATTGTCTTGCAAAAGTCTAATGCAGAACTTGTACATAAAGTCACAGAGCAAGGCCTTGAACTCAATTAGTTGAGGGAGAGGTTACTATTGTTGGAGAATGTTGGTTCTAGGAAGAGGAAGGCTATGGTGATTTCCTCAAGAGATGATTCTTACAAAGGGGAGGATGCACCTACTGAACCAGTAAATTTAAGTGATAAAGGGTCCCAAAAAGGTTCATATGGTACAAAGGAGGTAGCTGAAGCACTTGCAGGTTTGAAAGAACAACAATCTTTGGTTACTCCTATCAAGCAGTCTTTTACAGAAATGATGCTACAAGTGAGTGGGATTACAACCGTTGACAAAGGTACTTCAATCGCTGACACATCTATTTCAGCTGCTGACAGATCCGTGATTGGTTTATCCCAACAACCTTTCATGATCAAGGAGATCTCCACTCAGGTAACAACCACTTTTCCCTCAATAGATCCATTGGATAAGGGTAAAGCAATATTGGAAGAAGAGCAGGTTCCAAAGGATGCAACGCAAATTGAGTATGATACTATGATTGCTCAACAACTACAAGAGCAAGAAAATAGGGATAGGTAAGGGAAGCATTGAATCTCATATTCTTTCATCAGAATCTAAGAGTGATGAGATTGGTAATGATGATCAGAGTTCACACAGCTCAACTGTTGATATGAGCAATCTGGTGGACTTGGAAAAGTTGGAGTATGGAGATGATGAGCTAGCAAGGAAAAGCTCAAGGAATTGAAGAAACAAGTTGATTTGACATACATCATGTTTCTGATATGTATTTTAGATGGGAGGAAGTCTGTGCAGAAAATCCAGACATGACATTGACAGTTCAAATTTAGGGTTTGGAGATTCTATTGAGAGTTCAGAGTTACTGCAAGGTTATTTTAAAGCACAGGGCAAACAAAGTACTTTCTGAGAACAAGACAACAAGAAGGGAGCTCTATTATGTACTTCTTAGGTGTCATCAAACCAGATGGACCTATGCAAAGTTGAAGAAGCTTTCTTTTGACCAACTAGAGTAATTTGCTTATCCCATTTGGGAGTCTGTATGTGAAGCAAACACATTCAGGATGTTGTCTGTAGAAATACAAGAAGAAATTAAGGAGTAGCTAAAGATCAAGAGGGCTTTGGTTGTGCCTAATTTAGTGAAGAAAGGGTTCAAGTTGCAGTTTCCAGAACATGACCAAGTACACCCAACTGAAGCAGTTTTAAAGAAAAATATGGTGCTTTATCCATTGATGGCTTCTGATTTAGCTGATGTTGTACCTTTGGACTTCAAGAATCTAATCATCAAGTATGAATAAGACTCTGTGGGATTCTTGAAGATCACCAGGGCTGGTGATAAGGTACATACATTTACCTCTTTGGTGTATTTGTTTGCTAGTCTGGATAGGGAGGATATAGAAACTCTTTGGAGTTTGATAATGGAGGTGTATGAGACTGAAGCTCCTTGATCTTTGAATGGAATAAAAATCTGGACAACATGTAGAAGGATGTTTATTCATGATGCTGCTGATCCAGTTTGGATCTGGTTGACTTAAGTGAGTTGAAGTGGCACTTGTATTCAGCTGCTGGTGTTTATCATCTAAGTACTACAAAGTACGGGTGAGCAAAACCGACCGACAACCAAAAACCGACACAAACCGACCGAAACCGAAACCGACCGACATAAACCGATCAAATTCGGGTCGGGATTCGGGATAGGTTTTTCATGATTTCGGGACTCGGTTCGGGACGGGACTCGGTATTAATTCGGGATCGCACAAAGAAAACCACACAAATCGGGAGTAACTCGGGCTTAACTCGGTTCGGTTCGGGACTCGGGCCTAACTCGGGTCGGTATTTGGTTTAAGTTTTTCACAATTTCGGTTTCGGGATAAGTCGGGATCAGGTCGGGACGGGTCAGTTTCGTCCTGATGCTCACCCCTACTACAAAGTTTGCAGAATACTTGTTGATAGATCATGAATGTTCTCTATCACAAGAATTGTTGAAGAAGTTGGTCTGCACCAGGCTTGAAGTTGACTACACCAGTGATGTTAGCATGGACTTTTTAAGGTTTATATATGCTCAGATTAAGGAGTAGGTTTTATTTGTAAGAATCCTCTCTTGTATTTTGTTTTTATTCAGAAACTTGAATATTAGTATAAGTATCAAGTTTAGGGGAGGATTGTTGGGAATAAAAATAGTTAAGTCACTATGTCGCTAACAAAGGGATTTTGGACGCTGACAAGAGTAATTGAGGCGCTGACAGATTGGACACTGACAAGGCAAATCAAGGCGATGACAAAGGAAATCCCAGTTACAAGACAACTGCTTAGTCAACACGTTTTGTATATTTAGGAAAGATATGTTCAACATTGTATTCTCTATGTTTATCTTTTCCTAGAATAGTTGATTATTGTTCAAGACTCCTTGAGTTATAAAAGGAGGTCTTAGGGTTTATTATTGACACACGTTCTTAACACTTTTATTGTACCTCATCATTTATCAATATAAGTGAAAGTTTTGTATACATTGTGTTTTGCTTTGTTCTTTGTTCTAAGTGTTAATTCCGCATAACACTTAGTTTGTCATAAACACAAAGTTTCTCTACGTGTTATACTTGATTTAAATCTCGTTAACACAAAGCTAAATCGATCTAAGTTTGGGATCAACATCCACATTTAGGAATTGGCCCTTGATGAAAGAAATTGAAAACATTCACCACATCATATTTAATTAAATTCCAAAATGACGATAGAAACCAAACATGAACCCGTCCAGACTAGGGGATTTATCTATCATGCAATCCCAAACCGCCCTTCTTATCACCCTTCTTATCTCCTCTTTAGGTACTTTGAGTTCCAAATCAGCTTGTTGATAAGAAGTCAGGATATGCGGAAAATTCATATTAAATGAAGGCGATCCTCCTGGGGTTATTCAAATCATTCTTTAAAGTGAGATAGGGACTCACTTTTCACCAAGTAAGGAGACTCGATCCAAATACCTTCTAACAAAATGCCTCAAATAGTAATTTGATTTCTCTTTTTATTTATGATAACATGATAATATTTAAAGTTCTCATCTCCTTCGATTTCCCATTTAATCTTAGCCTTTTGAGCCGCTTCCAATGATTAATGTTTTTCCAGTTCTTGAATTGATTTAACAACATCAACATCACCTTCACCTTTGTCTATAGCCACATCCAACTTAGCTGACTCTTCTTTAAATCAAATTTTACTGTTTCTAAAACTATTCTTCTTATCATGTACCACACACGTACCTTCTCTTTAAGGTATTTTAGCTTTTTTGTGAGATTGATCATTACATCTGACTCATCAGGATCTTCGTTCCAAGTTTCTTTTACAAGCTTGTCAAAACCCTCCATTTCAAACCAATGATGAAAGGATCAAAAAGGAATAGGCCTATAATCATACTTTGAGTCACGTAATAGAATTGGCCGATGATCCGATAAATAAAGATCCAAGTAATCACTAAAATATTAGGGTACATACTCATTAAAATTTGAGAAATAAGAAATTGATCGAGCTTACTCATCTTTTAGTTGATTTATGTCACCAAGTGAAAGAGAATCCACCAAAAGGAACCTTCTCTAAACCCGCACTCGAAATGAACAAGTTAAATGCATCCACACCTTGCACTTTAAACATCGAACCAAATCTTTCGCATTTTTTACGAACTTCATTAAAGTGACCCATCATAACTAGTTCACCTTTCCAGTTAGCTATCACAAAAAACAAATAATCCCATAACATCTTTTTTCCATTAACTGTTGAGGGCAAAAACCGAAAGGACAAGAAGGTTGTTACCATTTGGCACCCAAATTTCCCTACTCATAACAAAGTAATCTGAAACCATGACATTAATTTTATCAAATAATCTAGTATCCCACAATTTCACTCGGGTTATAAACATAATCAAACGCAAAATTTTCCTAACACATCTTTATGCTAAAAAGCTCGATAGTATCCATTTTTGTTTCTTGCAAAGACACAAAATTTACCTTGTTGTTCACACATAACTCCTTAACCCACTCTTTTTAGCCTTTAGGCGAGGCCATGTATATTGAATGACATAAAATTCTTCGATGAACTACATTCACTCCATGAGATTCAGTAGTCTTTTTAATGTTTGTCATACACCCTTCCATGTTATAACCGAATGTTTATCCACCTTCACCAAATCGTCCATCAATTGCAAGATAAAACTACCAAAACATGGTAATTTGATATTTTAAAACGGTCTGAACAAATTGGTTATGCTACGTCTTCCTTTGAACTCTTTTTCGAACAATATTCTTAACTCCAAAGACTACCTCTTCCCATGAATACTATGATGATATTCATCACCCTCCTTTTTAGACTCATCACCCTTGTTGAAATACTCTTCCGTAGCACCAGTAGGCGTAAAGCCTGGATGATACTTCAAACTATCATCTAAGTTAGAATTTGAGTGGAAAGTTTGTGTTTTATTAGAAGATTGTGGTGTGTGGTATGGATATGTGGTTATTATCTCGATATCAATCGTATGATCAATTCAAATTAATGTATTTCTGCCTCGTATGACTCGAGGGTTCATGAAATCCTTAACCGGATAAGACATGTTTTCAATTGAATTCTAATGCACGAGAAATCAATCAAAATGTTAGAGGGTTATTTTCAGTTACGTCATGTAAATAAGACCAGAACTAGCGGTATGGAGGTTTTACCCTCCTAGGCAAGGTCTCAAGTTCGAGTCTTGTCTAGGGAGATAAGGGTTTCCTTCTGCGTGTGTAAAGGGAAGGGTGCCATTATCTTGTGGGCTAGACCCAACCTGGTTGTGTGGGCGTGTTACGCCTTCTGGGCTAGAGGCCATGTAGCCACAATTGCCGTTCCAAAAAAACAATAAGACCAAAACTATGGTTATAACCATCAAACGAAACTAAGTTATTTTTGGTTCTTTTCCAACCATCGTGTTGGTTAAAGACGTGTCAGTTAGGTTTCAACGATAATGCTAACAATGATTAGTAAAATCGTTTGGGGCGCCAATCCAAACCTGAGGCCTCCTATAAACCTCCACCGTCATGTAAAGCAGAATTCCAACAAAAGGCACGTCCCTCTTGACACTTATCCATGTGTTTATGTGACAATATCAAGCTAACTATAAACGAGCATGTGCTCCACAACTCCTAGCTCATTTTGAGTTGCCAAATTTTGCTCCACACCCTCTTACCTAAAGTAAATTATTAGAGCGGGAGAGTGGTAGATGATCACATGGCTGGTAGCCCTTTGGCGCCAGTCCTTCGTTAGCGCACCGACCCACCAGCCAAGTTGGTAAGTTTTCTTTTTTCTTTTCTTTTTTATTGTAATAAAGTGGGTATTTCTGGGCTCATTATACTCTTTTTTACTCTTTCATATCATTTTTTCTTTGACTCACTACACTTTAACAAAATGTAATACTAAGAGATTCTTCTGTCAAACATACGTGCCAAACATTTTTTGCTTTAACACCAAATTTAAGCTTTAACCGTTTTCGGTGCTCTTACTAGTTCACACTCACGCTTAATTGTATCTATCATATTGGTTTAGAAGATGTTTTTTTTTCTCTTCCTTTTCCTTAATATCATGTTATTAGGCATAGTTAGTAGGTCTAAATAACATTAATTACACAACTATCCTTTTATATACAACATAAATATGTTTTTTTCATGTTCTGTTATTCTGTTGTTGAGAAGAATACATGTCAACAGTGGCGGACATACATGTTAGCATTGGGGTGGCGGCGCCCCCCATGGCTAGTCTGATAAAATGAGATTTTAGTGTAAATTTTTTCCGATTTTAAACATTTTTCGAACGTGCCCCCCATTTATAAACCAAATTGCCCCCCCACCTACGTATTAAAACACAATATTCAACTCTCTAACACCTTAAAATTCCCGCATTTTAAGTAAAATACCCAATTTATCATTTCAATTCTATTTTTTTTCCGTATTTTAATGTCATTGTTAAAAATAATAATTTTGCACCCCATCTTTTAAATTTTTGCGTTCGCCACTGCAAGTCAATGTATTTTATTCATATTTATATGACTAAAACCTCATCAGAAAGAAGCAATTTATTCATTGATGTTTTTATACTTATTCATGCTAAATTAATAGACAGTTGATTGAGTAAACAACGTGGAGGAGCAAACATGTACATTTTTAGTAACGACGTTCCGTTTGTTACCCGTATTCTTCAAATATATGCAATATTTTCAATTAATAATCCTTTCTTTAAAGTGTAACCAAATATTGTTCGTGAGTTTTTGACTTGTTTTTCTTTGCATAAACTTACCAATTTATATGCATATTTTTCTCAAAGCATATCATTCAAATTAGTTGCATGTTTCTTGCAACTATATTCGGTTTTTTATATTCTAATTTTCTTTTTTACTAAACTGTTTTAAATTACCCCGTAAAAGTAGTATGATTAAGCGTTACAAGTTAATGTTATCTACATTATTGTTACAAACTACATATAACTAGCAAGTTATAAGTTACAATCAAACTTTCAAAAACGCACTCACTTTTCTCAAAATCTCTTAATAGAAGAAAGATCAAAGAGTGTAAAATTGGAATACATTTCATCTCTAGAATTTGTATCTACTATAAATACACTTCTAAATGGTTAAGTGAAACAAACGTATAGATTTGAAAAAATGTCCTTGATAGGTAAAATAACACTTCTTTTAATTTGGTTGTTAAAAGTTGATTGAACAATCTAGCTACCTCAACATCCCTATGTGTAGAAAAATACAAAATCTACTTTTTTTTTAAAAAAAATAATTAAAAACGAGTCTAAAAAGATTTAAATCGACGAAGAAATTCTAATTCCGTACACCTTCTTCCTCAAAGATCAAGCCTAAACAATGAACACATATTTTAGTGACCTGCTTAGCCAAACGTTAGGATTGAAACCAGTTGCTATTTCTCAAAAGATATTTTTATCGGCCAACTAAACGTTTACAATAAGAAGCGGTATCATTCGAGCAAGACTCTTTTGGTTCTCTGTCTTACGGTTGAGCAAAACTAACCAAAATCGAACCGACCCGACAAACCAAGCTGAACCGAACCGATCAATTTTAGTTCGGTTTTTAGTTTTATATATTTATGTCGGTTTTGCTCGGTTCAGTTTGGTTTCGAGTCAAAAACACGAAAATACGCATAAACTATATATATTCGATTTAATTTTTCTCGATTTTGTTCGATTTCAGTTCGATTTTGATTTTTGTTTAATTTAATTTGGTCTTTTGTTTATGTTTTTGTTCTAATTGATTTTTGATTCGATTCGATTTTTCGTTTCATTGTCTCTCTCCATAGTATACATATATATATTTGAAATAATATGGAAATTAATAAGATAATCATATCATAAATAGCAATGATACATACATATAAGTTTGACACTTTACTTAGAAAACCCTACACATATTAAATGGTAGACATAAACCTCCCAAAGGCTCTAACCCAATCACTACCATCACCACCACCACCAACACCGTCACATCAGTCGTCACATAGTAAATCAAACATGCCCATGCTCTACTACGGCCTCGTGGTCATCGCCACGGGTGCCATCGTCTTAGCCATCTACAACCTCATAATCGTACGTTGGTGTGCCAATCAGTTTCGTCGTTCACACGAACCCAATCATCTCTTTGTTAGTCATCGAAGACCACCCTTTACGACCCGAAACAACATCACGTCAACACGTTCTACGAATAATACACTCTCACGTGGTGGTTCAAGTTCAACCATAGGTTTAACGTCGAGTTTTCGCTATAAAAAGGGTATCGAAGACGTGAACGATATCGAGTGTTCGGTTTGTTTATCAGTTTTCGAAGAGGGTGAAGAGGTTACAAAGTTGCCTAGATGTAACCACTCGTTTCATGCTGCATGTATAGATATGTGGTTGTACTCTCACTTTGATTGTCCGTTATGCCGTGCTCCAGTGGTGTCAGAAACACCACCGCAGCACGTGCATGCGGACAATGAACATTCAAGAGATGAACTGTTATTAGCTAGCTCTTCTGTGTAAATTATACAAGTATTGATTCTTCTTCTTCTTTTGGATAAGTATATTTTTGTTGATGAACTAATTAAATTATGGACAGAAATTATTACATTAAATCAAATGAATGCATGAATGTTGTTGAAAAGTTGGCATTCGTGGGACCTTAAACAACACATCAAGATGTTACATATTTTGTTTTTTCTAGTAACGTATGTTTTTGTATATTCTATCATATTTTAATTTTAATTTTAGATATTTTCTTTATAATATAAAGGGACGAATTCAGAATAAAATATGATTACGAGCATAATTTTTTAAAACCTTATAGTATAATAGAATATATTTTTTATAAATATTTTAAATAAAACCCAAAACTTATTTCAAAGCACCGAGTACATTTAAGGGGAAAGGCTGAATTTATTTAACTTATTTGTTCAAATTAACTAATGTTCGCGAGATACTTTTTTTATTCCAGACCTACGCAACATACTTTCGAGTACTTACTAATCTATGCAATATTGACCAAAATGTGACTTGTTTGACCGGTTACCACTTAGAAAAGTTACAGTTTGGTCCTTTGGTCTGCGTGGACTTCTACCGTTAGTCCTTTGACATTCTTTTCATTAGAAAACTTAATAATGATACCTTAACTTAAATACACGAATTTTTATACACGTTTTTATACAAACTTCTTATACGTGTTATAATATACACGTTTTTATACGCGAGAAATTCTGAACTTTGACAGATGATTTTAGCGTCAAAACTGATCTCGTAGACTCCAAAAATCTTACCTTAAGTCAATGTATACGTTCTCTACAACTTTCATGTTTTATGTTTTTCATGAAAAAGACATTTAGATGGTCGAAACCTCGATTTAAACTGTGACAACAATACTAGTATTTTCGGTAATTAAGTAAATCTGGATTTTGACGGTCTCATTTAGTGCTAAAAAACATTTATATACTCATGTTTTTACGCAATTATATAAATATTTTTTTACGCTTTTTAATACACACGTTTTTATACAACTTTTATACACGTTTGTATACACACTACGATACACATTTTTAGACGCATGCTTTGTGTTTGAGTTTAATTTTAAACAAGAAGTTTTTCGAGCAACCAGTTTTATCATACTATTATTTTTATAAGTTTTACACTTTGTATCATTTTACGTATAGAATATCTATATTTAGTCACTGATAGGTTTAGAGACTTAAAGTTAAGTATTTAGCACTAACCGAAACCGTCGAAATTCGGATTTACTTGATTACCGAAAATACTAGTATTGCTGTCATAGTTTTAAATTGGGGTTTTGACAATCAAAATGTCTTTTTTCATGAAAAATATAAAACATGAAAGTTGTAGAGAACGTATACATTGACTTAACGTGAGATTCTCGGAGTTTACGGGATAAGTTTTGACGCTGAAATCTTCTGTCAAAGTTCAGAATTTCTCGCGTATAAAAACGTGAATATAATAACTCGTATAAAAAGTGTGTATAAAAACGTGTATAAAAATGCGTGTATTTAAGTCAAGGTATTATTATTAAGTTTTCTAATGAAAAGAATATTAAAGGACTAACGCTGGAAGTCCACGCAGACCAAAGGACCAATGTAACTTTTCTAAGTGGTAACCGGTCAAACAAGTCATATTTTAGTCAATATTACGTATATTAGTAAGTATTTAAAAGTATGTTGCGTAGGTTTGGAATAAAAAAAGTATCTTGCGTACATTAGTTAATTTGAGCAAATACGTTACATAAATTCAGCCTTTGCCCTACATTTAAAATATATTTGAAAAAAATCAGTATTTTTTTTCAAAATTAATACTAAATTAAAAAAATTCATACGTGTCTAAGGCACTCACGAGACATCCCCTAGTTCCATCCCTGACAATATATATTTTAAAACCTTACTAGCCAGTATATATATATTATCAAAATCTTATATCGTCTGATGAAATATAAGCTATAGATCTTTAATGAAAAGTTGTAAAGTTGTTTTTAGCAAAAGAAAGTGCATATATAAAATGAGCATTTGCATAAATAAAGTCAAAGTATGAGGACAAAACTCACCAAACCGAACTTAACTTAACTGGTCCTGTTTTTGGTAGATTATCTATCTCTCAACACAGATTTATACTATGTCTTTTCTAAGATTGACATCATATTTAAAATCTAACCTCACAAATTAAATCATTCAAATAGGTTAAATGAAGGTTTTCAAGATCAAGATTTTACTTAGGATAATTTTCATTTTTGTAAGATCGAGATCGTAAATTAAGATCAGGATCGTAAGATCCTATTATAATGTAATTTTCATATTAGTCATTGCAATATTTTAGATATTTACATCGTAAACACAAAAGTATACGAATATTTCATAAAAATATGGTCATAAATTATTATTATGAAATGTATAAGAAGATTTACATGTTGTTTTTAAATTATACAAAATAGAACTTATGAATTTGTAGTTTTTTAGTTTGTCTCTAGAGAAAAAGTAAGACCGGATCGTAGTATATCCTAATATTCTATTATCAAGATCAGGATCCTGTAAGATCTTAAGCATGTAAAGATCTTACGTAAGATTCGCATCGTTTTTGCTTTGCATATCGTAAAATTGTAAGATTGTAAAATCAAGATCGGAATCTTGACAACTTTGGGTCAAATCATTCAAATAGATAGGTGCTAGACTTTTATAATTAGATTTCTACTTAATAGAAAAGTTAAGTAACTTATAGTAAAATGATTTAAATAAAGTACTTGTAATTAATGAGTAAAGCACACAAAGTATTCTCAAAGTTTAACCTTTATTAATTAAAAATATATAATTTATTACAGGCGGAACTACAATAGGAAATGAATAAATAATGGGTTGTCTGTGAGTTCCTTACTAATAAGTCATATTAATCATAATGATTAAATTAACTTGACGAACAACGAGTTTATACTTAAGTGCTTATTGTATTAGAATTAAAAATATGTTTGTGAATGTATAAACATTTAATGCACAAATTTATTCTACTCATTTACAATGAATACTATTTATAAACCTAAGATATTGGATAGGCAAATGATTACCATATGCAAATTCTCTTACATCGTTATTGGTATTAAGATACATTTTGTCTATACCTATTCTAAATATGAGGATAATACCTTTTACAAAAGTCTGTACCATTGTCTATCCCTAAATGATACGTTTGATATCGCATGTTATACTTTGGTCTTATCTACTTCAAACTTATCTCACCCATTTTTCAGTCTTCATAGTTCTTCAAGAGTTCATCATGATTGAGGAGATCGTACGGGACTCAGTGAGTTTATTTCCATAACTCATTGAATCCATCACCCTATTTTTTGTGTCAGATACATCATTTACTGAGTGCGGCTTTACCAAATGCTCGAGTCTTTCTCTTAGACTCAGGCTAAATCACTAAGTGGCTATTCACTTAGTGACTTTTAATGTTCAATGATATTTACACTTAGGCTATTTGTTATTCAAATTCTTAAATGAGATCATTAGGCACTAAATTGACCTAGCAAAAGAAAGTGCATATATAAAATGAGCATTTGTATAACCAAAGTCAAAGTATGAGGACAATACCCACTAAATCGAACTTAACTTAACTGGTCCTGTTTTTGGTAGATTATCTATCTCCACACAAATTTTATACTATGTCTTTTCTAAGATTGACATCATATTTAAAATCTAACCTCACAAATTAAATCATTCAAATAGGTTAAATCAAGGTTTTAGGATCGTTTTTGTTTTTTAAGATCGAGATCGTAAAGTAGAATCGATATCGTAAGATCCTATTATAATGTAATTTTCATAATAGTTTTTGCAATATTTTATAAATTTACATCGTAAACACAAAAATATACGAATATTTCATAAAAATATTGTCATAAATTATTATAATGAAATGTATAAGAAGATTTACATGTTGTTTTTAGAGTATACAAAATAGAACTTATGAATTTGTAATTTTTTTAGTTTTTCTCTCGAGAAAAAGTAAGACCGGATCGTACTATTTATAAACCTAAGATATTGGATAGGCAAGTGATTGCCATGTGCAAATTCTCTTACATCCTTATTTGTATTAAGATATATTTTGTCCATACCTATTTTAAATATGAGGATAATGCCTTTTACAAAAGTCAGTACCATTAATCCTTAAATGGTAAGTTTGATATCGCATGTTATACTTTGGTCTTATCTACTTCAATCTTATCCCACCCATTCTTCAGTCTTCATAGTTCTTCAAGAGTTCATCATGATTGAGGAGATCGTACGGAACTCAGTGAGTTTATTTCCATAACTCGCAGAACCCATCACCCTTTTTTTGTGTCAGATACATCATTTACTGAGTGCGGCTTTACCGAATGCTCGAGTCTTTGTCTTAGACTCAAACTAAAAATCTTAAAGGTAACTCACTAAGTGGCTATTTACTTAGTGACTTTTTAATGTTCACTGATATTTACACTGTAACACCCCGCTTGGATAAGTGGACCATTACATGTATTTATGGTGTGTCACCAAAGCATAAGGTAAATGTGCTAAAACATTAACTGACAATAAAAGAAATACCAGAATCAAACATCGGTAATCCAAAAATAAGCTCAAAACATGAAAAGTAAAATACTGAAGGAAAGGACTAAATAATGTCCAAATAAGCATAATAATGTAAGAAGTGCATAAACTAAGAAGTATGGATAGATTCCATCCAAATGCACATGCTCTCAGAATCCTAAGAACGTCCTGGTGTACCTGCCGTTGGAAAATGAAAAGAACTAAGGCTGAGCATAACGCCCAGTGAACGGATATAAAACATGATAAGAAGTACTGAAATGAAGCAGATTATAAAATATTGAAGCTGTAAGAATGATAAGTAAAGTTGTAGTGGAAATCTGTGTACAATATGAAAAGTTTGATTTATAAATAATAAAATTGAACTGTTATCTGTTAAATCTGAAAACATGCATTTACTGTATTTTAATTGCCAAGATCTTATATAGGTCATGTGCTGTAACAACTGCTGCATGAATAAATGGAGGAGTAACCTTGTCATGCTGTAGAGGGGTGACCTCTAAGTAATGTGCTGGGTGAAGGGATCAACTCCAATGTGAAGGATGTAGAGCACACACCACATTCACCTGATAACTATTAACTGATAGCCTAGGATGCATCCATACGCCCCGCTGATAAATACTGATAAAATGGCCAAACTAAAATAATGGGACGCTGCGAGAAATCACTCCTCCGTAGAGGAGTCATGACACCGGTGTCTCTAGTATCATGGTTACGGTACCTCCGTAACTAGGACATAACTGGTCATGCTTGTATATAAAGCTCAGGCAAATTTAACTTAGTTATTAAATGATTTCTGATAAAACTTAGAACATATACTAGGGAAAATATTTGACTGCAAACGGGAATCCTAATCATGCATAGAAAGGAAGTCCTTACTGAAGGACGGAAAATCCGTACCTCGTGTCCAGTAAAGAACTAAGAGTGAAAGCTGAAGGATCTACTCTGACTTGACGGATACTACATAGATAAAGGACGCTGAGATGAGTTGTCTGATTACTGTTTACTGTTACTGATTTTATCTGCTCTTAATTTAATTTATTTTTTTCTTATGTTATTGTTTGTATATAATCTGATAAGTTCTAATTGTTCGATACCATTACTAATTAGTGTATATCTTGTATTTCTGACTACCATAATTTATACTGTATTATGATGATTGTATTATACTGTATTCTGGTATTATAATACTGATAGTAGTAACCTGCTAAAAATAGTAAGTTTCCTAAATCAGAAAGTTTTGCAAAATAAAACGTTTCTAAAAGTGTTTCTATTAGATTTAAATCATTTATATAAAACCAAGATGTTTTTAAATATTTAACTGATGCCAAATTAATTCTATTAATTAAATTAGTAAAATAACCATTTGATTTATTATTTATAAAACTAATTTGATAAGATGATTTAATCTTAATTAAATAGTCTCGTATTTAATCATTACCCGTGACCTCGAAAACCGAGTCAAAATCTTGTCTGAGACACCCATGTCTCGGGTTAATCAAACCAAGCCCACCACATGAACCCCTTACTGACGTTACCAAGCAGCAGCCACTGCGGCTCCTTAAGTTCCCACTGTTAACGTTTAAGTTCCCACTATTAGTTATGTTATTCTCACTGTTAATGCAGTGGTTCCCACTACTAATGTAGTGGTTCCCACTGCTATTTTTTCTGTTCCCAATGTTTGCAATCCCAAACACCCCCTTTCTGCGAATTAATCCCAAACACCCCTGCTGAGTCATTTTTCCACTGTCTTATTAACAAACACCCCTGGTGGGTTCGTTTAGCTTCAGTTGGTCAAAAACAGACCCAAGCCGCCCCTGTGTGGGTCACGGCTGGCAAGAGAAAGGGCCACCGAGACATTTTTGTCTCTGTTTTTCGTGAATCACGCAGAAACAACACCCCCTTGTATTGTTACATGTTTTATAATGTTTAGAAACATTTGATTCTTAGCTAACCATGTGTTCACGATTAAAACACAAAAAGAAGAGAAAAGGGGTTACCTATTTCACGTGATTTAGGATGAGCTATAATACACAATTGACCAAAGACGGAATATCAAACTCTTGCTCCCTGTGTTGTTGTTAGCCGGCGGCAACCACCCAAAGAAAACCTAGTTTTTTTTGTTCGTTTATTGTTTTGAGGAAAGGAGTATAACTCCCGTATTTCTTTTCTTGGCAAAATAGGGCCGGGCTAAGGCCCACGTTTTCTTCTTCTTTTCTTTTTAAAAAGATGCCAACCCAAATCTTGTGGGTTTTATTTGTTTTTCGACTTTTTAATTTATCACGTCAACTCGTATTTATTTATCGTATTTTAATTTCTGCAACGTAATAATTCTTTCTGTATAATGATGCTTACGTAATACATACGCCATATTTTTTGACACTTAATTATTATTTCTGAATATATAATTTTTCTGTAATGTTTAAATAAAACTGAGACTACGTAATTACTGTTAACGTTTTGTTATTTTCTGTATAATAAATAATACATACGTAATGTTTTCTGAAACTTAATAATTATTTTTTGAATAATTATTTTGTTGTAGTATTTAAATAAAGTGAGACTGCGTATTTACTGTTTACGTTTAAGTAAAGTTAAAGCTGAGACTACGCGTATTTAATATTCGGGGATTTTAAATACGGGTTTTACAATTCTTCCCCTCTAAAAAAAAGAATTCGTCCTCGAATTAAGGATGCGATTATGCTGCGGTTTTACAATTCTCCATCTCTAAAAAGAAAATTCGTCCTCGAATTACGGGTAATAAGCTGATGAAGTTATAAAAGCTGAAAAGGCATATATGCTGAAAGTGCATGAACTCTGAAAAGACATATAAGCTGAAGTATCATTCGTTCTTGAATTAGAACATGATGCTGCTGAAAGGTATAGACGTGACATGACTATAGTGAACATGGAACATGACATGGCTGAAGAGAACATGGAACATGACATGATTGAAAGAACTTAACTGGATTTATTAAAGGAAAAGGGATGAGAGGTCCGGATGGACTCCTTCATTTCAAGTGGCTTCCCGATCGAAACGATTTCTTCAAAGGTCTAAACACAATGAAAATCTTGGTCCTGATGACCATGTCCTGACGATGCTGAAATAGTTTCTGGTTCCAAACTTAAGATGGATTTCCTGATCTGATAGAATGCACAAGCTATAACATGTGGATACATGAAACGGTACATATAAATATCCCGAAAGATAACATTTATATCTCTGATCAAGCTGCTGAAAATATATAGGGACGAACTATGTGAACAATTCTGAACGTGCTACGTGAGCAATTGTTACGTGGTTCGCGATTATCTGAAGAACGCTAGCGTGGAATATATCGTGAATGTGATACGTGAAACATACTGTGAACGTGATTATAGAACATATCATGAACGTATGCTGACTGAGGAAGGAATGCTAAACGACACAGCCTGAGATGCGAAACGTCTGCCTGGTTATGGAATAGTTGTTCTAAACTTGAGTCTGGTTTCCCAAGATTTTTGTAACTATATTTAGTAACAAGTTGTAAAATGCGTATCGCGAGATGGAACACGAACCTGAACGTGAACAGTGTCATAAGTACGGACGTGAACTTAAATTATGAGATAGTACAAAATATGGACTAAAACAACATCATAATGTGAACGTGAGACGTAAACGTGAGGATAACGTAAACGTGAACATGAATGTGAACGTAAACGTTATCGTGAACGTGAGCGTGATTCGTGAACGTGAGAGTGATTCGTGAACGTGACATTTTCTATCTGATATGATGGTTGATGGAATACCTTGAAATCGTACGATTTACTGCTGAATTTCCTGCAGATCTAGCACTGCGTAATCCTTTTGGATGAAAGAAAACGTGTAGGCTGGTTAACTGATCGATAATGACTTAGATAGTATCATACTTCTTCTGAGTTTGTGGTAACTGATAATAATTTCCATGGAATCTCGTCTCATTTATGTTCAAAATTTCTAATGGTTGTAATAACTCACTAGCATGTCGGTGTTCTATCTTGAACCTGCTGGCATGACAAGCATCAAGATATGAACATAGCTGCATCAATGTGTTATACTGCTACTATCAAAATTCTGCCTGGGATTATGGTACGTTCTGGTGAGATCTGGTGAATAGTCATGAAGAATTATGAGTCTCGGTACATGAGGTCTCTCTTCGTGTAGGATCTTATGTGATACAAAATTTTAGTGTAGGTCCTCTCCTAGCGTAAGCTTAGCCATGGAAGGCTGATCGTGGGAACTGTCCGCAATTTCTGCGGTATCAGTCACTGAGTTCAAGAAAATTTTGTACTTTAGTCACAGGCTTCGATCTTGACCATCTGGTGATGGCCTTCACCTTCGCCGAATTTCTGAAATTCCTTTATGCTGAAATAATGTGGTCCAGAAGTGCCACCTTGTTTAACTGGAATTCAAATCTGGAAAACTGTGTATAAAACTTTCTCCTAACACAGATCATGAAAAGATGATTCTCATGTCTTTCTCTAGAATCTAGCAGATCCGGATGTTAATCATACAGACGATTTTGTCTGAAAATTCATGGAAAATTTTATTCATCAATTTCATACTATAGCTGGAGTATTTGGAAGCTCATAAGTATAAATCCAGATTTTGGAGAGACCATAACGTGTGTAAAAACTGTCTTGGAAACATATTGTTCTTTCTCTCACCACCGATGGTAGCATGATCAGAAATCATTCTGTAAAATGTTTAAGATATCGTAGCATATCAGATAGGTCTTCTATACGTGATATGAATATCGATTAAGAATGGTGATCTGGTAAATTTTTCGGTGGTCGATACATTATCTCATGTTACTGACCTTCTTTATGATAGACATAAATGATGCACCTCCTGGTGGTGCGTTCGGGCGAATAAATCCTCGTTCCGGTAACTCTCGCAGCAATTGCTGCAACTCTTTTAACTCAGCTGAAGCCCTACGATAAAGAGTTCTGAAAACAGTTTCCGTACTTGAGACAAGCTCTATGTTAAACTCTATCTCGTGGTTAGGAAGGAACATCTAGAAAACCTCCTGGAATGACATCTGGAAACCTTGGGATAATCTGCTGATCATGAATTTAAGGAATTTCAGAAGTTGCATCATGAATGGTGACTAGAAGTATTCGCAGCTATAAGATAATAATTCACGTACTGGTAAAGCTGAAACAATTTGTGCTGATTTTTCTGGAAGAAGTAAAATGAATATGTTCAGACGTTAGTAAGACGCATCTCGTCGTTAACTGAAAAGAAAACTTTAATAAATATTGGTGATGTTGTGGAGTCTTTTCTGGATGGAAGGTAGGTAAATACCTGATTTAAATAAAGCTGACATAGAAATACGTGAAGTAAACATGGCGACTTTCACTAAATGTGTTTGTCTCTAACCCCACAGAATGAATACTGCGTGTCTAACCTGAATAATACTCCAGTGGCGGTAACTGAATTGTAATGGTCTGATTTATGCGTGGCATAACAAAACGATATACCCCCTTGGGAGGGTACCCTAAATTTCTAAGGGCCTGGTTTAGAAGACAATACTGAAATTATGAGTCTTGACTCGTGACCTGAGAAGATATTCATATGACATGTATCATGACTGGTTTCCTGATATGTGTCTTCCGAAATGATACTTGAGACCTGTGTCTTGACTGATGTCCTGACATATGTTTTAGCAGATGAATCTGAACAAGGCTGAAAAATTTTGGTAACTGATAGGGTTGGCGGACCGGTTAGACTACTGACCTCTGTATTTCTGGTCACGTCTGTTCTGGAGTTCCGATGGTTACTGACTGATTAATTTTTAGCACGGTGGTTGTCGCTACTGCTTTGCCTGTCAATTTATGACGGTCGTTATCATGATCGTGATTCATGTAACAATTTCTGCTGAGTGGTCGGCTGGGTACCGGTTCCTATTCTTCTGACTGAAAACATGGTTGTGTGACGTGTGACATCTTAACTAAGGAAGTAAAAGCATGAAATGTATGGTAGCGTCTGATGGTTGGAGTATATTCTTGTCAGAAATTTCAAATTTATAGTTTTCGTCATTGCTCTGAAGAGTCTTCATAATATAAACATCATCAGCATCTTGTGGAATCTCCAAGGTATCAGCAACATCAGCATTCGTGAGGTCTTCAAAATGTTAGCAGCATCAACATCTGGTAAAATCTTCAACTCACAAGCAGTATCAACATCTAGTAGAATATCGACAAGTGGAAACGCCTGAGATGATTAAGGATCGATTAACAGTACACATGGAGTAAGGTATATGGAGTACACCTGAATACTGTACGTAAAGTTCACGATGAATACTGTCCATGTAGAACACCCGAGATACTGTTCATGGAGTACACATGAAATACTGTACATGGCTCCGATGGTAATTTCTTGAGATGATCGATACTAGTGTCAACCGGCTGACATGGTCAACAGAAGATAATTTGATTTAACTGGTTAGCAACTGAACTGAAACAAGTGATATGATAGGTTAGCGATTCCTGCGTAGACTTAATGCTGGTTGTATGGAGGCTCAAAAGTATGATTAAACGAAGTTTCGTCAATGGTTAGCATGAAGACCAAACATGATTTATCATGAAAACAAAATTTTACTGTAGTCCTTATGTATCTTAGCATGAAAACATCATCACTTTGCTGATAACATAATCCTCGTACGGAGATATGAAACTTAATCAGCATGAAAACGACATCCACGTGAGAGCATGAAACTTGACTGTTAGATAAAAGTAAATTCAACTGAGGTTTACATCAACTGATGTGGATGGCTATGGTTCAATCCACAAAACTCAAAGGAGGAAACATGTGACTAAGTATAGGCGATTCTGGTTCGATCCATACTTGTCAAAATTTTTACGAGGACTGTCATGTATAGAAATTTACAATCTGGGACTAAATGTGGATGGCTGTTGTCCATTCCATTCTAGTCAACTTCAATGAAACATCATGATATGAATAAAGGTGAACGCTTTTGGGTCGGTTCTCAAAACAACTATCGTATGAAAACATGAACTTTGACCTGAACAATGGTGAAAGTGTATGGGCTGGTTCACCAAGTAATATTCGACTAAAAAACATGAATCTCTCATGAGTAAGGATAAACGCCTATGGGTCGGTTCACCAATACAAAATCTGAACTAGCAAGGGTGAACGCCTATGGGTCGGTTCACCAAAAAAAAATTCGCAGAAAAGCACATGCAACTAAATATGGCCAGTCATGTACCAACTTTTTACTTAGTCAAAAACTTCAAGAAAACTGACTACTAACTAAAGAAAACTGACTGATAAAGGCATGAGAAACATGAAAGATAACAACGCCAAAATCTAAGAAGTTCCTGGTGACTACCCACTAGTCACATGTCAAGTTTTAGAGTCTGCAGGTCGAACCTGATGCTCTGATACCATAATTGTAACACCCCACTTGGATAAGTGTACCGTTACGTGTATTTATGGCGTGTCATCAAAGCATAAGGTAAATGTCCTAAAACATTACATGACCATAAAGGAAATATCGGAATCAAACATCGGTAATCCAAACATAAGCTCAAAACATGAAAAGTAAAATACTGAA
The DNA here is from genome assembly GCA_025667525.1 of Glebionis coronaria. NCBI lineage: Eukaryota > Viridiplantae > Streptophyta > Magnoliopsida > Asterales > Asteraceae > Glebionis > Glebionis coronaria. The sequence continues at coordinate 4,930,505 of CM046882.1, read as the reverse complement.
GGAAAGGACTAAACAATGTCCAAATAAGCAAAATAATGTAATAAGTGCATAAAGTAAGAGGTCTGGATAGCTTCCATCCAAATGCACATGCTCTTAGAATCCTAAGAACGTCTTGGTGTACCTGCCGTTAGAACATGAAAAGAACTACGACTGAGCATAACGCCCAGTGAACAGATATAAAACATGATAAAAAGTACTGAAATGAAGCAGATGATAAAATACTGAAGCTGTAAGACTGATAACTAAGTAAATTTGCAGCGGAAATCCGTGTATAATTTGAAAAGTCTGATTTATAAATAATAAAGCTGAACTATTATCTATTAAATCTAAAAACATGCATTTACTATATTTTTATTGCCAAGAGCTTATATAGGTCATGTGATGTAACAACTGCTGCATGAATAAATGGAGGGGTTACCTCATCATGCTATAGAGGAGTGACCTCTAAGTAATGTGCTGGGTGAAGGGATCAACTCCAATGTGAAGGATGTAGAGCACACACCACATTCACCTGATAACTGTAAACTAATAGCCTAGGATGCATCCATATGCCCCGCTAATAAATACTAATAAAATGGCCAAGCTGAAATAATGGGACGCTGCGAGAAATTACTCCCCCGTAGAGGAGTCATAACACCGGTGCCTCTAGTGTCATGGTTACGGTACCTCCGTAACTAGTACATAACTAGTCATGCTTGTATATTAAGCTCAGGCAAATTTAACTTAGTTATTAAATGATTTCTGATAAAACTTAGAATATATACTAGGGAAAACATTTGGCTGCAGACGGGAAATCCTAATCATGCATAGAAAGGAAGTCCTTACTGAAAGACGGAAAATCCGTACCTCGTGTCCAGTATTGAAATAAGAGTGTAAGCTGAAGGATCTACTCTGACTTCACGGATACTACATAGATAAAGGACGCTGAGATGAGTTATCTGATTATTGTTTAATGTTACTGATTTTTATCTGTTCTTAATTTAATTTATTTTATTCTTGTGTTACTGTTTGTATATAATCTGATAAGTTCTGACTGTTCGATAACATTACTGATTAGTGTACATCTCGTACTTCAGACTACCGTAATTTATACTGTATTCTGCTAATTTTATTATACTATATTCTGGTATTATAATACTGATAGTAGTAACCTTCTAAAAATAGCAAGTTTCTTAAATTAGAAAGTTTTCCAAAATAAAACTATTCCAAAATTGTTTCTATGAGATTTAAATCATTTATATATAACCAGCATGTTTCTAAATAATTAAAAAGGATTTAATTAATGTTAAATTAATTCTATTAATTAAATTGGTGAAACAACCATTTGATTTTTTATTTATAAAACTAACTTGATAAAATGATTTAATCTTAATTAAATAGCCTCGTATTTAATCATTGCCCGTGACCCCGAAACCCGAGTCAAAATCTTCCTTGAGACACCCATGTCTCAGGTTAATCAAACTGAGCCACCACGTGGACCCCGTGCTGACATCACCAAGCAGCAGCCACTGCTGCTCCTTGAGTTCCCACTGTTTCAGTTTAAGTTCCAACTGTTAGTTATGTTATTTTCACTGTTAATACAGTGGTTCCCACTGCTATTGTTTATGTTCCCACTGTTCGCAATCTCAAACACCCCCTTTCTACGAATTAATCCCAAACACCCCTGCTGAGTCATTTGTTCCGCTGTCTTATTAACAAACACCTTTGGTGGTTCGTTTAGCTTCGTTTGGTCGAAAACAGCCCCAAGTCGCCCTTGTGTGGGTCACGGCTGGGCAGAGAAAGGGCCACCCAGACATTTTTGTCTCGGTTTTTCGTGAATCACGTAGAAACAACAACACCCCCTTGTATTATTACATGTTTTATAATGTTTAGAAACATTGGAGTCTTAGCTAACCATGTGTTCACGATTAAAACACAAGAAGAAAAGAAAAGGGGTTACCTATTCACGTGATTTAGGATGAGGTATAATACACAATTGATCAAAGAGGGAAAATCAAACTCTTGCTCCCTGTGTTGTTGTTAGCCGGCGGCAACCACCCAAAGAAACCCTAATTTTCTTCTTTCTTTTGTTCGTTTATTGTTTTGAGGAAAGGAATATAACACCCGTATTTCCTTTCTTGGCAAAAATAAGGTCGGGCTAAGGCCCATGTTTTCTTCTTCTTTTCTTTTCAAAAAGCTGCTAACCCAAAGTCTTGTGGGTTTTATTTGATTTTTGACTTTTTAATTTATCACGTCAACTCGTATTTATTTATCGTATTTTAATTTCTGCAACGTAATAATTCTTTCTGTATAATGATGCTTACGTAATACATACGTCATATTTTCTGACACTTAATAATTATTTCTGAATAATTAATTTTTCTGTAATGTTTAAATAAAACTGAGACTACGTAATTACTGTTAGCGTTTTGTTATTTTCTGTATAATAAATAATACATACGTAATGTTTTCTGAAACTTAATAATTATTTTCTGAATAATTATTTTGTTGTAGTATTTAAATAAACTGAGACTTCATATTTACTGTTTACGTTTAATTAAAGTTAAAGCTGAGACTACGCGTATTTAATATTCGGGGATTTTAAATACGGATTTTACATACACTTAGGCTATTTGTTATTCAAATTCTTAAGTGAGATCATAAGGCACTAAATTGACCTAACAATCTCCCGCATATTGATATAAAAATAACTTAAGTTATGTTCATTGTAAGTTACCAGAATGGCTTCTTCTTATACCTAAATAAAGTGGTGAGAAGATTGATAAAAAATATGTATTTCTTTCATTCATTATTTACATTGCCTATCAGTCTAGTACAAGATAAAGCTTAAATTACAAATTAATTTCAGGGATAAAGGTCCCATGGATTTAATCTTCACTTTATTGGTTAACATGAAACATCTCTTTATTAGGTCTTTGCTTATCAAGCCCTCGAGCTTATTAGAAAACCTCTTGTTCTCTTTTGACTAAAAGTGTGTAGCCATTGCAAGATAGATCAGAAGAACCTCAGTGGTAACCTTATGAATATCATCATTCATCCTTTCAAATGCTTTCTCACCAAATACATCAATGAATAAGATACCCCATTCAGTTTTTTCAATAACCACTGCATTTAAAAATGGGACATTCTTAGGGAGTGTTTTGTTGCATTCTAAGACAAGGACCTTGATTTCAGGCTCAAGATCGATCCTCTTTATTTTCCTACTTCTTGTTTGAGACGAAATTTTATCAGCTAGTGGAAGTTCTTCAGTAATCCCAAGTTGTTTCTTGATATGTTCTAGTCTAGTCTACTTGGTGCTAAGAGACTTTGGTAGAACAGGAATACACTTGTTGGACTTGGTTGTGATGATCCTTCCCAATTCATCCCATTCACTAAGACTGTAATCACAAAACTTTAAGGGTGTTCGATCCTCAAAGTTTCTTTCATCATTATTCGGATAAACTTACATGTCAATACGCTTAGAGATGGGAATAATTTTGATGTTGGTGATGGGCTCGAGTTGTCATCTTTAAATGCTGACCCAAACATAATGTTCATACATTTCTTCTCTAGATGAATGCTTTATTTTTTCTCTTTTAGTATGGCTTCTTGAATGGCATTCAGTTATTCTTTTTGTTTCTTTACAAATTCTCTACCACCTGCTATTGTGTAAAGCTTCTTATGGTCACCACCAACTTCCTTTACCAATTCAATAGAAACCTTAAGTATTACAGCTTAATAGCCTCCGTGACTTCTTTCAACTTAATCATCTTCATTTTATCTATATAATCTTGAATCTGTTGTTTAGTAAGTTGATACATGGTTTCATTTATTTCATATGTAATGAGAATTTGAGCATAAGGATCAATTAAAACTTCCGTTGAGGCCTTAACTAGCTTTAGTGTTTGTGTTGGAAATACGTTTTTACGTATTTAGAAAGGATCGGTCACTCCAATAATATATTCAAGTATTGGGCTCGTGATCCATTAAGTATACATATAGTACATATAGCCCACATGTAGGGTGGGCTATATATACCCCCTCCTAGCATGTTAGGAGGGGTTGCTCATTTGTTTCATTTGATACTTTCACTTAATCAATCATCTTTTCTCTCTTCTCTCCTTTCTCTCTCTACCTTTCTCTCTCTACTTCTTCCTTTACCATTCCATTCAATAGATAAATCATAACATTGCTTAATCCTAAGAAAACATAGACCTACAATTGGTATCAGAGCCATGGTTGAATCTTAGGATTTGCGTATTTTAATCTATTGATTTGGTGGTCAAATTTTTTTTATAAAGTGACAATCTGGATCGTTCTTAAATCTTTTATTAAACTTTGGTGTTACGTGTTTTTTATCAACTTTTTATCAACTTTGGTCATATCAAGATAAATTTGTCTGATTTTGAGTATCAGTTTATCAACTATATCATGATTTTTTTGTCTCAGGTAATATTGTCTCATCTCAAGATTTAGTCTCACATCAGTTTCTAAGCCTTCAAACTCAATAATGTCTCATCTTAAGATTTGGTCTCACATCAGTTTATAAGCCTTTAAAATCCGTATTCCGGATAAGCCTTAGAAAAGTATTCCGGATAAGCACCAGAAATCTGGATTCCGGATCAGCACCAGAAATCTGGATTCTGGATAAGCACCAGAAATCTGGATTCCGGATAAGCTCCCGAAATATTTATTCCGGATAAGACCTCACAAATTCAATTTCGGATAAGAAATTGTTTTTATTCCGGATAAGAAAGAGGTCCGTTTTTCGGATAAGGAATGATGTATTCCGGATAAGTACTCTCGACTCGATTCAAACATAACGGGAACAAAACAACATCACGACTCAACACTCACTGTATCGACACTCACCCACCGAATCACAATCACAAGACCAAGCACCCAACTCAGACTCGACCACAACTGACTCACCTAAACACAAGACTCGAAACTTTCTCGACTAACAGGACTAGACTCGAACCCACTGACACAAACAACAAAACCAAGACTCGAACACACGTTGATTTTTCAAACAAACTAATCCCTTCGTCTCATTTTCTCACCACTCGCCCTCACACAAAACCTTAGACTCACACTCAAACATCAACTCGACTCGATTATCAAACAGAAAACTTAAAGGATCTCAGATTAAGTCTAAACAATTGAAGATCTTCGAAGATCTTGTGTTTTTGACCATCTTTCTTCACTGACCCATATCGAGAGTAACCCTCTTCGATATACGAAAATTAAAGAGAAATTAATAACAATTTTGTTGTAATCCTTCTTTGATTGGTTTAATCAACACACGCATGCAACAAAGTAAAAATACCTACCCGAGATCCTTTAAGATCTTGCAGCCGTTGCTGTTATTCTTTTGATGATCTAAGATTGAGATGATGATTAATCTTGATGAATAAAGTTATCACATTCATGAAGAAGTTTGATGGCTGTGTTTTTCAAGAAAACATAAAAGGATGCTGATCTTTTTGTAAGAAAGCGGCGGAGGAAATTAGGAGATACAGTAATAGTGTGTGAGAATTAGGAGATAAATTAGGGGGGAGATTGTTTGACGGAGGAAAAAAAGTTGTGAGATTTTGGAGGAGTATTTTTGGTGTGAGATTTGATGGTGATTATTAAGATTTGAGAAGACTGAGGAGTATTAATTGGTGGGAGAGAGACAAGACAGAGGGGCGGATTTAACAGAGTATGTGAATTGGGTTTTTGAGATTTATATAAAGAAAAGGGGGGTGCAGGATACTAAGCCACGCGTGTGGGGAGAATTATGTGGTGATTTATTTTTGGTTTTTGTGGTGATAGTTGATTTAACGTTTTTGACTAAAATTTTATCTCAACGTTATTTGTTTTTTGTGGTGATTCATTTTTGTTTTGGGTTAACTAGCTTAAATTGGTATATATCTAAATTTAACTAAACTTTTTCAAAAATTATCATTTGTATGTATTTCGTATTCATTCGTTGATAAAATTTATATCCGAACTTTATTCAAAAATTTATTTTGGACTAAATTCGTGATATTAAGTGATAACATAACGAGACAAACAGTGTCAAGATTTGTAGACAAAAAGACGAGTCAAAGTGACGGGATTTACTTTTAGTGTCTACGGATTTTTTGATCGAGTATTAATTATTTGAAATTTAAGACGGCTTTTTCGAAGGCGTGTTCTTATCTTTTCGATAAGTAACCCTTACCTTATTTTTCATCAAAATTCGATGGATTCATTGAGATTAACACTTCAAGAGGGAGACTTGCATCGAATGCAAGACAACGCTAGAAGAAGTGGCCTCACGCCATTTCAACTACTTCAGTCTCATCTTGTGACTCTTTCATGGATTCAAGGAGGGAGCGAATTTGTAACACTTTTTGGTCAAGATCGTTATACATTCATTGATTCAATACTCCTCACCTTGAACCAACTAGCTGAGCAACTTCACAAAGCAGACTTTAATCATTTTGCATCAGAATCTGCATATCAAGCTCTCCTGACACAACTCACGCCTTTCTTCTAATTCAATATTATTATGTAACATCCCGCCTACTCATATTACAATATTATCCGCTCTGCCCGTAGGCTCACGGCTTTACTTTGTGGCCCTCTTGTAAGTACTTCCCTGCTGGTCACCTAACCTAGTACTACTACCACATGAGCACGCTTAACTGCCAGTTTCTAAGAACCCCACTTGCAGTAGACCACAAAACGCGTTGTGTCATGAGAAAGTGACTGTTATCTTATGAACCATGGATCTCTCCTGGCCACATCCGATGTGGGATTTGCCTATGGTGTCACAATCACCCCCCTTTCGGGACTCATCGTCCTCGATGAGGTTTGCCCCACCATCTCGAACGGCTCAGGAGTGGCTCTGATACCACTTGTAATATCCCGCCTACTCATATTACAATATTGTCCGCTCTGCCCGTAGGCTCACGGCTTTACTTTGTGGCCCTCTTGTAAGTACTTCCCGGCTGGTCACCCAACCTAGTACTACTACCACATGAGCACGCTTAACTGCCAGTTTCTAAGAACCCCACTTGCAGTAGACCACAAAACGCGTTGTGTCATGAGAAAGCGACTGTTATCTTATGAACCATGGATATCTCCTGGCCACAGCCGATGTGGGATTTGCCTATGGTGTCACACATTAAGTCTGAAAGTTCAGTGATTTGCCAGTCATTTTTTTGAGACACACAAACCGAGCTTCAATTTTTCCGTGGTACACTATTGAAACTCTTGTCATCGGTATCGTCTTCGATTTATGAAAAATCCCGACTTCAGCAAGCGTGTGATAATGGAGTGCAAGATTCTACGATGCAAGAGAAAAATGGTCATATGATTGACGCATTGGAGGCTGCTAAAAATTGCAAGGACATGGAATCAACGGTTAAGCATGACATCAGCAACACGTCAGGGAATGTTACAGACATCTCTTATGATGATACAATACCCGTTTATGACGAAGAGCCTACACATATGGTACAATGTAATGTTGTATATGATGTCTATGCTGATGATCTACCGCATGTTGAGCATTTCGAACCTAATTATGACAAAAATGGGATGGAAAAGGGTGATATTTTTACCACTTTAGATTCATCTGATGTGCATCATAATGGGAGAGAGATTGTTCAGAATGCTATAGTACATCATGATAAATGCTTTATGACTGCTTTGTTAACTGATTCTGATTCCAAGATTAAAGAGCTTGAAACTATTTTAGCTCATCAATCTAAAGAGCTTGAGGATGCCAAAATAGAATTTTCAAAGAAACGGAGAAATTTGAAACATATTTTGAAAAACTTGAAAAGTCAAATGTGGTTCTTGAAAGAAAATTGGATCAAACTGTTCTAGATTCTAAAGCTGAAAAGGATAATCTTTTGAAACAAATTAAGTTACTTGAATCTAAGTTGGCATCCCAAGATGAATTGCTCAAAGAGAATGAGACTTTAAAGGCTCAAGTACAGGAAAAGGTCTTTGCTATAGCTGCGTTGAAAAATGAATTGAGGAAAACTAAAGGAACTAGTGTGGACACTAAGCTTGAAAAACCATCAATCTTGGGGAAACCGCCTACAAATCAGTTCGTTAGACAACCGACTGCATTTAGATCCGAGCGACCACAATCCTCGAGGCCGCGGTTTGCCTCCCAAGTTGATATGGCTCATATTTCTAGAACAGTCACTCCACCATCTAGGCCCAGTGAGACTAAAACAGCTTGTAGAAACTAGAAGGGGGGGGGGGGGGGGTTGAATAGTTTCTTATAATTTACTTGTTAAAATGTGGTTTCCAAAAATCCTTTTTCAAAAACTTAGGCTTGAGGAAATATGTGAAATCTTCTTATGCACAATATGAACAATGATAGTGTAACTAAATTAATACTAACAAAAATATATCCACAAAGAATAAAGAATGATAGTGTAACTAATCTAATACTAACACATGTATATGCATAAAAAATAAAGAATGTAAAGAGTTAAGGGTAAAGAAAGATCAAACCGAACACCAAGGATTTATAGTGGTTCGGCAACGAAGCTCACTCCTCGTTCCTACTCCACTCCTCGAGTACTCCTTACTCGAGAGTTCACTCCACAACAAGCTCCTTATGGTGGAGAAAACCATACACGTCGCTTAACCAATTTCCGACTCTAAGCTAAAAGTCGAGCCCTAATCGTAGCTAGGACCAATCTACACAACTATACTTAGTACATACACAACTTCCAAATAGACACAACTACTTGGATCTTCACAACTATGACACAACTACAAGTGTATAAAATTAGATTTTCAATGGATCTTTGGTGGTGGACTCAACACTTCACAAGGATAGTGTTCTTCTCTTTGCACTTGGAGAGGAAGAGATGGAAGAACAAGATTCACTTCTTAAACAAGTAATAATCAAACAAATGATCAAAGATTTGAGTGATTAAAGAAGGGATTTGAATCTGGAAATAAATGTGTAGAAGAGGTGATTTGAAAAGCTGAGAATGGTCCACTATTTATAGGACAAAGGAGCCAACGGCTAGTTCTGCCCGCGGTACCTTATCTTAGCCCGCGGTACCTTATCGATAAGGTACCGCCTAGGTGCTAAGGTACCGCCGGACTAGACTCCGCTCCTTTTTGTCTTTTAGTGGTGGAGGTCTTATCTGGATATAAAAATATCCTGAAAGGATATTCTTAACCAAATAAGAATATGCCATTTTCAAATTTCAAATAATTAATTTAATAAAACATTTTCTTAAAAAAAAAGTTTAATAAAAACTTGTCACACTTAATAAAAAGTGAGTTTTAAGAAAAGATTAAATCACTTGATCACTTGATTAAGGTTAGTACTTGTTTATCCATACCTTAAGTGAAAATGGGTAAAATGAAAAATACTTGAACTCAAGAATTCGTTTTTTCGTTGTTTTCGTAAATGCTTGTTTTTACATATTGTCGTAATCAAAACAAGGCGAGACCGAAAAATGCAAGTAACGTTTTTAGGCATTTATTGCATTAACACAGCTTTTGCAAGACCTAATCACATGATTGCCTCTAGTCTCCCTAGACATAGTCCAAAGAACACGTCTCGAACTGGTTCAAATGACGTTCGCCATACATTTGGTCTAAGGGAAGCTAAGCAAAAGACGCAAGTAAGAGATAGGAACTTCAAACCTAGTCAGATGCCTTCTAGTTTACCCAACACTGTTAACCGTAGCATGTCACATCCTAGGAGCATCAATCAATCATCTAGGAATTCTAGATCTTACTCGGACATTAAATATGCTACTTGTAAAACATGTAGAAAATGTGTCTTTACGGCAAATCATGACTCTTGTGTCAAGAAATTACTTAATGAGGTGAACTCCCGTGCTAGACTTAAAACCCAGTGGATAGCTAAAATCAAACCCATGGGTAAAGTTTGGTGCCCCACTGGTAGAACTTTCACTCTTGTAGGAAACGAGTGCCCTTTAACTAGGATAGTCTCTGATTCTACTAAGACTACTAGGGAGGAAATTGATAAAGATGATACATCACTTACGCCTAAACATAAGGTTTTCTATAAAAGGAAACGTTTGCCAACTAAGACAAGTGAATCATCTACTCAGGTCGCCTCTGGCACAAGTAAAGCCAACTATGAAATCCCACACGGTTCTAAAATAGATATCGCTAACCCATGTAAAAGCATACAAACTCCTAATGAGAATGCATGTACCAAAGTTGATGTTCCAAAAGAACGAAGCGGTCCAATCGTTGTATACCGTTCAACTAAGGACACTCTTAGAGTTTGGTTGCTAAAGAAGCAGATATCGGAGAAACAAGTGTCTCAGGAGATTCATGGTTAAGCTTACCACAAGGGACTTACAGTCACATTACAGTCTGTAACTCGATCTCAAAAGACAGGAAAGTTCATCCCGATGATGACTTATCCTCAAAACGAGAAAGTAAATTTTCTCGGACACGAGCTTACATTAAAACTATTCCAAGGTTTTAAGCTCGTGTACGGGACTTACAGTCACATTACAGTCTGTAACTCGATCTCAAAAGACAGGAAAGTTCATCCCGATGATGACTTATCCTCAAAACGAGAAAGTAAATTTTCTCGGACACGAGTTTACATTAAAACTATTCCAAGGTTTTAATCTCGTGTATGGGACTTACAGTCACATTACAGTCTGTAACTCGATCTCAAAAGACAGGAAAGTTCATCCCGATGATGACTTATCCTCAAAACGAGAAAGTAAATTTTCTCGGACACGAGCTTAAATTAAAACTATTCTAAGGTTTTAAGCTCGTGTATGGGACTTACAGTCACATTACAGTCTGTAACTCGATCTCAAAAGACAGGAAAGTTCATCCCGATGATGACTTATCCTCAAAACGAGAAAGTAAATTTTCTCGGACACGAGCTTACATTAAAACTATTCCAAGGTTTTAAGCTCGTGTATAGGACTTATAGTCACATCACAGACCGTAACTCGTTCATCAAAGAAAGGAAAGTTTATCGCCAATGTTAAACTTATCCTTACAACGAGAAATTAATTTTTCTCGGGCACGAGCTATTATTAAAATTATTCAAAGATTTTAAGCTCGTGTACAAGGTGTACAGTCAAATCACAGTCTGTGACCCGAACTTCAGAGAAAGGGAAGTTTATCTCGTCAACGATAACTTACCCTCAAAACGAGAAATTAAACTTTCTCAGACACGAGCTAAAACTAAAACCATTCAAAGGTTTTAAGCTCGTGTATATGGTTCATTGTTAAATGTCAGATAATGACCCGTTCTTCAAATAAAGGAAAGTTTATCGCCGATGATAAACTTATCCTCATAACGAGAAACTAAATTTTCTCGGACATGAGCTTACATTCAAACTATTCAAAGGTTTTTAAGCTCGTGTAAATGGCGTATAATCACATTTCAGATTATGCCCCGGACTTCAAAGAAAGGAAAGTTTATCGCCGATGATAAACTTATCCTTACAACGAGAAATTAATTTTTCTCGGGCATGAGCTTAAATTAAAAAACATTCGACGTTTTTAAGCTCATGCACTATGACTTACAGTTAAATATCAGACTGTAACTCGGACTTCAATTTTAGGAAAGATTATCTTTAAAGATAGCTTATCCTCTTAACGAGAAATTGATTTTTCTCGGTCATGAGCTTGTATTAAACATTCCAAGTTTTAAGCTCAGAAAGGAAAGTGTATCTTTTAAATAAGAAAACTTTTCCTCATAACGAGAAATTCATCTTTCTCGGTCATGAGCTTTATGTTAAAACATTCAAAAGTTTTTCAAGCTCATGAACACGACTTCTAAGTAAATGTCAACTTAGGACTCGTTCTTCATTAAAAGGAAAGTTTATCGCCGATGATAAACTTATCCTCACAACGGGAAGTTTACAACTTCTCGGACTTGAGTTCGTTTTGTAAGATATTCAACATCTTAAGCTCAAGTAATTGTTTTTCAAAACATTGAACATAATTTTTCGAGAATTTCTCAAAAGGTTTTTTCTAAATCTTTCAAAATTGTGTGTTCAAAAATGTTTTTGATAAAAAGAGCATGTCTTCTGGAATCGATAATATTTACGATACTATAAATGTCATTCAATAATGACACGGGGTTGTAAATAAAGTTCGAGCAGAAGTTCAAATGTTTTAAAACATGCTCTAAATGGCTTGCTATTATTTTAGATAATAACCCAATTTTCATACTCAAGTCAAGCATTTCACCGGAAAGCTTGACTCAACAACGGGAATTAATCTTCTCGGGCGTGGTTTACTTTATAACCATGTAAGGGATTGTGTTTACGTAATAACACAATCTAACACGAATTTATGTACGTGTCAGTGCATTTATTTGTTAAAACAAGAGAAATCTTGTTTTTATGAAGTCATCATCTCCACCAACCGTAGCAATTTATAATTGATATCTACATACTCGACGATGCGACTACTCAAACGACGACTACAACTCTTTCAATAGAACACGGGTCAACAATTGCGGGGGAGCAATTGTCCAGCATTCAAAATCTTTGACGCCGAAGGTGCCAAGTTCACATATTGGTGTCAAGACAACGATATCAATCGTACACATGGAGTCAAGAGATAACTTCAGACATGACGAGGCGACCAACATTCGTGAACAAGAACCATGTGATTCTATCATATGATGTTCTCCATCATTCAGGTCCAACCTCGTATATTGCTAATATTGTGAATATATTATCAAATATGATCTTTGCACGTGATAAGTACCTTACACTTGTGTTTAAAAGGTATTTTATTTACGTTTCAAGTACACCCTCGTTAATTTAAGGGGGAGCTTGTGAAAATCATGAAGATAATTGGATTTGCATTTTTCTTCCCAATTTTTTTTAAAATACTATTAAATCAATTGATATTAAAAACATCGATTGGGTTAATATTTTTAATATGGGGGAGAAAATGTGATTTAATATGGGAAATGATTAATCACAAATGGTTTGACTTAACGTGATAGCTCATCCCGACATGTGCGAAATGTTTTTGAATATCGTGGCATATGTTAAGGGGGAGCAAAATGGATTTGGATATCAAAATGGACTTCATGGTGACATATACTTACCCACAACATCTCTATTCACGACGGTGACGATTGTGGTGACATAAGGATGGTAGGATAGGTTAAGTCCAATGATTCTTCTAGAACCGGAGGAATCTTCCCAAGGACATTCCATAGCTAGAAATATTAGTCCTTAGGAAAGATGGAGAAAGATTGTGAATGTAGCTGAATGCCGACCAAGTACTTAAGTTAGCACTGGAACAATCACAATAAGGTTCTAGTTATGACGTATTGGTAAGCACTGAAGGGGTTGAAGATTGAAAAAGAATTGTAATGATAAAGGGTCTAAAGAAAGAAGCCCTCTTTACAACTTAGGCAGAAACCGGGTCAATACATATGCTATTGAGATTTTTTTTAATGATGCGTGATATTGAAGATAAACATCATGGACCCAGTGATGCAATGCACAACCCATCCCAGCTAACTCAGATATCTCTTAAAAGATATTTGTTTTAATCACACGGAGACAACGCATTATCTATTGATTTATTCACTCCGAATAAATTGGTATTGAAAAGGTGGAACTCCTCTCCAGCCTCCAATCACTAAAATCCAATGTGCACGATCGAGTCTAGAGCCATTTGAGATCATCAAATATCTCATTAGGACGCACTTTCATAATTCCTTGCTTCTTCACACACTGTGAAAAGTAAGAAAGATCTTAAGAGTCCTACGCAAAATCTTCATGATCTTGCCTGAACATCCGAGTAATACGAAAGTATTTACAATGAAGATGGAAATCCTTCTTGAGCGAATATCAAAAAGCTCATGGTAGGTGACTTGTGTGATTCTTTATGAATCAAACTTGTGATAATTGGAAAGCAACAGTGGTTTAATTCTTAAATGAATTTAAACACATTACAGGCCTCTATGCAATATCTTAGTGATCTTGCCAGAACACTCAGAGTGATACCTTAGTGTTCACAGTCATGAGTGGAAATCCTGCTAGTGTTAACCTCAAACAGCACTTGGTAGGTAACTTGCAAGATTCTATACGAATCAAGCTCATGACAACTGGAAAGCAACGATGGTGTGGTTCTTAATTGAATTTCACTTGTTCCAGGAACATGAATTGACGGCTTCAAATCATGCGGAATATTATTATCCAAATGATTCACTCTTTATGTTCGCAGTCAGCTTTGGACGGTCGAATAAAGAGAACGGGTTTACCCGCGAAATCTTATCAAGGAGGTTCTTAATTGAAACTACCTGCCACAAGTACGATATTTAATATAGTCCAACGGTCTTCATCGACCGGCGGTAAAATGCTACCGAATTAGAATGAAATGTTCAAGGCCATTTCATCCGTGTATATGTTTTGTTGCTAGCTGTCTTATGCAACGTAACAAGAAGTTGGCATTGCGGTGTTCAATTCAGAAGAATTCGTCAACACATGCTTATGCTTTCTACACTTAATACTTCAACAAATTTAAGAAAGTCTAAAAGTCAAGTCTTCCACTGTATCAAACTCTAAAGCTTTCAAGAATTTATAAAAGCATAAGTATGTGGATCATGAAGTCACGAAGAGGCAAATATCATAAGTGATGAATGCAAAAGGTCAAGGCAAGAGAACATGCTCAAGACTAAAGTCAAAGATCTCATCAGCATATTCACAAGAACAAGATCGAAGACTCAAGCATAGTATGCTAGGTTTAAGATTTTGTAAAATGGTGTGACCTCCCTTAGGGGGAGATTGTTGGAAATACGTTTTTCCAAGGAACGTCTTAGTCACATCATTATTAGCATAGATCACGAACTATAGACTATTTAGGACATTGTAACTTGGAGTGACCTCCCTTTGGGGGAGATTGTTGGAAATACGTTTTTACGTATTTAGAAAGGATCGGTCACTCCAATGATATATTCAAGTATTGGGCTCGTGATCCATTAAGTATACATATAGTCCATATAGCCCACATGTAGGGTGGGCTATATATACCCTCTCCTAGCATGTTAGGAGGGGTTGCTCATTTGTTTCATTTGATACTTTCACTTAATCAACCATCTTTTCTCTCTTTCTCTCTTTCTCTCCTTTCTCTCTCTACCTTTCTCCCTCTACTTCTTCCTTTACCATTCCATTCAATAGATAAATCATAACATTGCTTAATCCTAAGAAAACGTAGACCTATAGTTTGTACATCAGTTTTAGTAGAAGCCCCTTTGTCTTTGTCAACACATGAAGTGATGACTTGTTCCCCACTGAAGGGAGCTTTAAGGATGTTGGTGAGAGTGCTTGATATTGTTGGCCTGGCTATTGTTATTATGATAGGTTGAATGTCTTGGGTTGTTTGTTCAGTAGCTTTCATACCTTAGGAACTTTTATCTATATGTTAACTATTGAGATTTCAGGCTTGTCATGCTATTTGATAGTGAATGATTCCAACACGCCACCTCCAATGTGAGAATAAGCTTAGATCCAACTAAGCAACCTCTAAGATATTTTCTCCCCCTCAAAGTCGACCCATCCATTTCAAAGATGGCAACATTTAGCAGCTTTGTTGATACATTGGATTGGATGATGGATTGAGTGTTCTCCATGGTAGAAATCCTTGTTCTTAAGTTAGGGATGCAAGAGTATCCCAGTCTCTTTGAAATATCAGTTAATTTTTTTAGTTCTTGATGTATCCTTCAGCAGTCGACTAATCTATATTCAGCCTCAAGATCATTTTTGAGAGACTAAGAGATATTAGAACACCGAGACATCACGTCACCGATGTTTAATTGAGTAGCTTTTAGCTTTGTGAGTACTTCTGCTAGTTTATCATTTTTGAGTAGTTATATGAGCTAATCCAATTTTCTTAAAGCCTCAATGTCCAAAGTAACAATTTCTTACACGGTTATCTTCCGTGCAAATTCTCTTGAATGGTTTTCAAATCATAATCAAGACATTTCTTAGTCTTTGTTTTGAAAACAATTTGATCTTTGTTGATATCACTGATGAACTCCATTTGATTGTCAATGATGTCCATAATGTCCTTATGAGTCTCATCATGCTTTCCTACATACTTAGCCAATTATTTGAGAACTTCAACGACCTTGGAAGAAAGATCCGCATGCCTAACAACCATATCCTTAACCATCTTGTCATAAAGGTGTTGGAAGACACCCCTAATAGTCTGAGACACCACCTTAGACCCTTTGGGAAGTGCCCTGAAGCCTTAGGGCCCTGTGTCTTAGATTTAGGATTAGCCACAGTCAAAGACTTCTTCTTACCCTTCTTGGGAGAAAGGTGAGGAAGGGACACTAATGATTCAAGACCAATTACATTGGTCATGAATTCCGTCATTTAAATCAGAGATACTTCAGATTGGTTCTTAGAAAAGTTTGATGAACTTAAGATGGCGGGTTTAAGCCCGGAAATTTCATTTTGAGTGTTAAGAGAACGCGGTAACCTTTTTAAGGCATAATATATAAATCTTGGGTAAGACACATACTTTTGTCTTAAATTGTTTAGGATCCAGGTTACGAGATCATTATTAATTCTCCTATGTTAATCTTTTCCAGTCATCCGGCAAGGGAATTCTTTGTTGAGGTTGAGGTTGAGCATTCACATTTAAGGGAGGACTAGAAGCAAGTGGTGAGGAGAACTCATTCATTCTTGATTGGAAAGAAGTGGAGGTAGAACCATATGAATGGTTAGTACCATGGGTTGAGTTAGTCTTCCATGAAGAAAGTGGTGGTGAAAGTGATGAAGAGATGAGAATAGGTGAGGCTTCACTTTTTGGTTTGTGAGAAGATAGAGAGCCAAGTTTAGGGAACTTGAAATTCATCTTAAGGATTCTTTTGGATGAGGAAGTTTTGGAGGAATTGGATGTTTTAGTGGATACCATGGTTGTATGTTAAGGTTTAGAGAAGAGTTGAAGGGATGAAGAACACAATCAACAATGGAGGGTTTAAGAAGAGAAAGGGATGATCCAAACTAGTAATAGGTTAAAATCATTTATGTGAACAATGAAATTAGGTAGCCTAGTTTAGGTAAGTGCAAGTGTTTGCAAAAATTTTATCAAAGTTCTACACAGATTAAGGAAAACAATGTAAAGCAAAGATTCTGTCGACACAGTACTAAGCGGTTCCTTACGTAGGCCCGCGGTTCTTTATCGCTAAGGAACCGCGGGTTTGATATGGAACCGCGACCAGAAGTGTTCAAAAATAGCACTTCCTCAAACTTTTGCTAGCCCAGATTTTATACCAAGGTTTATCAAGCCAAAGTGAACTAAAAATAAAAAAACTAGGAGGCTATCAAACACACAAGATGCACAGAGCCATGCAAATCGAAAGATCGATACCATGGATAATTAGGATTAAAATACTAGATAATCCAAACAGAAATTGTTAGTTAAAGAATACATAACATCCACAAAGTAAAGATAAAGGAGATTAAGTACAACAATCCAAACATGTTTACACACATGTTAGTCACTCAAGAGTGGTATATATCATTTATCTATGAGAATTTCCTCCTTGCCTTGATTCACTTCTTATTCGATCTTGAAGATGAAGATTGAGACAATACTGATAGTCTGAATCAATGTCTAGTGAAGACAATTGAGAGATGGATGATGACAAGTCATAACAAGGATTGAGAGAATTGTCTTGTGAGACATCTTCATTTAACTCATGCGTGGGTACCGAAGAGACATTCCCTTCAATAGGAAGCATGACTCGATCCACGGAGTGAAAAGATGAACGATTTAGAGGAGGAAAGTCAAAAAGAACTCTCTTAAGAAGCCGTGAGAGAATCATGGCATAAGGAAGAGTAGAACGAGATCCATTGAGAACAAATCTTATTCTTCTAGCTATGAAAATTGCAAGGTTGTATGGAGTAGTTGTAGCAACACAAATACACAATACAACATATGTGCAAGACAAGCGGGCACATGGTTGCGATCACCATCCAAACACATTGCATTTTACCTAATGATTTCGGCCCAAGGGATCATAAAATCAATAAGATCGCTAGTTAGTATTTCCCAGGGAGTGAAAGCACGAAATTCTCCTTCAAAATTACCAAGAATAGGATGTTCACGAGGTTTAGCAAGGGCACGAGAGATGGCCGAAGCCGAAGGAATCTCGGTCACATAATGCACATCAATAGGGGCCGATTCTAAGTGGTTTAAACCCCAAGCATAGATGAACCTACATTGACATTCGTATGGAACTTTGAGAATCTTACCAAATTCCTCAAGAGTGTACACAAAGGATTTCCCCTTGATGGAAAATCTTATAGATAGACCATTGTTGATGCACATTAGTTTGAACGAGTTAAAGAATTCCATGAGGAAAGAAGGAAAGATTGGCTCATCTATATCAAGCAAACAATCAAAGCCAATGGTATTGAACATGAATCGAATGAAGTCAAGTCCAAGAAAGTTAGAAGGAACAATACGTCCTTCATGGAAACAATGAGATTCAAGACTATGATAAGTATTTTGAGTAGAGCGAGTTTGATTAAACAAAGAAAGATTAGGCATGTAACTTCTAGTAAGTAGGTAGTCATTTTGATATCCTGAAGTCATGATAGTACCTAAAAATAAATACAAAAGTATTTCCCCAATTACTCATATGTTACATATAAACCAAATATCAAAAAGATGAGAATGTGTTTAATCAATCTCTTGACAAACCAAGGTTTAATCCTTATCATTCTCATATTCACAATGTACCAAGTTCATCATCAATAATGACACATTGACCATGTAAGATCAATGATGAATTTGAACATTGGTTTTTCAAAACAAGGTTTTTAGGTAAGCATTTAACAATGCCATTACCAACTTGTTCATGGGTTCATATCAATTCCATCAATCAACCAAAACTATTTAGTCAAAATTTGGATTTGTTCTACAAATGGGTTTTAGTGAAATCTCAATGAATATGAACCTAAGGAATCATAGTAACAATACTATGTCAACTCTTATTCCTAGTAAGGTTCTAATTCAATGTCAATTTTAAAAAGCCCCAATTATGAATGTATGAACCCTAGAACAAATTAGATGAAATTGAAAGAAACGACTTACAGATAATTGATCTTTGATGAAGGATGAGTGAAACCCACAATTAGAAATCAATAAATCTTGAGTAATTGAAGGTTTTTGAAAAACAACAATAGTGGAAAACTGAGTATTTTTGTCGGCTGTGTGTGTGAAGGAGAGAGTGGGTTTTGTTTGAAAAGATGTATTATAATAAACTTGGCGCTTTGGCGAAGTTTCTGCCCGCGGTTCCTTATCGATAAGGAACCGCGGGCAGAAACTGGCGCTTTGTCGAAGTTTATGCCCGCGGTTCCTTATCAATAAGGAACCGCGCATTAGAACCGCGCCTGATAAGGAACCGCCTACAGTGGCTGGTTTTTATCAAAGAAAAACAAAGAATTTTTTGAAAGCCAAAATTTTTAAAGTACTTAAAAATATATCTTAAACCTTTTAGAATATCATTGGACCACCACAACACTAGGTAATAATGCTTTATTGAAGGATTACGAGTTGAATCGAGATAGGAAAACACCGAAACGGAAAAACGACTACTCGTAGCAAAGAGGCAAAGGGGAGAGGAGTCAAGGGAAGTGAATCAAGACCAAGATCATTTCTCAAGAGACAAATGACATTCTTCAAATCGAGGAGACGAAGAGCTTGTGTCATATATAGTGGTTTAAGACGTGCCTTTCCGGCGAAAGTCTAAACGGCTTTAGTAATAAATTATACCAAGCAGTTTGATGCATAAATAAGATCATTTTCAAGAGTAGTCTTACTCTATTTCAAAACATGAGCAAAGTATAGATTCACTTTCTCTCCCACATGATCGGATAATTATTGCTAGGATTAACAATAACAATATCCTTGGAATATTTCAATTCCAAATGTGTAAAATCCACCTACAACTTAATGAATTAGTTTGGTATCTCAAGGGATTCACTAATCATCCTAGAGATGAGCTTAATTGCACAAGTTACACATGATATTGGGCCTACTAACCGTAAGGGTGCAAACCATGGAAATCATGCTTGATACTTTAAGATTCTACTAACTCACCCTACATCTCCATAATGAGTCAAGTATCCAAGCAATGAAGGTTTGAGAGGGAAAAAGGAAAGAATCACAAACCATAAGTAAATGTCAAGGCAAGGATGCCAAGAACAAGCATATAGTCAATTAATGATCAAAAGAATGATCAATTGGGCGTGTGGAAGAACGAAAGCGTACCTTGGCCACAAATTGCATTCCAAGCTTTCAAGGAACCAATGCAAAGCCCAACTATGACTAATAGTGACTACTAAGTCTTCAAGGACTAGTATCACTCCTACCCATCTTGATATCATCATTCAATGATGTTGGAAATCAAAGAAGATGAGTCTTCTACAAGTGTAAGTAACTCAATCCACAATCAATAGAATGATTTATCTTCATGAGTACCTACACATAACAAGATGCAAACTAGTAGATACATTTCAAGAGTACATCTAAAATGCATTAATACTACTAATCTAAATGAGATGCAATATTATCAACTTAAAAGGCTTATTTTCAATAAAAAACAGTTTTGACCAAAGAAAAACTTTAGTACAACTTAACCTTCTAATTTGAGGAGACAATGGATCGATCCAAGTTATAAAGTACTATATACTTCAAAGATCTTATGTTACCATCGCTCTGATACCAATTGTATAAACTAGAAGGGGGGTTGAATAGTTTCTCATGGGTTTATCTCCTAACTAAAATTCCTTTCAATTAGGTGAGTGCAAAAACTATCTTTTACTTGAAAGCAAGTTGCATAACGATTGGGTTCAATACTAATGCAGTAACAATGTGTAGTAAGTATAATTATAATGAATGTAAGTAATGAGTAAGGAAAGAAACAACCTAGTAGGAAGACACCAAGATTTATAGTGGTTCGGCAACGAGGCTCTATCCTCGTTCTTACTCCACTCCTCGAGTACACCTTACTCGAGATTTCCACTATATCCACAAGCTCCCTTCTTGGCGGAGAAAACCTTACAACGTCGCTTATATTATTTTTCGACACTAAGCTAAATGTAGAGACCTAATCTTAGCTAGGACCAATCTACACAACGTCTACATTATTTTTCGACACTAAGCTAAATGTCGAGACCTAATCTTAGCTAGGACCAATCTACACAACGTCGCCCACTTCACCATTTTACGACACAAGGCTAGATGTCGAGTTCTAATCCAAAGCTAGAACCAATATTCACAACGTTGCCTACTTCACCATTTTCTGACACAAGGCTAGATGTCGAGTTCTAATCCAAAGCTAGAACCAATCTTCACGACTCTTCACTTTGAAGCTAAGTGAGAACTTCACACAACACAACTACATATCACTTTATAGTTTAGTGAGAACTTACAAGACACAACCACATCACTTTATAGTTTAGTGAGAACTAACACAACTTATTACAACTCAACTAAACATATCCAAGTACACACATGTAGCTTAGATCTACACAACACAAATCCAAGCACACACATGTGCAAAGGATTTACAGAACTCTAATACAAGTATTCACAAATAGCTTGGATGAACACAACTAGTCCAAGTATTCACAAATACATTGGATCTACACAAGACACAAATAAACAAATGATAAACATGACTAGATCTTTAGGAGAAGGTGATCTTCATCAAAGCTTCATCTTTAATCACATCACAAGTGTGTGAGTGATCTTCTCTTTGGACAAGGTAAAGAAGGAGATCAAGAGGATAATCATGAGTAAACATACTTAACACATTAAGTGATCATTTACAAATGACTAGGATTAGATAGGAGATAGAAGGCTGAAAGAGATGTACAAAAGGGTTAATGAGAATGCAGATTTGATCCACTATTTATAGAAGACAAATGCCAACGACTATTTGGGGCGTTCCTTATCTACCTAGGCGGTTCCTTATCGATAGGAAACCGCGTAGGCACTTAAGGAACCGTAGGTAGTAGACTCCGCTCCTTTTTGTCTTTTAGTGAATTTGAAATATCTGAGGCTGTTTAAACCTTCAAAGGATATTCTTATGGCATTTGGAATATGCCATATTCAAATTTACATTTTCATTTTAATAAAACGTTTTCTTAAAAATAAATTTTATTAAAAATCTTTTGTTACATTTGACTAAAGTGAGTTTTAAGGCTAATCAGTTTTATGATCACTAAGCATGATTAAGATATGTTAGTATAATGATTATTACCTTGATGATAGTGTTTGTTAGATAATTCATTTTATGATTGTGTTTGACAATAAATGTCTTTGTAATTTGTCGTGATCAAAACTAAGAAAGATTAATTAATACTAACAATATTTTTAGGCATTTCTTTGTATTAACACACTTGTTTTTATCTTCATCAAACAAGTAAAGGCATCCAGATTCACTCCAAGTCTTCAAAGTTATCCACTTGGTCAAGTCTTTAATGTAACATTTATCCTCATCGAAACCAACTAACAACTTATTGTCTTTAATCATTTTATTAACACACAATAGACGCACACAATATCCAGGAACAACTAAGAAATCATACAGAATAACATTATTAGAAAATTTTGAGTTTCACACATGGCTTATAGTAGCAAGTGTGTTATTACGATGTCCCACAGTTAAGTTTAGATTAGTTACATCAATAACATTAAATAGTGGAAACAGTTAGATGTTGATTAGCCCTAGAATCTATGATCCACCACAAAGTAATAGTTTGTATAATAAATTTTGTGTTTTTATAATAAAATATAAAGAAATTAATGTTGAACCAAGCATTTCCTTTAAAAGCGAATGTCCTACCTGCCATGTTGGCATGAGTAACCTCTATGGAAGAATCATTGATCAAATTGAGGAGTTTCATCATCTGTTCACTGGTGAAAGAAGAAAGAGCATTATAAACTGCTGTTTGTCAAGCTAGAAGGATATCCAGTTAACTCAAAACATTTGTCTATGCTATGCCCAGTCATACTATGGTTTTTGCACACCAAGTTAGGATTGAGCCCTTTATTGTAAGTATTATGACTAGTTTATCTAGAGTTACTCGTGTTGTTACAATTAAATTTGCTTCAGTTACAAGATTTAACAACAAAAGATGTAACATTGATTTTGCAATCAGTACCACTAGAAGGTTTAAGGATCCTTCTATGAGATTCCTCTCTAGACATTATGGCATATGGATATATCACATCACAAAGGGGGTTACTAGTGAGAAGACAGTTCTAACGGACTCGTAACAATCATCTAGACCCATTAGAAACTACATCAACTTCATTATTGATGCAACACCAACTCAGTGCTAGCAGCACTAGAACACTTAACTTGACAAGTACATTTAGGTAATTTAGTAACAACAACAAACTATCTCAAAAGAGAGTTAAGCCTATGATAATAATCTACTACCACATTTTATAATAGAGTTAATTTTTAAGAAATCTTTTAGACAATAGAACCATCAACCTTATCATAAGTTTCATACAATTCGTTCCAAATATAAGCAACATTTCAGAATAAACCAATCTAATGTAAACATCTTGAGAAACACAATTCATAATTCAAGTTAGAACCATAGGATCACGTCTATCCCATTGGGCATGCAACACATTACTACTAGTAAATGATTCTCTTAGACAAGTACAAACAACAAATTCATACTTATTTTTTTGCTTATAGAGCCAATTTCATAGCACTATTACACATTCTTTAAATTTTAGTACCAAGAAGTTTGAAAGGAATTAATACAGAACTAGTTCTATCACTATCTTGAACATGAAAAGGATTACCAATATCTAAATTGTTAATCAAAACAGGTGGGTTAGACCCACCAGCAACACCGCTCATAATGGATCAAAATAAAGTAGGAAGCAACAACAAGAAGCAAGGCAAGAAACAAACAACAAATAACAAAGCACAACAAGTAGACGTAAATAAAACCGATAGAAACTTAACACACAAAGCGCAAAAAAACAACAACAAACAATCAACCATAAAATGAGTGTTGCAATCTCTACAAATACACTGTTGCAATCTCTACAAATACACTGTTGCAATCTCTACAATTCTAGTGTTGCAATCTCCACAAGACCTCTCAAAACCTACTACCCGTCAATCTAAACAGAGAATAAAGAACAACACATACTCAAGCAGTCAAAATTAAAGCTCGAGGACTGAGGTTGACCAGAGTAGATATCCACACCAATCAAGTTAAAGGGTCAATGTGTTAATCACCCTGTTTGCACCCTCTTTGGACCAAGATTTGACCTAAGCTTAGAGATAAGAGGACTTACACACACACACACACACACACACACACACACACAGAGAGAGAGAGAGAGAGAGAGAGAGAGAGAGAGAGAGAGAGAGAGAGAGAGAGAGAGCAACAATCACCCACACACTTAATTCACTTAGTCCACTATGCAGATGAGCACCAAAAACCAAGATCCCAAAAAAACCAAATTAAGGTTTCAAGAAACCCTAATTTCATAACTTTAAAAAAGCGAAAGATCTTTACTGTAGCACCTCCAGAACACCAACCAACACCATCCGTAAGCATTAGAAACATGATATTACTAGATCGAGAGCCTACTCTCTGATACCATGTTAAAAATACAAACCATTAACATGAATACTAGGTTTATCATTCAACCAACATCCTTTAGTAATATAAATAAAGTTAAAGTTACAAAATAAAGATTAGTCTCCAATCATGTGCCAATTGTATGAATACTAAAAAAATAGATAATCGTTCCAACTAGGTTGATCAGTAACTCTAATGAGATAAGAAAGTGTATATATTGAAGGATGATGCCAAACACCCCTTGAGCTTTAGGAAATGATAAACAAACACCAAAATGAGTATGAAAATGATAGTTTTACAAAACACAAAACACAAAATAGGACTAACACAACACTTGTTAGTTTGATAGTTTTACAAATTTAACTTATTTACGTAAGTATCAACAATCTAATAACAAATGTCTAGCAATGTTTTTACGCAAGTACTGCGATTATAACTTATTTTTATGATTAATACTAGTACATGTCGTATGTTAAATATAATTAATCAAACGAAAGAAATAATATTTGATCATATATTAAGTTTCTTAATAATAATAATAGCATATATATATATGTGTTTCAAACAGTACCCATCATTCGATATTTCAGCACCAACTTATGGACATTTAGAATTTGAGATCCCCTTGTGAAAAAACACTAGAATTTGATCAGCTTACTTAGCCAAAATGTATACATGAGTGATCTATAAACCTTTTCGCGGCACGTAAATAAATATGACGAGACGTCGAAGGGGAGGAGGAGGAGGAGGAGGCTCGAGAAAGCCAACAGATTCATCGTGTCAGCCTCATAAAACAGAAGAGAAAGAGCCCGATAACGATATATGTAATGATGTCGATCATGATCATAATAACGGTAAGAAAGCGAAAAAGAAGAAGAAGAAATGGAGGTGCATTGACAGTTGTTGTTGGATGATCGGATCCATTTGTTCCATTTGGTGGTTTTTATTGTTTCTGTACAATGCCATGCCTGCGTCGTTTCCTCACTACGTCACCACTGCCATCACTGGCAAAATACCCGACTCACCTGGTGTCAAATTGCATAAACAAGGTTTGAAGGCTAAGCACCCTGTTGTTTTTGTTCCCGGCATTGTCACTGGTGGCCTTGAGTTATGGGAAGGTCATCCCTGCATGGATGGCTTGTTTAGAAAGAGGCTTTGGGGTGGCACCTTTGGCGAACTCTATAAAAGGTTACCTTCTTATTCATATTTCAATTCAGCGTACGATTTCTTTTTAGGTCTTGATATTGAGAAAGGTTATACATGATTAAGTGGTGCGGCGTTTAGCTTGTTTGATTCTTTAGTGACATGCATCACATACAACATGTTTAGGATGTTCTTTCATCTATTCGCGTTTAGACCTTTGAAATGCACATAAGACCTCAATTAGGATCATCCTTGGATAAAACACTTGATGTATCGGTTTGAGGTATAATACATAACAGTCGGACTTTTATATAAACTCAACTGTTTGGTAGCTTGCTTCAAATTTTTAAACCTCGTTTCTGTAGTGTGGTCTTCTTAATCTCCATAAAGACGGATGGCAGGTTGATGTAGTGTGGTCTTCTTAATCTCCATCTAACTTTATGCCTCGGAAAACTTCAGTCATCTTCGCTCTTATATACTACACACTATCTCCAATATTGCCTTGTAAGTAGTCTAAGTAGCGCTGCACTATTAGTGTCTTTTTGTAGATTGTTGGTTCTACCAAAAGGTAAACAGGAACATCCTGTCACAACCTTCGTACTTAGTTTGGCACATGGTTGTGAAACTTCAATACTGCAAGAAGAACTTCTGCCAGTTGGAAAAAAAGTGAACCATAATGGACGATCACTTACAAGAGTTAGGGCTATTTGGAGCAGCTGTGCAGACCCGTAGAAGTTAAAATATGTGAGAAAGGTGTATGTCATATTGATGCTCACTTTATATTGTGTAGGCCATTATGTTGGGTGGAACATATGTCGTTGGATAACGAAACTGGGCTTGATCCTCCTGGTATAAGAATAAGGCCAGTATCTGGACTCGTGGCAGCTGATTACTTTACCGCCGGGTATTTTGTATGGGCAGTTTTGATCGCCAATCTGGCTAGCATTGGATATGAAGAGAAAAACATGTACATGGCCGCTTATGATTGGCGGATATCCTTTCAAAATACCGAGGTATCCCTACAATCGTCTACAAACGTATGATTATGTAGTACCTTGTAATTTCTAAAACTATAAAATGATTATTAGGTACGAGATCAGACTCTAAGCCGGATGAAAAGCAATATAGAGTTGATGGTAGCTACAAGTGGTGAGAAGGTCGTTGTGATTCCACATTCGATGGGCACACTCTACTTCTTGCATTTTATGAAATGGGTTGAAGCACCACCTCCCTTAGGCGGTGGTGGCGGATCAGATTGGTGCGCTAACCACATTAAGGCTGTCATGAATATAGGTGGCCCGTTCTTGGGGCTCCCAAAAATCGTTGCAAGCCTATTTTCTTCAGAAGGCAAAGATATTGCTGTCGCCAGGTATATTCTAGCTTTGATGTTTAAGATAGTTCGTCTCAGTGAGGTTTCTGATTGTATATCTTACATGGATACAGGATGGTTGCACCCGGTTTTCTCGATAAAGATATATTCGGTTTACAGACTTTACAACATGCGATGAGAATGATGCGTTCTTGGGATGCAACAATGTCTTTAATACCAAAAGGCGGGGACACTTTTTGGGGTGCACTCGATTCAGCTCCGGAAGACGGTCATGAATGTGCTTCCATAAATCCAAAAACAAACAAAACTTCGAAACCCGTTAACTATGGGAGAATGATATCTTTTGGGAAAGATGTTGCTGAATTACATTCATCAAAGATCAATAGAGTGGACTTCAGGGTAATCTTTTGTACTAATTAACTTTTACGTCATCTGCAATATGTATTGATTTTGAAGTTGCTAGCTTTTGAAATTGTAGGGTTCTGTTAAAGGTTTTAGCTTTGCAAACACAACGTGTCGGGATGCATGGAATGAATATCATGATATGGGAACCGAGGGTGTGAAGGCTGTTGTTGATTATAAAGTTTACACAGTTGAAGCTGTTTTAGACCTTTTGCAATTTGTAGCTCCAAGGATGATGAAGCGCGGTAGTGCTCATTATTCATATGGAATTGCAGACAATTTAGATGATAAAAAGTACGAGCATTATAAATACTGGTCAAATCCCTTAGAAACCACATTGCCAAACGCCCCGGATATGGAGATATTTTCAATGTATGGAGTTGGATTAGCGACAGAAAGAGCGTACATTTATAAATATATTCCAGCAGCTGAATGCTGCTATATTCCTTTCCAGATTGATACCTCTGCAGAAGGTGGAACCGAGCAAACCTGTTTAAAAAACGGGGTATTTTCTGTTGATGGAGATGAAACAGTTCCGACACTGAGTGCAGGATTCATGTGTGCTAAAGGTTGGAGGGGAAAAACTAGGTTCAATCCTTCGGGTATAAAACAATATGTACGAGAGTACAATCATGCACCGCCAGTAACTCTACTAGAAGGAAGAGGTACACAGAGTGGCGCACATGTCGATATTATGGGTAATTTTGCTTTAATAGAAGATATTATACGAGTAGCAGCTGGATCTAATGGGACAGACATTGGAGGCGATCGAGTCTACTCCAACATTTTCAAGTGGTCTGAGAAGATCAACCTACAACTATAACACCTGTGAGTTTATATAGTTATTTTCACTAAAAAGGCTAGCCGTTAAAGAAAATCACTATGTATACATACATACACTGCTGTTTAGCCGATAATATATGATTGTGACAGATCCTTGTAGATTCAGCAGAATGTTTCTAAGCTATGAATGATCTTTTCAACATGTTAAATATTTGTCTCTTTTAATGTTTAATAAATGATCGGAGTGGTCGATTGATTATTTGTCACTACATCGTATTTGTCTCTTTTAATGTTTAATAAATGATCGGAGTGGTCGATTGATTATTTGTCACTACATCGTTTGTTGTTGATTATGATAACTGTACGATGTAATATGGTGTAATGCTATTGTCTTGTTTTTCAGCAATCAAGCTTAGACATGTAAATCTATTGACCTTCTCGCGTGTGAAGAGAGGTGCACCACGCGTGAAGCACGGTAAATGTTTTGATAAAATGAAAAAGAGGATTATCTAATGCAAAGAGATTACAAAAATATAAAAGTCATGGATTTCACATGATCCATACTGCACATAAAAAAAGTCCATTCGTAATGATACGAGTTGCATGATTATTTACCTAATCAAAAGTCCATTCGTACGTTGTTGCAGGTCAGGGACAGAAAATTGCATATGTAAAGAATCCATTTATGTGTGAGCATTCTGTTCCTGATCAATCCAACCACACAAACGACCCGATATTTTAAGACAACCAAATACACGTAGATCTGAACCTTAACGAAACTGGAACCGTTCAGCTTCCAAACGAGAGCGAGCCTGCGAATTCAGAAAGTCACAACTGCAATCTCGTTGACATGGCCAAGGCTTGATAAAACTCCTCGAAGCAACTCTTCTTCAATATCCGATTCATTTTTTCCAACTTCTTCCGCAAATTGGTCGGTTACCATGAAATTCAAGTCAGCTTTAACTAGAGAAGACACATTTTCCAACAAAATATACTCCAAATAAGTCTTTCCTTCTATTGTTAGTGTCTATATAAGGAGCATTGATTTCGATAGTATGTATATAGTATTCCGCCTCAGGATAGTGATAACCATAACCAGAGATAACCAAGTTCTTAACACTCTTTGAAGTAACATCAATCCGCTCAAAACCACAAAAATTACTCAACTGCAAAGTTTCCAGGAAAGGACTTCGGGCTAATATATTTCCAATTGAATCTTCATCTAATTTTCCTTCATCAATACACAAAAACTTAAGTTTATCACGACGAATAGCACCATTTGGAGAATTAAATACACAACGCAGTAGTTTCATACCCACAGAACATGTATCATCCAAAAACAACTCATCATCATAGCTAAATCTTTTGTAAGTTTCCAAATCACATGACAAGCGTTCAAGTACTCCAAAGTTTCCAAACAAGGACTTGGGAATACGCCCGGAAAGATGACAATTGTTCAACTCCAAAGTTTCCAAACAAGGACTTCGGGAAAATATTTTTCCTATTAAATCTTCATCTAATCTTCCTTCGTAAATACACAAAAACTTAAGTTTATCCAAACGAATAGCACCATTAGGCGGATTAGATACACAACGCGGAAGTCTCATACCCAGAGAAGAATCGTAAGTTTCTAAAAACAACTCATCGTCATAGCTAAATCTTTCGTAAGTTTCCATTTTACATGACAAATGTTCAAGTACACCAAATTTTTCAAACAAGGACTTCGGGATACGCTCGTAAAGATGACAATCGTTCAACTCCAAAGTTTCCAAACAAGGACTTCCGGATAATATTTTTCCTATTAAGTCTTCATCTAATCCCACGCGGTCAATATGCAGAAACTTAAGTTTATCCCACCGAATAGCACCATCAGGAGGATTAAATACACAATTTGAAACTTCCAAACTTATAAGACATGAATTGTTGAAAAACAACTCATCATTACAAAATTGACTATCCCTCAACCCGTTCATTATCCTCAAATCAATCTCTTGAACATTCCGCGTAATGGCATAATGTATCCAACTATTGAGTTGCAACGTAGGCAGGTGAACGTTCATAATTTGGATTTTTAATTTTTTAATGTTGACATCGGTAGGACATTTAGTTAGGGTTTTAAAAGTAGTTGGTGAGACGATCATCACGATGACCTCTGACATCGTCGCCTAGGAAAACGAGAGAAGGAAGTCGAGTCCAGAGATGCTGCCATTGTTTGGAGATAGTAGTTGTTGTTCTAATCACCTCTTTTGTGGACATGAATCTCTCTTCTTGTGTTTCTTTGTCCATGATTTTGATTCTGGATATGATTTCGAGTAATAAGTCATCCGGTAACGAGCTGATTATATCTTCTTCGGCCATGAATAAATTTAGGTTTACGGAGTTATGATGGTCTCCAAGGTGATAGATAATGGAGTATTTATAGACCCTAAACTTGGAGTGAAAGTAATAAATTAAGAAAACTTGAAGTACGAGCACAATTACTTACTTACCAAAATAAGCTATTTAAGCCAATTCATCGACCCATTTGTCCAGCACAACCCAAATCGATCCATTCAGAAGTTAAGGGTCCATATCGCCACGTCTACAGAAAAACTTGCAAGGCAAATAAAAGCCGCAAGCGGAGCACGTTTCTAGCATCTTCATAATGTTAACACAGGTTCGGTTTTCGGGTCGGGTTTGGTTCAACCCGTCAAAAAGATTCAAAAAATTTGACGATATTGGCTAACAACGCGGCTAGTGGAGAAGAATTGATATTGTACAGTCATGTGTTACCTAATAGCTCGAGGGGACCTAATATAGTGACACCCAGAGATATTGAAGCCCTATGTGATTCATACAAGCTGATTAATTAATAGCCTAATCTCGTACCATAAATTCATACTTAATCATGGCGCTTTACTAACAATACATAAACAAATTAGAAAAAAAAATGTAAATAACTTTATAAATACTACTTGGGTCGAGTTAGATATAATGATTCTTAGCAAGCTCGAGTTTGAAATTTACAATACGTAAAATACTTCACAAGCCTAGGTTTGTGTTGCAGTTTTCGGACAATGTATGTGGCCGATCATCACTTGCCATTTACCTTTTACATACCCTCGTTTAAATTGTAGGGTTCTGTAAAAGCTTTTAGCTTTGCAAGCACAACGTGTCGGGATGCGTGGAATGAATATCATGATATGGGAACCGAGGGTGTGAAGGCTGTTGTTGATTATAAAGTTTACACAGTTGAAGCTGTTTTTGACCTTTTGCAATTTGTAGCTCCAAGGACGATGATTAAAAGTACCGTCTAATCCCTTAGAAACCAGATTACCAAACGCCCCGGATATGGAGATATTTTCAATGTATGGAGTTGGATTAGCTACAGAAAGAGCGTACATTTATAAATATATTCCAGCAGCTGGATGCTGCTATATTCCTTTCCAGATTGACACCTTTGCAGACGGTGGAACCGATCAAACTTGTTTAAAAACGGGGTATTTTCTGTTGATGGAGACGAAACAGTCCCGACACTGAGTGCAGGATTCATGTGTGCTAACGGTTGGAGGGGGAAAAACTAGGTTCAATCCTTCGGGTATAAAACAATATGTACGAGAGTACAATCATGCACCGCCAGTAACTCTACTAAAAGGAAGAGGTACACAGAGTGGCGCACATGTCGATATTATGGGTAATTTTGCTTTAATAAAAGATATTATACGAGTAGCAGCCGGATCTAATGGGACAGACATTGGAGGCGATCAAGTCTACTCCAAAATTTTCAAGTGGTCTGAGAAGAACAACCTACAACTATAACACCTGCGAGTTCATATATTTTCACTAAAAAGGCTAGCCGTTAAAGAAAAATGACTATGTATACATACATACATTGCTGTTTATCCGATAATATATGATTGTGACAGATCCTTGTAGATTCAGCAGAATGTTTCTAAGCTACGAATGATCTTTTCAAAATGTTAAATATTTGTCTCTTTTAATTTAATGTTTAATAAATGATTATGATAACTCTACGATGTAATATCGAGTCTTAGTTTTCGGAAATCAAGATTAGACATGCAAATTTATTAGCCTTCTCACATGTGAAGAGTGGCACACCACGCGTGAAGCACGGAAAACGTGTTAATAAAATGAAAAAAGGATTATCTAATGCAAAAGAGATTACAAAAATGTATAAGTCATGGATTTCACATGATTCATGCATACTGCACATAAAAACACATTAAATCTGACAGGATAGGAGTTATGTTTGCTAGCCGTATGACGCAGCAGTTGAATGATTATCTACCTGATCAAAAGTCCATTCGTACGTATTGTTGCAGGCCGGGGACAGAAAATTGTAAATGTAAAGAATCCGTTTAAGTGTGAGCATTCTGTTCTAATCAATCCAGCCACAAACACGGCTAAATATTTTAAGAGATCTGAACCTTAATGAAACTTGAAACCTTCAGCTTCCAAACGAGCACGAGCCCGCCAATTCAAAGAGAAAGTCTCAACTGCAATCTGTTTGACATGGCCAAGGCTTGATAAAAGTCCTCGAAGCAGTTCTTCTTCTATATCCGATTCATCTTGTAGAACTTCTTCCGCAAATTGGCAGGTTACCATGATCATCAAGTCAGCTTTAACTAGAGAAGACACATTTTCCAACAAAATATACTCCAAATAAGTCTTTCCTTCTATTGTTAGTGTCTATATAAGGAGCATTGATTTCGATAGTATGTATATAGTATTCCGCCTCAGGATAGTGATAACCATAACCAGAGATAACCAAGTTCTTAACACTCTTTGAAGTAACATCAATCCGCTCAAAACCACAAAAATTACTCAACTGCAAAGTTTCCAGGAAAGGACTTCGGGCTAATATATTTCCAATTGAATCTTCATCTAATTTTCCTTCATCAATACACAAAAACTTAAGTTTATCACGACGAATAGCACCATTTGGAGAATTAAATACACAACGCAGTAGTTTCATACCCACAGAACATGTATCATCCAAAAACAACTCATCATCATAGCTAAATCTTTTGTAAGTTTCCAAATCACATGACAAGCGTTCAAGTACTCCAAAGTTTCCAAACAAGGACTTGGGAATACGCCCGGAAAGATGACAATTGTTCAACTCCAAAGTTTCCAAACAAGGACTTCGGGAAAATATTTTTCCTATTAAATCTTCATCTAATCTTCCTTCGTAAATACACAAAAACTTAAGTTTATCCAAACGAATAGCACCATTAGGCGGATTAGATACACAACGCGGAAGTCTCATACCCAGAGAAGAATCGTAAGTTTCTAAAAACAACTCATCGTCATAGCTAAATCTTTCGTAAGTTTCCATTTTACATGACAAATGTTCAAGTACACCAAATTTTTCAAACAAGGACTTCGGGATACGCTCGTAAAGATGACAATCGTTCAACTCCAAAGTTTCCAAACAAGGACTTCCGGATAATATTTTTCCTATTAAGTCTTCATCTAATCCCACGCGGTCAATATGCAGAAACTTAAGTTTATCCCAACGAATAGCACCATCAGGAGGATCAAATACACAATTTGAAACTTCCAAACTTATAAGACATGAATTGTTGAAAAACAACTCATCATTACAAAATTGACTATCCCTCAACCCGTTCGTTATCCTCAAATCAATCTCTTGAACGTTCCGCGTAATAGCATAATGTATCCAACTATTGAGTTGCAACGTAGGCAGGTGAACGTTCATAATTTGGAGTTTTAATTTTTTAATGTTGACATCGGTAGGACATTTAGTTAGGGTTTTACTGATAAACGAAAAGTAGTTGGTGAGACGATCATCACGATGACCTCTGACATCGTCGCCTAGGAAAACGAGAGTAGGAAGTCGAGTCCAGAGATGCTGCCATCGTTTGGAGATAGTTGTAGTTGTTTGAATCACTTCTTTTGTGGACAAGAATCTCTCTTCTTGTGTTTCTTTGTCCATGATTTTGATTCTGGATATGATTTCGAGTAATAAGTCATCCGGTAACGAACTGATTATATCTTCTTCCACCATCATGGTTTTAGGATAAATTTAGGTTTACATAGTTATGATGGTCGATTGGAGTATTTATAAACCGTAAACTTGGAGTGCAAGTAAATAAGGGAAACTTGAAGTACGAGCACAATTACTTACTTACCAAAATAAGCTATTTAAACCAACATTAACAATAGTCTTTATGTGCTAATTCATCGACCCATTTGTCCAGCACAACCCAAATCGACCCATTCAGAAGTTAAGGGTCCATATCGCCACGTCTACAGAAAAACTTGCAAGGCAAATAAAAGCCGCAAGCGGAGCACGTTTCTAGCATCTTCATAATGTTAACACAGGTTCGGTTTTCGGGTCGGGTTTGGTTCAACCCGTCAAACCATTCAAAAAAATTGACGATATTGGCTAACAACGCGGCTAGTGGAGAAGAATTGATATCGTACAGTCATGTGTTACCTAATAGCTCGAGGGGACCTGATATAGTGACACCCAGAGATATTGAAGCCCTATGTGATTCATACAAGCTGATTAATAGCCTAATCTCGTACCATAAATTCATACTAATCATCGCGCTTTACTAACAATACATAAACAAATTAGAAAAAAAAATGTAACAAATAACTTTATAAATACTACTTGGGTCGAGTTAGATATAATGATTCTTAGCAAGCTCGAGTTTGTAATTTACAATACGTAAAATATTTCACAAGCCTAGGTTTGTGTTGCAGTTTTCTTACAATGTATACCTGGTCGATCATCACTTGTCATTTACCTTTTACATACCCTCGTTTATCGTTTATCGTCTAGCAAACTTTTTACTCGTTGTTAACCATACAAGACAAGTAGTCTTATTATCGGTTTCTGTTTTCTATTTTCGAACATCTTGTTTCATAGAGTTAAAATTAAAATAAAATTGTAAAAACAAGAGTTATTCGAATACATTTTGGGACAGCCGGGTAAGAATGTAGATAAAACAAGTATGACACATTATTGCTAGAGAAAAAATAAGTTTTGATATTGAGTTAAGAACTTGCAACAAAGATGATAAATTTAAATTGGTTAAAAGCAGTTAAATTGAAGTGATTGGTTAAAAATGTATATCAAAAAAGAAATACCTATAAAGAGCAATGATGGATTAAAATAAAGTAAATTACACGTATGCAGGGCTGTCAGGACCGACTAAGATCGGATCAGACCGAGGACCGAAATGGTCCGAAACCCCAGACCAAGACCGGACTCAAAGAGTCCGGTCCGGTCCGGGTCGGTCCGGTCCTGTTCGGTACTCGGTCCGGTCCGATCGTATTTGGCAAAATCGACAAGAATTTTTGTAAGATCAAACCGGACCGGACCGGACCGAGGACCGAAATTGTCCAAAACCCCGGACCGAGGACCAGACCGAAATTATACGGTCCGGTTTCTCGGTATAGGTCGGTTTTAGGTCTGCCATGCTCAGCCCCACGTATATGCACTTTGTTTTATTATTTGTCCCGCATGGCTAAAAGGGGAGAGTAATGAAACTTTTATATGTCAAATTTCAATTAAACGCTTCCAGATGTAATCAAAATTAGTTGGTTGTGTCTTTAGCCGTTTTAGTTTTTTTTTAATAAGGACAACAAAATAAAGAGGTTCGGCTTGAGTGTAAGTAGATTTTGGGTCGAGTTTGATTGCACCCACCTAACCACTTTATTATGTAGATTTCGGATCGGGTTTTAGTCGACTCATCTAACCTAAATTTAGTTGGTTATGTTTTTGGTAAATAGATTTTGGGCCGACCATCTGACCATTTTCCTAAGTATTTTGGTCGACCCATTTAAACAGTTAATTAAAAAGATCATACTCGGGTTGGAATAAATTTAGCCGGTCGACCCGTCAATAGTATTCAATATTTTTTTCTCAATTAATAATTATTGTTCGAGCTAGTATGGAAGAAGAGATAACAACTTTACATTTATCTTACACTTTATATGTTCCATACCAGTTATTCTTATAATGTTTGTGCAGAAAATACCACAGACATTGCTAAATAATCTGTTCCTGGTCAAGTGTCACAGAATCACAGCGACTCGAAACCGCAAAAGCAGCAGATAGTTGAACCAATGGCACCTAACAAACTAGATGCACCTGTCGAGAGAGAAGGCGATAGTGTCTCTATGTCAAATGTGGAAAAGAAAGGTGCACTTCACATACTTTTATCTATCTTGGCTATTTTTTACCTGTTGAGAAGCTGTTAGTTGAACCAATGGCACCTAACGACGTGGCTAGCGTAGAAAAATTGGTGGCGGACAGTCGTTTCTTACCTGCAATTGTGGTGGGGAGTACGGTTGGGGACGAGAATAAAGAGTACCTTAAAGCACAAGTAAAACCAACCACAATACTTAGCTTCGGTGGGACAGTGTTGGGGTGAAGCCATCACATGTAGTGGCACCAGAGATATTGAAGCCGGATGTCATTGGGCCCGTAGTCAACATCTTTGCTGGATGGTCTGGTGCTAGCGGACCTGGTGGGCTAAAACTTAAAACGCGCAAAGAAATTAACAAATGTTTTACCTCTGGTACTTACATGTCCTGCCCGTACATTAGTGGGCCTAGCTGTGTTGCTAAAGCAGCACATCTGTAAATGAGTCCTAGTGCCATCAAGTCAGCTCTTATGACCAACACCTATACAATGGACAACACCAACTCGTCTCTAATTCAACTCCTTTTGCCCATGGAGCCGGTTATGTTTTTATCCACGCACAAGGCCATCTCACCAGGCTTTTGTATGATATGTCAACGATTGAGTACATTGCATGCGTGTGTTCATTGGACTATACCATGAAGCAAGTAGAAGCTTTAGTAAACCGTCCAGACGCCAATTATCCATGCTCACAATAAGTTGTGATGATCATGTTAACTGTTTTCAAGGTGTTTTTTTTGTTAACGTTCACATGTTTTTATGTATACATTTGCTTTTGAGTTTAATGGTTAAATTTTACACCCTTACATTTGTGTCGAAGAAGGGTTTGTTTTAAAGAAACTTGGAGACAGGTTGGGATATACCGTCACATTTGCCCGGACCACCTTCTTTTGACATTTCATGGTACAAATTTACTTGTATGTTTTGTCTCTTACACGCTCAATTCACTTTTTTGGACCAACACATATATATTTAAAGCGATTTTCTAAATTTCCGATTTGTTTTAATGCATTTCTAACACTTATGGACGAAAAGTTTTAGCTTTCCGAAATATTCTATGTCATGTTTGTGCAGAAAATAACACCGACGTTGTTAAACAATCTTATAAGTTAGCTTTGACTTTTGAGTAGGTGAGGTTTAGGGAAAAGGAATAATAGGTTTATTTTCAAACCTTATATTGAATACATTTAAGTATTTAACACATTAACCTTTTGAGTATCCTGTGTATTTTATACCAACATCTGGGGAAAACAATTATAAATGCACATGTAGACCCTCTGTATATACTAGATCAGCCCATCTTTATAAATATTTAGTGGATTAATCGAGTACAAGCCCATTAAAGGTTGGAAAAAAGTGAAAGAAGTAAACATATAAGTCAACTCAAACTACGATTTACTCATAAGATAATAAATTTGTAAGATAGATCGGGAAATCACAATACTTAACTATGGTGGCGGCTTTTGGCTCGAGGGACCTAATGTAGTTACACGTACCAGAGATACTGAAGCCAAATGTGATCGGGCCCGGAGTCAACATCTTGGCTGGATGGGGATGGTCTGGTGCTAGTGGACATAGTGGGCTAAAAGTGGATACGCGGAAAACACACTATAACAATATGTCAGGTAAATTTCATTCGAGATTATTAATCCATAACATACTTTCAATTGGCCGGTTGTATAATAGTAATTAACATTATGTATTTATATGCTTTTGAGTTTTATGGTTAAATTTTATTTTGTCACACATGGATAGAAAGTGAGATTACTTCAACCTTTATAATTAAAATTTTGATCAGATAGTTTAACCATAAAAACAAAAGGCATAATAAAAATTAGATGATGGTTCTTTTGTTTGTTTTGGTTTTTTCACATTTGGTTAAGTTCGTATTTTTTTAGTGTTTATGTTGATACAAATAATTATGTAAAAGTGTTTTTTTTAGTTTTGTTTACAATATTGTTAGTTTTATTGAAGACAAATATAAAATCATACCACATAAAGTTTATAAAATAAAGAAGTTTTAAACGAGTACAAGCTATGGGACACCACCAAACGTCAATTGTACCAGGAAAGTGGGTGATAGTTTCCGTTTTGTTTTAAGGTTTCTTACAACTTATCGTTACAACTAGTATGGACGAAAAGTTTTAGCTTTCTGGCACATTATATGTCCCATATTATAATTAACTCCTATCATGTTTGTGCAGAAAATACAACAGACGTTGTTCAACAGTCAAGTGTGGGAAAATCACAGCGACTCAAAACCACCAAAACAGCAGATACTTAAACCAGTGGTGCCTAACAAAGTAGTCGCACCTGTCGAAAGAGAAGGAAATAGTGTTCCTATGCCAAACATTGAAAAGCAATGGGCCGTTCACGTACTATTAAGTATCGTATATGCTCTTTTATGAGGTAAAATTCCACTTGATACAACAAAAGATCTTAAACGGAGCACAGAGCTGTGTATTGTGTACCATCGTTAAGTAATTGTATAGTTTGTTTTCTTCCATATTTTATCTTTTAACATGAGAGTGAATTTGGTTACGTGGATTTTAAATATTTTAGACGTACTTATACACGGCCAAATTCATATTTTTGCACTTACACACGGCCAAATTCATTTTTTTTTAGTTTTTTAGTTTTTATGTTAGTAAAAATAAACATGTAAAAATGGCATTTCAATTTTACGGTCTTTTTTTCATTGAAGACAAATATAAACCAAATTACGTAAAATTAAAAGAACAAGTTTTAAACAAGTACAAGCTGTCGTAAACCGTCCAGGCGTTTACTATTGTGTTTGGGATCAAGAGTAGCGAGATACACTCGTACTGAGATACACTCGTAGTTGAAGCACCAGAAGGAGTGGAAGTTGATGTATAGACAAACCAAGTTAATTTTAGAAAACTATAAAATGATCACTTCCTTTTCTCAAGTTAACGTTAAAAGAAAATACGCGGGTTGAACGATAAAGAGTTTATATAATCAATAATCCAATATTGATTGTTGGTTCACTTTGGATTATTATGGCAGCTTAACCAAAGACGACTACCCCAATTGACATATAAGGCTAGAAACAAGTCAAGTCTTTCAAGAAAAAGCTCGAAATAAAATTGGTAAAAGTTTCGAATGAGTCTAGTGCATACACACTAGAGCCCAAGCATGAGTCTAGATTTTAGTTCATCTAATAATCGAGCTCAAGCTCAGGCTTTATTCAAAAAGATCGAGTAGGCTCGCGAGCCTAATTGAACTCCAGAAATATATACTCAATTATACTGCCTTTATATTTATACGCATGATTGCGTATAAACGAGGTTAAAAATGTAAACAAGCTTGAGCCTTGTGCAATTAACTAGCCAAGCTCTATTTTAACTCTTTTTACTTCCACACGTCATTTAAGTCGAGCCTGAATTGGGCTCGAGCTTTTGAAATTTTCTACAAGTTGAGCTCGAGCTTAAACTCGAGCTCGACTCGGCTCGGCTCGTTCCCATCCATGGTTACATACGCTATACACTATGATGAGATTAGTGAAAGTGAACAAACGAAGTTAACATGTATATCGTGGAATATTCATAAAGGCTTTCAGATTAATATTTTAAAATTTTAGTTGTTGATTAATGTTATTTCAACTTAATTAGTGTTTTTGTTTACATGATTTGAACTTTATAAATATAAGTGGGTTAATTAAATACTATATCACAATCCCATTAAAGTTAGCCCTATTCATTTTGTTATTTTAAGTTTTAACATTCATTTAACTGTTCATGTAAAGAATTTCGAAGTTGGGGACCATCTAGGTTGGAAAAAAAGTCAAAGTACTAAAAGTGAAAGTCCACTGAAAGTTCAAGGACTAATATTGTAAGTGATGGAGGCCCAAGTATTGAAGAACGGGCTGACTTGTTTCTGGAGGTCCGAGATCGCGTGACGAAAAAGGGTTTAGTAAAATGGGCATAACTTTTGCATCCTAAGTCCGTTTTCAGCCCGTGACCTGTCAAAACGTGCGTAAAAAGGAGACCGACGACGCTTAAACATGTACTTATTATCTTTTAGTAAGCAAAGATACTGATGTCCACATAAAACCATATCAGCTTCACTAAATATGTAGCACACGCCAAGTGCGAGATGCTAAAAAGTTTTTAAAAGTTTAGGTAGTATTTGTTGCAATTTGCCGAGTGTAAGCTTTTAAGATATATCTGAGTTATATGTACCACCATTTTATCTAAATTAGAAAACGTGATTTATACTAGTAATTACTAACTATATAAGCTATTGTGCTCTACAAGTAAACAATATAGGGTTAAGTCCATATATTACCAATATACTCGTCAACTTTTACACATCTAAGTAACTAATTCAATATATTACTAATATAGTGATTCAAACTCGTTAATTGTTTGAAATATAGGTAAGATGACCTATTAGTTACCAATTAAAACCATAAAATGACCAACACGTCATTTTTTCTCTTTTTTTGCTTAGTTGGATATTACACATCACCTTACATATTACACATTACTTACATATATTACACATCACTCTTTATGAACGTGTATCCAAACACACTATTAAACATATTATCTTCATTTTGTCTTCTCCGATGACACCAACAGATTCCACCACTAGATTCCGACAAAGCAGCAGTTCCGACGAGACATAAACATATTCCAGCAGTATCACTAAAGTTTCAATTAACTCATCCTAAAGCACCATCATATT
This sequence comes from Glebionis coronaria, assembly GCA_025667525.1. Classification (NCBI taxonomy): domain Eukaryota; kingdom Viridiplantae; phylum Streptophyta; class Magnoliopsida; order Asterales; family Asteraceae; genus Glebionis; species Glebionis coronaria. The sequence continues at coordinate 4,889,338 of CM046882.1, read as the reverse complement.
CCGTGTCAATAAATTCATCTTAAAATTAACATACTTGCATTTGTTTTGAAATAATTAATTACGTGGATATTATTAGGTCAATTACCGGTTATCTTACCTATATTTTAAAAAATTAGCCGGTTTAAATCACCATATTAGCAATATATTGAATTGGTTACCTAGATGTGTAAAACGTGAAAAGTACACTACTAATATATGGACTTAACCCAACAATATACCATGCTCGCAAAGAGGTGAGTCATATTATAATTGCATGGTAAAGCGAATACGTATTAGCATTACTCGTCAACGATAGATTTTTTGTTTTTGTACATTTTACTTTGCTATGTGAATTTCATTCTACATAAGGCTAGATTTACTGATCATAAATTTGACTACCATTGAACCCAATAGTTGGCGTTTGGATGTTTGGTATGGTATTTGAGTTGTGATGATCATGTTAACTAGTTTTTGTTTGGCATTTTTCATGTAGCATTTTAAAACGACATGTTATAAAATGCATTTGATTTCGATTGTGATTAATATTCATTTTGTCCCACATCGATAGAAAGTGAAAAGAGGTCAACCTTTATAATTAAATTTTTTATCAAGTAGTTAAGCACTAGCAGTATTAAGTACAATAAAAATTAGTTGGTTGTACCTTTGGTTGCTTTTGCTTTTGTTGCTTTCCCCGCGAGAGTGAATTTCGTTATGTCGATTTTAAATGTTTTAGATGCACTTATACCGTTGCGGTTGGTGCGTTTACGGCCATGGAAAAGGGTGTGTTTCTAAATGAAAGTACATCCCCCCTCCCCCCGTGACTATGAAGGTAACGGGACGCATACATCGACCACAGCTGCAGGTGGTCAAGTGGCCAATTCATTTGCAAGTCTGTTTGGTAACGCTAGTATAAACTGGTCACTTCCTTATCTCAAGTTAATGTTAAAAAGAAGAAATTGAAAAAATTAATGGTTTATATGATCAAATAAGAATCAAATACTACATTACAAGCCCATTAAAGTTGGGCCTATCCAGTTTTGTTAATTTAAATTTTAACTGTCAAATTTAGCGTTCATTTGGTCGGACTTTGCATGTTTAACGATTCAGTCAATTGTAAGCAGGGACGGACCCACATTGGTGCCGGGTGTGGCACGAGCTCCACCCTATTTCAAGCCACGAAGTGTAATTTTTTTTAAAATCGTCATTTCTCTATTTATGCAACCCCTGAAAACTTTTTGCTAGTTTCTTTTTCAGATGGTGCAACCTTAGTTACAATATTAACTTTTTATTGTGCACTTTTTATTAAGCCCAAAATACTATTGTAAGGATAGAAAAAGCCCAATAGACCCAAATTAATTAGATCTAATGGTAATATACTTATATACACGTAACTACATAACTACATTTAACAAAACAAACTTCTAAAGTTCTAATCCCTTTCAATATCTGCCTCACTGCCTCCTATCTCATTTGTTAAAAAAGAAACGGTGCCTCCCAAGTCCCCCAATCTTGAATCTCCTAGGCTACGTGGATATCATTAAAAGAGGTAGACATTCAAACTATACATTTTATGCAATTATTTTCTTCTTTCTTTTGGCTATTGATTATGTCAAACAAACTTCTAAAGTTTCTTTTCATTGTTATTATACACTGATTATGACTTGAAGAAATTAGGGAATTTATATAGGTGGGCCGTGGGGGAAGTAGAAGCATCGGTGATTTTATAATGTGATTAAGAAATCAATAGCAAAATAAAGAAGAAAATGAATGTTATTATACACTCATTGTTATTATATACTCATTAATCATGATTGTTAGAATAATTTTAGATTAATGATTTAGTGTTATTATTTTATTTTAGGGATTTAATTATTTAGAGGGTTGATTGTATGATTATTTGTTTTTTTTGTTTAAAACATTTTTATAGGAATTATGGAAAGATATAGAAAGCTTTGGAAAAATGTTCTTAATGGTAATACGGGTAGAGATTCGGTCCCAGAACCTACTCCACCGCCTATTCCACAACCAACTTCAGGTCCTTCCGCACCAATTAATGTAAAATTAGATGATCTTTCGTGGGATCCATTAGATAGGCCAATAATCTATAGCTATGATCCTAACATAGTAGAGGGAATAAGGCGAATGTATTGGAATAGAGGCCTTTGTCGACCAACGGGCCATAAGTTTCCAACAAAATTGGTTGGGGCTAAGAAAAGAAGTTTTGTTGTCACATGGTTCAATGAGTTTCGTTGGTTAGAATATAGTATAAAAAAGACAAAGCATATTGTTTGTGTTGTTATTTGTTTAGAGACCATGGTGCGGGTGATGCTTTTACGGTACAAGGGTTTGATAGTTGGAGTAAAAAGACAAGATTGAAAGACCATGTTGGTGAACTTAAAAGTTTTCAAAACAAAGCACTTCAAAAATGTGAAATTCTAATGAAGAAAAAACAATCTATTTCTCTTGCTTTTAATAAGCAAACTGAACAAGAGATGAGTGATTATCGAATTCTATTGTATCTGTCGATTAAGACTTGTAGATTCTTATTGAAGGGTGGATGTCCTTTTCGTGGTCGTGATGAAACTTTAAGTTCTTTGAATAGAGGTCTTTTTTTAGAATTGTATCACTTGCTTGAAAATGAAAACGAGGAAAATCGAATGGCTGTAGCACGAGCTCCATTGAATTGTACCTTAATATCTCCAAAAATTCAGAAACAAATATGTGGATATTTTGCCAATGAGGTACTTGATTCCATTCTTGAAGATATTGGTGATGATGTGTTTTCCTTGTTAGTTGATGAGTCTAGTGATGTAATTAAAAAGGAACAAATGGCAATGGTTTTTCGATATCTCGATAGACATGGAGTTGTTCAAGAGCGATTTGTTGGGGTTGTTCATGTCAAGGAGACTTCTTCCGCCACTCTTAAAACTGCCATTGATGGTTTCTTCACCAAAAATAATTTGAGTCTGAAACAGGTAAGGCTTCAAGTTTACAATTCATAATAAAATATTTGATATTATAATTTATATACAATTTTTAGTTACTTTAACTCTTCAAAATTTGTTATTAATTTTGAAACAGTTAAGAGGTCAGGGTTATTATGGAGCGAGCAATATGCGTGGTGAGTTCAATGGTTTAAAAGCTTTAGTATTAAAGGATAATAGCTCCGCACACTACGTGCATTGCTTTGCACACCAACTTCAGTTAGTGGTTGTGGCGGTTGCAAAAAACCATGATGACGTCATGAAATTCTTTGAAAAGCTTATGGGTGTGGTTAAAGTGGTTTCATCCTCATGTAAGAGAAAAGATATGATTCGAGATAATTACAAGAAAATAATAGAAATGGAAATCAATGATGGTGTCATTGAAAGTGGAAAAGGGAAAAATCAAGAGCTCTCACTTATACGGCCTGGTGATACACGGTGGGGTTCCCATCACAAAACAATTTTGAGATTGTTTTCTTTGTTCCCAGAGGTTATTAATGTGTTGAAGTATGTGGAAAAAGAAGCTCTTGATGGCCGAAACAGAAATCAAGCAACCGGCATTTTGTCATATTTTAAAATGTTTGAGTTTGCATTTTATTCCCACTTGATGGAGCATATTTTAGGAATCACGGATTTATTTTTGAAAGATCTTAAAAAACGAGATCAAAATATTGTAGAAGCGGTTTCAATGATAAAAGGAACAAAACAAGCATTGGTAAGACTTAGAACAAGTGGGTTTGATGCATTTTTAAAGATAGTGAATTCTTTTTGTGAAAAACATGATATCATAGTGCTGAAGATGGATGAAATTTGTGTTACTAAAAGAAATCGAGCTGCTGGCTTAAAGAATCGACAATATTTTGAGATTCATATATATAACACGGTTTTGGATATGGAAATACAAGAGTTTCGAGATCGATTTGGTGAGATAAGCACAAAATTACTTATTAATATGTCAGCTTTGAGTCCATGTGATTCATTTTTAAATTTTGATGCATCGAAGATAATTAGTTTACCAAACGTTTTATCAAGATGATTTCATGGATGCAGATTGATTTTCACTTAGGCGGGAACTTGATCTCTACTATGAGATTGTGATTCTTGATACAGACTTTATGAAGTTGAAAGGAATTGTTGAGCTTGCTACGTTAATGGTGACACGAAAGAAGCATATTTCGTTTCCTTTGATTTATAAGTTATTGAAACTTTCTTTAGTCTTACATGTGGCAACCGCAACCGTTGAAAGATGTTTTTCAGCAATGAAGTTGATAAAGACAAACCTCCGCAACAGAATGGGTGAAAATTACATGAATGATGCTTTAATTTGCAACATCGAAAAAGAACTTTTTGCTAAGGTTACAAAAGAAGATGTGAGGAAGCGATTTCAAGGTTTGAAACGTCGAAGAGGTTAATAGTAAGAGATAATGTACTTTATTGACTAGTTTTTCACCTTTTACTATTTATATGGTGTTTGATTAAAAATTTGGTACTTACGAATTTTTTTTGTGCACCATCCTTTTAAAATTCCTGGGTCCGTCTCTGATTGTAAGAGGTGTGTTAAAGAGTTTTGAAGTTGGGGAGTATATAGGTCGGAAAAATGTTAAATGACTAATTACGTGAGTCAACGCAAATACTAACTAACTGTAATTCATTCTTTATCTTTGTTATGTTTCTTGTGTTTTGTTTTATTCTTTAACTGCTTACTTATTTTGGTATTCTATAACTTGCTTCATGGTTAAATTTGATTTTGTCCCACATGGTTAGAAAGTAAGAATGGTGCAACCTTTATAACTCATATTTTGATTGGATAGTTCAACAAAGTTAACAGAAGACATAAACAAAATTAGTTGGTTATGTCCTCCGGTTCTTTTGTTTTGTTCTTTCTTCACCTAGAGAGCGAACAAGCCTTGGATTCTAAATGTTTTAGTCATACTTATATAATTAAGTTCACATTTTTAGTTTATACAAATAATTGTGTAAAACCGATATTATGTGAAGTTCAAAATAAGCAAGTTATAAAAGAGTACATGCTAAGTAACCTGCCCTAGATGAGTTGAACTACCCATCATTCTGTATTGTTTTTGGGAAATCATTAGTAGTGAGATACACTTGTAGATTTACAACGTTGGGTTAGCGGGAGACGTGTATGATGTGGCAGTGGAATTACCTGAAGGTGTAGAAGTTGATTTGCAACCGAAAAGACCATGCTTTGTCAACCAAGTTATGGAAAACCCGGAAAAATGTTGAAAATCAAGTTAAGAGCCCTATTGCTCTTAGTAATTTAGAAAAACATGAATGCATAGACCATCATACTTTGTTAAACCAAGTTAATTTGAAAAGGTATTAAATCGGCACTTTTCTCATGTTAAATTTAAAAGAAGATACATGAATTGAATGAATAATGAATTGAACGAATAAGAGTTTATATGATCAATATTGATCATGTTTCTTCATTGTTTTGGCATCTTAACCAATGAGGAGGACACTTAACACCCCAAGCTAAGGTATTTATAAAGTCTGAAATGAGTCGAGTTGTTTTTGAAAAAGCTCGAGATCATATGGGTAGAAGCTCGAATGAGTCGAGCCCAAAAGATTTGAAGCCCGAGATCGAGTCTAAGTTTTAGCTCATCTAATAATCGAGCTCTAACTCACGCTCTATTAAAAAAGATCTCACAAACTCGCGAGCCAAAATGAGCCCAAGAAATATACTTAACTATACTACCTATACGTATAATTGTGTATAAACGAGCTTAAAAAATATAAACAAGCTCGAGCCTTATGCAATTAAGTAGCCAAGCTCTATTTAAACTTTCTTTTCTTCAACACATCATATAAGTCGAGCCCAAACTGAGCTCGAGCTTTTAAAACTTTTCAAGAACCGAGCTCAATCTCTGCTCGAATCGGCCCGTTTTCACCCATACATACACTATACACAATGATGAGATTACTAGAGTTGAAAGGAAGCCCCTCTCCTCGTTACCTTGTTTCCTCTTTATCGGTAAGTTGATGTTGTCCATTATATATATAGGTCGTCGTCATGAGAGCTGAGACTTGATGGCACTAGGACTCCATTTTTGATATGCTGCTTTTAGCAACGCAGCTAAACCACTAATGACAAAAGATCAGTAAGAAACGTCCACTCAAAAAAAGTAAAAAAGAAACCATCTTGACCGTTGATACAAAAGTGATCTAGCGGTGGAGGTTAGACAAGCAAAGATATTTTACTCACTTCATTTTTTTCACCTGCAACTTTTTATCATAGTTTCTCTAAAAAAGCGCGCACACACACACACACACACTTGACCAATAATTCCACCACCGGAAAACAAAACACTCGCCGGAAAATAGTAACTATCGCCGAAAACATAACAATCATGCGTCTTCGACAATCCACCATCGTGGATCCGACATCTACATCGCTCCACCACTACCACCTCCTCCTCCTTCCTCACCACCACCGTCGCCATTAAAGTCTTCGTCGAAAAATAAAAACCCATCATCACTGAAGCTTCTTTAAAGCATAGAGCTTTAGCTCTTAGTTCCAATAACAATATTATTAATTCTTTTATTGGTTTGAAGGACTGGGATCGTCGTTTATCAGATGACTTGACTCTTTTTGATAACTAGGTCTGAAAAGCAAAATCTAGATGTGCTTTTGGATATTTCATGTTCATGGCTTATGTAGTTGAAACTGGGTGAAGTGGGTGAAGTGTGTTGGAGATGACATACAAAAAATGGTAAATAAAGTAGATGTGAAAGATGATAGTAATAAAGTATAGCACACAAAACAATGAGATGATACACGTGTTTTATATTTCATAATCATTCAAATATTATTTTTAGCTTTTAAAAACAGTACTTGATAGCAACAAATCAATAGCATGGGACAATCTCAAAATAAGTAAACACACTTTGTTAGATTAAGTTTAGTTTATTCATTTTTTAAAAAAGTAAATTACTTTTTAGGCAATAAAGTAAAACACTTAAAAATGTATGAATTTTTACTTTATGACACATAGAAGTATAATAGATTATAAGAAATAAAAAAATAAAAAAGTTGTATTACTCATTCATGCAAGATATATAAAACAAATTAGCTTCTGAATTACATGTGATTTTGCTTGAATCACATGTAATTTTGCTTGAATCACATGTAATTTTGTCGGCATTAACTGCCTAGTGATACTAAATCGCCTAGCGTTGGTTGATCCTCGTTGCTGACAATCAGCATTATCGTATTTCTATCTGTCCATCACGCGACACACAAATTACATGTAATTCTACTTGAATTACGTGTAATTATGCTTGAATTACATGTAATTATGCTTGAATTACACGTAATTAAAGCATTTTAAACCTTACCTTCTTCTAACAAACCACATTAGATAAATCACAAGTGATTTTTTAGTCACATGTAATTATGTCAATATATAAAAATATCATTCTTATAAAATATATAAAACGAATTAGCTTCTGAATTACATGTGATTTTGCTTGCATCACATGTAATTTTGCTTGAATCACATGTAATTTTGTCGGCATTAACTGCCTAGTGATAGTAAATCGCCTAACGTTGGTTGATCCTCGTTGCTGACAATCAGCATTATCGTATTTCTGTCTGTCAATCATGCGACACACAAATTACATGTAATTCTGCTTGAATTACATGTAATTATGCTTGAATTACATGTAATTATGCTTGAATTACATGTAATTATGCTTGAATTACACGTAATTAAAGCATTTTAAACCTTACCTTCTTCTTTTAACAAACCCACTTTAGATGAATCATATGTGATTTTGTTTAAATTACATGTAATTCTCTTGGTATTAACTACATAGTAACAGTGAATTGCCTTGTGTTGTTTTATCCTCGCTGCTGACAATCAACATTATCGTATTATTTGCAAATCACATGTGATTCACACATGAATTACATGTAATTCTGCTTGAATTACACGTGATTCAAGCATTTCAAACCTTCAATTCTAAAAAACCACTTTAGATGAATCACATGTGATTTAGTTTGAATGACATGTAATTCTGTCAATATATAAAAATGTTATTCATGTAAAAGATATAAAAAATTTGACTTCTAAATTACATGTGATTTTGTTTGAATCACATGTAATTTTGCATGAATTACATGTGATTCGATGATATTAACAAACAAGTTACAATTTCACAACAAGTTGCAATTTGCAAATTAAGCATGATACTTGTTACATTGGAATCAAATTTCCAAATAGATATAACAGTTCTTGTGATAAAGAATTTGACCACCTCAATTTCCTTATCTAACTAGATTGATGTGCGTTGGATCAGCGGTGTATGAAATATTAAGTTTTATATTAGGTAAATATAAAATTATCCCCCTCACATTCATATCCACCCGGCCACACTCTCCGAACATCAATTGGAACACTGCACTCAAAATAGGCACCCACCAACGATCTCTGCCTGGTGGTTCACATCGAGTCAAGCTCACGTTATGCATTTTGGTGTTAGTTTTTCTGTTAGTCGACTCTTTATTATAATTGATGTTATATCTCGCAAAACTGATTAAACATCTTGAGGACGTTTGAGTTTTTTTTTTGCTCTCATATACAAACTAAAATAAAATGCATATACGTTTGCATGCCAAATTTAGAAAGATAAAGACATTCCTTTTATTCTAGAGAAAATAAATATAAGAAAAATAAACCAAGAAACACACATATTAAAGTTACATGCCATTTCGATCTATTTTAATGATATTTCCATGGTTTTAGTTATATACTGCTCAAAAGTTAGTTTACTTAACCATGTGGGATGTACTTAGTTATTAACAAATAAATACACGTATTAAAGTTACATGCGATTCTTCAATCTTTTGGATTCAAATGGATTAACGTCCACTCCTCACCTTACTCCCACACTCTCCACAAATCAACTCGGACACCCGGTTTGATGTCGTCGATCTCTTTTGGTGGTTGTATATAGAATAACTCAAGATTAGATTCGTACTAAGCTAAAATTATTCGAGCCAAAATTAGTTGGATCCCGAGCTCGAGTCTAACGGATCATCTAATAATCAAGCTGAAGCTCTCTTCAATTCATCAATACCGAATAAGCTCACGAGCCTAAACAGTTCCAATAAATATATGCTTGTATATAATACTTATACGTATAATTGTGTATAAACAAGCTTGAAAAGGGTTAAAAAGCTGAAGCCGTATGAAGTTAAAGAGTCGAACTCCATTTCATCATATCATATATATCAAAGCCGAGCTCTAGCTCTGGCTCCTACAGTTTGTGTTTGAATCCTACTTGGGATAAGACCAAATGTTGTTAATGATTTAGGCACAAATCACTAACCCTTTTGCTATTATGTGTTTTTTTTGCATCTGCTTCATGCAAGTCATGATCACCTATTTATAGGTGTAGCACTCAAACCCTAGTCAATGGAATTAAGAGGAATTAACGGCCAATTATTCTCCTCTTAAGGTGCTCCATAATACCAGGAATGTGGTTACAAGACCAATTAAACGTGGTCTTTAATGCACTTGAATTGGTCAAAGACCGTTATAAGTATACTTGTTCAACTCCAGCATTAGTCCATCCTTCAGTCCCACTGAAGCATCAGCAAACCCTGAAGAGTGTTCCCGCTGAAGCCTTCAGTACTGAAGAAGACTTGCTGATGAGTAAACACTGAAGACATGTCTTCAGTGGTGTTACTCCCTGATGAATAACTTCAGTCCAGAGTTACACTCTCTGAAGATCATCAGCGATGCTGAACAAACTTTAACCATAATAAGAGTTAGGGTGTTCAGGGACTTATGGGTGTACACTCCGTACCTCCTTACCCATTCACCAGTATAAACTGACCCACAATTTAACTGTATTTTCAACATCCCACATGGTTAGAAAGTGAGAATGGTGCAACCTCTTTAAACAAATTTTGATTATGTCTTCTTGTTGTTTTGTTTTTTGTTCACTTAGAGAGCAAATTTGGTTATATATGTGGATATAGATTTTAGACAAGCATTGGATTTTCAAAATGTTTTGGACGCACTTATAAATTTAAGTTCATATTATTTTAGTGTTTATAAAAATGTTTTGATACATTAGCTAATTAGACGATGCAATTGCAGCCGGAGAAGTTAAAGTTAAGCAAGAAACCACTGTCAAGTCGTGTTGTCGGATACCATACATGGGTCGAGTTGGATATAATGATTCCTTAGCAATGGTAACACAACAATTTTTCTTTTGGATGTTTGTTGTGGTGCTTGAATGTTTTCAAGTAATATCCTAAAACTATATGTTACAGGTATACATTTGCTTTGGAATTTTCTGATTAATTTTCATTTTGTCCCGCATAAGATAGAATTGAGAGTAGTAAAACCTTTATAAGTGAATATTGATTAAATAGCTTAATCAAATAACTTAATAAATACTCTCTCTGTCCCAAAATTATAGTCCCGTATACCATTTTGGGACGTCCCAAAATTATAGTCCCCTTCCAAAAATTGATTTAAGTGGCGTAACAAGTTTACCATATTTTACTTATTGGTTCTAGAAATTACAAGATATATATTAAGTTTTAATTAATTGCATAAGGGTAAGAATATCATTTTATAAAAAAAGTAAGAGAGAGAATGCAGTGATAGTGATATTTTCTAAAAGAATCTGTTTTTTGTCGGAGGACAATTAATTTGGGACGGAGGGAGTAATCAAAATTAGTCGGTTATGTATTTTGTGGTTTTGATTTTTTTACAAGTGCGGCAAAACTAACAGATTCGAGTTTAAATAGATCTTGAGTCGGATAGGGATCGACCCATTTAACTCAGTCATATTCAGGTGAAATCTTACTATTTAAGTAGGAAAAGAAGTCGATGAACTAAACATGAAAGTCAACTCAAACCACAAAGAAATTAAACGAGTTGGTGAAATGGCAAGGCATTGGTCATTGTTTTTTAGCCATGGCTATATACTTTGATGTTTTTAATGAATTTTTTTTAACATTTTATGGCGCTTACGAGTTTTATTGTTACATTTTATTTTGTGCGACATGGATAGAAAGTGAGAGCAGTGCAACGTTTATAACTCAAATTTCCATTAAAAAGCTCAATAGAATTGAAAAAGGGCATAACTAAAATTGGTTGGTTGTGTTTTCTCGTTGATTTCTTTTCTCTTTTTCAAATGACAGTGAATTTGTTTATGTGGATATAATTGTTTAACTGAAAAACATTATCTTTATTTTATTAAAGATTACAAATATAAAATAAACAAGTTTTAAACGAGTACGTATCATAGTAAACTGCCTAGACGACTATACTAGAAAAATTAGGGATCCGGATGAGTTGAACTACCCACCCTTCTCTATTGTTTTCCGGAAATCAAGAGGAGTGGATACCTTCATAGATTGATTACTGTTAGGTTAGCGGGAGATGAGTATGATGTGGGCATGTGACTCGAAGCACCTGATACCGAAAAGACTTGTCTAAAAAAAAGTGGGATATATAAAGTGGCACCGGTGGGTGATTGAGGACTACTATATTAAGAAAAGGTCAAATGACTAACATGCAAGTCAACGCAAACCATAGTACCACGCAAGTAATTCACTACTTACTCATAAAATGTGGCAGTGGGAGACGTGTGACGTGGTTGTGGAAGCACCAGAAGGAGTTGCAGTTGATGTGAAACTGCAAAGGCTTGTTTTCAAGAAAGTGGGAGATAGGCTGTGATATACCGTTACATTTTTGTCGAAGAAGGAGTAGCTATGTTGCACGGAAACGCCCCTCGGGTGCCGTGCCCGTCCCGGAAACGTTTCGGAAACAGGAAACGGCTGGAAACGCCCGGAAACGCGGCGGAAACGTTTCCCCAAAAAGGGAAACGTTTCATGAAGATCGGAAACGCCGAGGCTCTAGCAGAAACGCAAAAGGAAACGTTTCTTGGGCTTTTAACACGTTTCTGGGCTAATTTTTGGGCCATGAAACATTTTTTGATTCATTTATATTGTATATACATATATACATATGGTAGGTCGCCATATCTTCTAACAAACCTCTAACAATTGACTATCGGTATTTGTTTATTGTTAAGTATATGTTTTGTCTCACTATCGGTATTTATTTTTCTTGCTTTATCGGTTAAAGATTCATGTTTATTTAATTTATTAATAAATATATATAAAATACAAAAACGTTTCCAGCCGTACCCGTTTCATAAATTTTCGGACATTGGCGTTTCGAAGTACCCGTCCCCGTATAGATGGTGAAGTGTATTGAGATGATGGTGTAGAAGACAACACGAGTCGTATACATGCGACTCCTAACTATCTTAAGCTATGTTACATATGTATGTATTTGATTATGGGTTTTATGGTTAAATTTCATTAGTCTCACATTTATAGAAAGTGAGAATAGTGCAACCTTTATAAGTTAAATTTTGATTAAATAGTTAAATATGAAACCATAAGTAATAACAAAAATTAGTTGGTTATCTCTTTGGTTGTCTTTATAGGTTGAATCTGGTTATGTATATATAGCTGTTTAAATCACGATTATAAATGTTGTGGAACTTTATCTCAATAAACCATCAAGACGTCCATTGTACTAGGAAATTTAGGGACCCGGGTCAGATAAGCTATCCGTCATTCTCTATTCTTTTGGAAAATCAAGAGTAATGAGATACATACGTAGATTGACTAACGTTAGGTCAGCAGCATAGACGAAACTTGAACAATTTTAGTGGGAGGGACGAAAATATTTTCGGGAGGGCCAAATATGTATTTTTTCAAAAATACCGCTAAGTTTTATATAATTACACTATGAACACCGAATCTTGAGAGGACCACAGCCCCGGGTCCCTATGAAGGTCCGTCTATGGATGTGGGGCCAAATTTTGCTGCCAGTGCGGAAAAGAAGTACCATTTTGGCGTAGGTTCGAGTTCATCTATATGGTATCGAACGTTGTATGAGAGAAAATCATCTAAGTAACCCGTAAGTCAAAAACTGAAATTTTCATGTTATCGTAATATATACTGTGCTTGTTATTGTTAGCGTAATATATGATGTGCTTTTCTTCTTCTTATTTTTTTCATTCACATATTAATTGGTTTGTATAGGTGGTTTTCTTATCACAATGTTCACATGTTTTTATGTATCATTTTAAAACTACTTGTTACATGTATGTATTTGCTTACGAGTTTTATGGTCAAAATTTCATTTTGTCCCACATGGATAGAAAATGACAGTAGTGCAACCTTTATATGTCAAGTTTGAATTGGATATGTAAAATGAAAATAATGAGAGACAAACAACTAATAACTTGATTAGTTGTTTGTCTCTTTCGTTGTTTTAGTTTTTTTAGATGGGCAGTAAGGTTGGGGAAGAGAGTAAAGAGTATTTGGAAATAGAAGCAATCCCATCACCCGTGGTGACGAATTTTAGATCGAGGGACCTAATATAGTGACACCAAAGATATTGAAGCCCGATGTGATTGGACTCGGAGACAACATCTCGGCCGGATGGTCTGGCGCTAGCGGATCTAGTGGGCTAAAAGTTGATACATGGAAAACCCACTATAAGTTTATGTGAGATAAATTTCATACATGGTGACTAATAGCCTAATCTCGTACCATAAAATCATAGTAATCATCACTTTACTTACAATACGTAAACAAATTGCCATTTAGAAGAAAAAAGACATAAACAAATAACTTTATAAATACTACTTGGGCCGTGTTGGATATGATTCTTAGCAAGCTCGAGTTTGAAATGTCAATACGTAAAATACATCAAAGCCTAGATTCGTGTTGCAGTTTCCCGAAAATGTACGTGCTCGATCACTTGCCATTTACCTTTAATTCTACATACCCTCGTTTATCTCATATCGTCTAGCAAACTTTTTACTCACTGTTAATCATACAAGACATGTCTTTTTATTGGTTTATGTTTTCTATTTTCGAACATCTTGTTTCATAGATTTAAAATAAAAATAAAATTGTAAAAATAAGAGTTATTCGAATTCATTTTGAGACCAGCCGAGTAACAATGTAGATAAACAAGTATGGCACATAATAGTTAGAGAAAAAAAATAAGTTTTAATATTTTTAAGTTAAAAACGTGCAATAAAGATGATAAAAGTTTTGCTTAAAAGAAGTTAAATTTAAGTCATTAGTAAAAAATGTATGTTGAAAATGAATTAGGTGGAAATATAAAGAGGAAGGACGTACAAAATAAAAGTAAATTATATAGATGTTCTTTGCGATTTGCGTTAACTTCTTTTTTCCCAACTTAGATAGTCCTCAACTCCAAAAACCTTACCATGCACAATCCGTTCAACAAACGGATGTGGATGTATGGGATGGTGCATGTGTTGAGGTGGTGGTGTACGGTTTCTTGATTTTGTGATGATTACGGGTAACATATTTTGGATGGTAAAGGATATTGAGATGATGGTGGACAAGAGAGCACGAGACGTATACTAGCAACTACTAACTATATAAGCTATGGTGTGTTAGTTCTTTGCAAGGAAACCATATGCCATGCTTGCAAAGAGGTGCGTCGTGTTGTGGCTGCTATTCACATGGTTAAACTAATCCATATCAACGTGGTTCTAGTACTATTAATCGTTCTCAACATTAGATTTTTGTTTTTTTAGTCTTTATTTTGTTGTTTTGTGAATTTGATGTTCTTAATAACTTTTATTTTTAAATAAGGCTTGATTTTTTGATCATATACTATTTGTGTTTGGATGTTTGATTTTTTGTTTCTAGAGGTTTTCTTATTACATGCATTCGCTTTCATGTTTTATTATTTACCCCACATGGACACAAAGAAAGAGTAATGAAACATTTATAAGCCAAATTTCAATCGAATAACTTAAAAACTAAAATCAAATGCACAAGCAAAATTAGTTGGTTGTGTCTTTGGTCCTTTTGTTTTTTTTCATAAGAGAAGCAAAACTAGAATTGTTGCATTTTTTTTTCATAAGCGTATTTCGTGCTTCGAAAGTAAACTATAGTAAACTACCCAAACTATAATTGTTACTTACGGACCCAGATCAGTAGAACTACCTGTCGTTCTCAATTGTATTTGGGGAATCAAGAGTAGCGAGATAGACTCGTAGTATCGACATAAGTCTTTTAGTGGGACCTAGTGGGCTAAAAGTAGTACCGACATAAGTCTTTTAACCATGAAACTCAAAAGCCACAAGTGTATCGTGCTACTCTCGATTCCCCAAGAATGACGGGTAATTCAAACATGCATGTGATAATCAGTTATCGTTGTGGACCTCGTCAGCAAAATTGAAATAGGGTACATTAAAGACATACTGCTATGTCTTTTGTACAAAAATGTTATTGTTCATTCAACGATATGGGATAACGTTACAAAACCAACAGTCTCATTTCTTTCTTCAAACTTTGGTTTCAAGTGATTTAGCCTTAAGAATGTCAGTTTCCTCATCACCCTCCACAATTACCCCCGAAGGAACTCAATTAGAGTTTCGTTGTAACAGAATTTTGAATCACCATTACTATCGGTCCGGGGTGAAGATTCGGATGAGGAGTAGAATGAGTCCCCGGACTCTTCACTACACTATTCAGTATGTAATTTGCTTGAATTGCACATAATTAACTTGCTAACACTTTAAACATGTTGAGGACGTTTTGAGTTTTTTTATTACTCTCATATAAAATGTGCATATTATTTGCAGTATTAGGATTTCCATGCAAAATATAGAAAGATAAAGACATTTCTTTTATTCTAGAGAAAATAAATATATATAAAAATATAAACCAAGAAACACACGTATTAATGTTACATGCGGTTTTCGGTTCATTTTGTTGATATTTGCATGGTTTTCTTATATATTGCTCGCCTTACTGAACAAAACTTTTTGAGTGTTTTGTTTGTGGCATTGGCAGGGCTGTGGGAACTGGTGAAGCATTGTTTAACATGAATCTGGTCGATTAGAAGTATCACTTGCAGAATCCAAACCATTTTGACCCATACTTCTAATTTGGCCACAAAGGATGAGGAAGTATCGTCAAGTATACCATCATCTCCAGTATCAATGTAACTGAGTTCCTTAAACGTAACTATATAGAGGTTACTTGTCTTTGGTCTAAAAACTGAATTAAACTTTTAATGAAAACCAATTAACCATGCTCCCAAAAATGTTCTTATAACGAGATTACTTATTTGAATTTTGTTAGTTACCCGAGTAGTCGAATATGAGTCAATACATCACAAGCCCAGATTTTTGTTGCAGTTAGTTTGCTGACAATGTGCATGGTCGATCACTTGCAAATTACCTTTCGCTTACCCTCTTATCATTTATGGTCTAGTAAACTTTTTACTCGTTGTTAACGGTATACAAAAAGTTGGATATATTGATGTATGGGATGGTGACAGGCGTTGAGGTACGTTGTGGTGTATGGTTGGTGGATTATGTGGCGATTACATATTTTGAATGGTGAAGGGTATTGATTGTGTAGAAGAGAGCGTGAGTGGTATACTAGCAACTAGTAACTAGATAAGTTATGCTGCTACGGTGCATTGGTCTACAAGGAAACAATATATCATTCTCGCAAAGAGGTGTGTCGTATTATGAATATTAGTACGGTGGTTAAGTTTAACGTGATTGCAGTACAATTACTGTTCTCAACGTTGGATTTTTATTTTCTTACATTTTATTTTGTTTGTTGTGTGAATTTTATGTTCTTAATGAATTTGATTTATACATAATGCTTGAGTTACTGATAATTGTTTATTTGCGTTTGGATGTTTCGCTGATCAGGTTAATTGGTTCCTAAGTGTTTTTTCTTTAAACATTGTTCACCGTGTTTTTATGGAGTAACTTTTTAGAAATACATGTTACATGTATGTATTTCTTTTCTAGTTTTATTATTTGTCCCACATGGATAGAAAAAGAGAACATTGAAACCTTAAAAAGTCAAAGTTCAATTAAGTAGCTTAATCCCAACAAGTGCAGACACAATCAAAATGATTTGCTTGTATCAATGAGATTGAGTTTAAATAGATTTTGGATTGGGTTTGAGTCGATCTATCTAAACTAGAGTCCGGTTATTAAAGAACCTTGTATTTTGGTGGAATCCAAGGGACAGATCTGGACCATTCATTATCAAGGACCAGATCAAATGATTAAAAACACGGAGGGGCTAAAACTGCCAAATTTTGAAACTTCTTATAAGGGACTGAAACTGAAAACTTTAATAAGTTTTAACAACAGTCATTTTTAGATCCAGATCCAGATCAAACGTTCTCTCTCTCTCTCTCTAAATAATCAAAAAGCTCTCATTTATCTCTTTAAATCAAATCAAACCGTAACCTTAAAAACCCGATCAAAATCTTAAAAAAACACATAAATGGAACAATCGAAGCACAACCCATCTCGAAAAAAAAGATTCAAAACCAACCAATTCATAAATATTACCGATGATGGTTAAATCAACCGATCCCTGAAAAAAATCAATTAAAAACGAACCGATTCATAACGCTGATTGGTGATGATAAGGTGTTTGATGAAACGCCTAAAAGAAGAATTGAAGTTGAAAGTGCTTTGAAGAAGGTAGGTGGTCACAATAGCAGCAGCAGATGGGTCACCCTCAGCAGTTCAGACCAAACCCACCTTCCATCCCAATACATTGGTTAATTACTAGTGATAAAACAACAAAAATATCACTGATGATAAAATATCACCGGTGATATTACACAGTAACGTGATATTTCATTGGTTTATTACTAGTGATACTTCACTAGTGATAAAACAATAAAATATCACCGGTGATATTACACAGTAACGTGATATTTTATTGGTTTATTGTGATAAAACAATAAAAATATCAACGGTGATATAGTAACGTGATATTTCATTGGTTTATTACTAGTGATAAAACAATAAAAATATCACCGGTGATAAAATATCATCGATGATATTACACAGTAACGTGATATTTCATTGGTTTATTCCTAATGATACTTCACTAGTGATAAAACAATAAAAATATCACCGGTGATAAATTATCACTGATGATATTACATAGTAACGTGATATTTCATTGGTTTATTACTAGTGATACTTCACTAGTGATAAAACAATAAAAATATCACCGGTGATAAAATATCACTGATGATATTACACACTAACGTGTAGCGACACTACATCCGGTGAACATCGTCTACCTCACCAACTTTTCTCAACAACTCACGTGCTTCATAAACGTAACTGAAAGAAAAACACTCAAAACCCCTCATTCAATTGAACAAAAGAAAATGCGGAGGTGACGGATGGATCTGACGTAGTGGTCAGATCTGACGGTGATACCCTCATCCGGTGATTGTGGTGGTTAGGGTTTCAGGATGGATCTGACGGTGGTGGTCAGTTGAAGAAAATGGGGTGGCCGGTGGTGTGGTGATGGCGACTGTGTGAAAACACATTTCACTGTGTGAAAAAAA
The DNA here is from genome assembly GCA_025667525.1 of Glebionis coronaria. Classification (NCBI taxonomy): domain Eukaryota; kingdom Viridiplantae; phylum Streptophyta; class Magnoliopsida; order Asterales; family Asteraceae; genus Glebionis; species Glebionis coronaria. The sequence continues at coordinate 4,870,908 of CM046882.1, read as the reverse complement.
GGAAAGTAAAATGACCGATTAAAAAAAATTCTTTTTTTAATTAGACATAAAAATAGGTTTTGACAAATTAAATCTTAGATTAATCCCCACCCTTAGATTAAAGCTAAATGAAGGGTGGGGATTTGTCCCTTGGTTTCCACCAAAAAACAAGGATGCAAAATAACTTTTCTCGTCAAGTATATCATCTTCTTAAGTGGTAGTTTTGTATAGCTTTTAACGGTGACTATGAATCTTGTAAGTATGCTCCGCTATGGTTACTTGTTGAACTTGATGTCCAGTTTTTACATGTCTTCTTAGAGTTAGTTATATCTTTAGGCATGAAGTTTTGTCATGCAAATCATTTTCCTTCAAAATTAAATGGATACGCGAGTAAAAGATGTGCAATGGAAAAACGATAATGTTCCAAAAAGGTATTTATTTAAATCTTTAATAAATGATTACAAACCGAACTTGAGTTAATCAAACAGACGAGTCTTGCATTTGAAAGAGTATGAGGGTGATAGATATATGCTAGCTACTTCATATACCGGTTAGGTGATACAAACGTCTCCGTGTATATGACTTTTGCAGGACAACCCACTCTAAATTCATATTCTGCGGTATACTTTTGCTTCCTTAGATCTAGTTGACAAATAACCTTATTATCATAACCTTTTTTGTAATCTATCATGAGCATGTTTCCGTTGTTCAGCAAGTGCACTAGACACAAACCATAATTACCAAGTTTGAGCCGGAGCTGATAGGTTGCCACCAATCTCCAGATATCTCCATCTGCAATATACTTCCACAGCTTGATACAGGCGGAAGTAGTAGTCAAACGATACATGACACATAAATGAATAGACCCTTTGTAAATTGTAACTGCGGTGGAGCATGGTGGAACCTTACCATCACACACAGGGGGAGTTGCTATCTTATGGAATCTCTTAGCTTGTGTGTCAAACATCATTGCACCTTTCGTTATAGTTTCAGACAGGAAATAGAGATTTTTGTTCAAGTAAATACCTGTTCTCCAACTACAACCCAAATTATCACTTCTTTGAATGGGGGGCATCCACCTCGTGTCTAATTTTCTCCATGAGTCGGATTTCAAAGAGTATGCGTAAGCATTGCCAGAATATGTTAGAACTAGAAGCTTGTAGTCATTTTCACCTGAGCAGTAATACAATCCGTATCCGCTTCTATATTTTGTGTAGCATTCCATGTGATTAGGATTGGATGGTTTAGACAACCTCTTATACTCGGTTGTCACAGGATTCCACAAAATAATTTCAAAGTCATCTTCATGAAATTTTTTTGTTATGCCTAAACATACCAGCCCATGAAAAGATGTTAGGATACGCACAGAGTAAGGAGGACAGGCTGCAAATTGTGGGAAAGGGCGCCTGCAGGGAGCATTATCAATCAGCGATTCACAGTCGATGGTGTAAAATGTTTCATCAGAAAGAAAGAAAAGGTTTCGGTCTTCTAGATGGTCTATGTGGTCGTTGTGCATCTCTCTGAACATGTCTGATGTTAGGAAAGACTTCCATTGTTTGGAGACACACATAAAACGGACTACAGATTTTGTTGGAACCCGTGTGATGATCTGAAACAAAATTACGTCTTGTGGAAGAGAATCCGCGGCCATGTCATATAATGTTTCCTGAATAGAATTGTGAGATACATAACATCATTATTTTTAAAGAATAATACGTTTGTAAGAGTAATAAACTCATGCTAGTTTCCAGGGGTCTTGGAGGGTGAGCAATACGTGGCGCGACCAAGGGTCTACACTTAAAAAGGATTATATTTTTGACAGTTTCGCATAAAAACACATATGATATTAAACATGTATGAGCTTTAAAAGGAAAACCGGGCGGTTCGAGCTCGACACATACCTTTGATATCAAAATTACGTCCTGTGGAAGTGAAACCGCGGCCGCGTCATATAGTTTTTCCTGAATAGAATTGTGACATACATAACATCATTAATCAAAGAATACTGTATTGTGTTTCCTAAAATAATTTACAGTTAAAAAAAAGGTTAAGCGGGCACATTGCTAACAGTTTTTGTATTGCAAAACCAAGTATATTAAATATGAAATACAACGTTTGTAGATATATGTGTCAAACATGGTTGGAGCTCGAAACATACCTTCGAAGATTGGTCCTTTTTCAATAATTTGTACCATAACTTTTTTAGGGTTTTCGTAAATGAAGAAAACATGAATGGAAAAATTCTACAGATGTGTTGTTGCGGTTTTGGTTTTATAGGCCCATTAGAGAAGTAAAAATTCTAAAGATATGTATTACTTTTTTTTATCAACCCAAATTTTGATCGAACCGAATTTAAAAATTAGAATTTAAAAATTGTTAAAAGATATGATTATATCTAAAAAGATATCTCCTTTCGTCTCTAAATAAGTGTTTATTTTAACTTTTTAAAATTTATTTATTCAATTTTGACCATACACATTATTTATTTACTACTGTGAAATTCAAATCTAGTCATTTTGTACACAAAACGTTAAGTCAGGTGAGTAGACATTGATTATTTGAGCCTTTCAGGAATCACGATTCATACTTTTCTATTTTGGGAATATTTCTCTAAGATGACCAAATGGACTTTAGGGGTGTTTTCGGCTTATATATCGGGCTTATGGATTATTTGGTTTTCTGCTTATATTCCGGAAGCTCACTTTTTGTGGCTTATTTTGAAATTTTTCGCCTTATATAAGCTTACCATGTCATGTTAAGCTGAAACAAACGCACCCTAACTTACAACATTGGTTTTCAGGGTATTTTGACACGTGCGGCATTGACGGTTTCACTTCGTAATTCGATGAAACATCTTATGAATCAAACAGACTAAACAAAACCTTATACCACTTATTAGAATTACCTTTAGTTCCTCTTTATGTGTAAATTGTAAGATGAAAAGGAAAAATATAATATATGGGCCGAATTTGATTCATGACGATTTGGCTTTTGTTATTGGTGTGATGTAATGAAAGAGATCCAGACAAAGCTAGTTTTGAAACCGCTATGAGATGACAGAAGTTGGAAAAATGCAGGTAGAAATAGGTCACAGTTTTCAGTTGCATGTCACAACTTGTTTAGGTGGAGACGGGGCGTCTCAAATCCGCAACAAGACATCATTTGGGTTGTCTCATGGTGTCGGTATGTGTTTTAAATGGAGTTCTTCTTGAATTTACAGGGCAGGTCGTTTACATTCTCTATAACACGGCTTTCCCTATTATTGGTTGAACTTAGATATATAGCCCTAAAGTTTGAGTGTTTTGTTTGTGGCATTGACAGGGCTGTGGGAACTGGTTAAGCGTTGTTTAACATGAACTCCGGTCGATTAGAAGCATCACCTGACAGAATCGAAACCATTTTGACCTATACTTCTTCTAATTTTCCCACAAAGGATCAGGAAGTAACATCATCTCCTTAAGTGGAAGTTTTGTCGAGCTTTTAACGGTGACTATGAATCTTGTAAGTATGCTCCGCTATGGTTACTTGTTGAACTTGATGTCCAGTTTTTACATGTCTTCTTTGCATCATGTAGCTTTACCATCTGACATGCGGATTGTTTATTTTCTTTGTCATAATCCTCACCATTAATCTTGTCATGCATCGTGATCCGCAAAATGGATCTTGTTCTATCCTTGATCCGAGATTTCTCTATGAAAAAGACGAATATGTAGTAGAAATTTAACTTATAAAACTTGTACTACTCTCACTTTCTATCCATGTGGGACAAAATAAAATTTAACATGTAATCCAGATAATTTCCTCGTTGATATATCATAAACAAGAGATGGTGAGATCGCCTTGTGTGGGTCAACATGACCTGCTTCATGGGCAAAAGGAGTTGAAAGTTGGCCTCCTGCTGTATCACGTAGACGAGTTGGTGTTGTTCATTGTATAGGAAGTGGTCATGAGAGCCGACTTGATGGCACTAGGACTCCATATAGGAATTATGTTATCTCTACAACCTTGAATGTTGAAAAATTACTTAATTATGGAATTGTTGAAAAATTAAATACATAGAAGTTGGATATTAATTATGGAATTATTGAAAAATTAAATGCACATAAGTTGGATAAAATAGGAAATGTTGAAAAGTTAAACAATAAACAATTGCATAAGTTACCGGGTCACGGGTTGCACCACCGGATTCGGTCGAGTAACTTGGTCACGGGTTCCACCAACGGGTCAACCCGGTCGATTCATCGGGTCACGGGTCGACCATCGGACCAACCCGATTGAGTCACCGGGTAATGGGTTCGGCCATCGGGCCAATCTTTTCGAGTCACGGGTTCGACCATCGGGTTAACCCGATCGAGTCACCGGGTCACGGGTTCGAAAACCGGGTCAATCCTGTCGAGCCACCGGGTCACTGGTTTCGACCACCGGGTTAATCCTATCAAGTCACCGGGTCACGGGTTCAACCACCGGGACATGGGTTCAACCACCGAGTCAACCCGATCGAGTCAATGGGAACGGGCTCGCCTACCGGTTCATCCCGAACGAGTCACCGGGTTACCGATTCGACCATCGGGTCAATTAATAAATCATTAACTATCTATTGCTAGGCAATTACTGGGTCACGAGTTCGACCATCGAATCAATTAGCATATCATTAATTATATATCTTAAGGTAATTCCGCTGCTATTCGCGGGTTATCGTCAAGTTGATTAATATGCGGGCAAGACACGGACGTACATGTAGTAAAAACAAATTTATTAAACAACCAATTGGAAGTATGTTATTGATTAATAATCTCATATGAAATTTACATGACATAATGTTATACTATGTTTTTCGCGTATCAAATTTTTGCCAAGTATCCGCTAGCACCAGACCATCCAGCCGAGATATTGACTCCTGGCCTAATCACATCCGGTTTATATTAGGTGGGCGTATCAAATTTGTGCCCAGTAACTTGCTTAACTTTTACTTCTCCAGCTGCAATTGTAGTACATTTTAACAATTAGCTATCAAATCAGTCTATTGTTAAACATGTGCTCGCGGATTTTATTTGCCTTTCATGTTTTTCCATAGACGTGGCAATACGAACCCTTTCACTTCTGAATGGGTCGATTTGGGTTGTGTTGGACAAATGGGTCGAAATGGCGCTGATAGCACATAAAGTCTATTGTTAATAATGTATGCAACCTTTTAGTAAATCATTCTATCTAATTTACAATTGATTTCTAAAGTCTATTGATACAGTTTTACTATACCTTGTATTTGTTCAGAACTGTTTCTTTTAAACTTTACGTAAAATATAAATAACGTTTTACACGATTATTTAACATAAACACTAAAAAGTAAAAAAACATGAACTTAACCAGGTATAAATGGGTCTAACACATTTATAATCCACAAAAACAAATTCACTCTTATTAGATAATACTTACTTGATGTATTTGTTCTTATCACTCCTAAATTATAGGAATGCATATCTCTGTAATTACACTCATCACTCCACAATTATAGGAGTTGATGTAGGATTGATATGTCTGTATCATTGCTATAAATACAGATACAACACACGGTTAGAAGGGTGGTCATTACAATATTCATCATATGGTATCAGCCTAACCTTTTCTCCCCTCCCTAACCTTAAACCATCATTCTTTTCTCCTTCTTCCTGGTACCTTTCATGACGACCTCTCAAGACGACACATTCCCCATGAATACTCTCCTCCATATGATCCCTATCAAGTTATCTTCAACCAACTACCTTCTTTGGAAAAATCAAATGCTTCCTCTCCTCTCCTACCAAAAGCTTACGAATCATATTGATGGCACTACTGCCCCGTCGGCGACCATCATGGCGGCTGATAATGAATCTACTCCAAATCCAGCTTTCACTAGTTGGAAAAGTCTTGATCAACGAGCAGTCATACTCCTAAATTCCTCCCTATCTGAGGAAGCCGCTGCTGAAGTCTTGGGCCTTACCACGGCTCAAGCAATTTGGACTGCCTTAGAGACTGCCTACAGCAACTCATCCGTTGAACGGATCCATTCTCTACGTGATTCCCTTCGTAATCTTTCAAAAGGATCCTCTACAGTTTCTGATTATGGTTGCCAATTTAAAGGTATTTGTGACCAACTTGCTGTTATTGGACAACCCGTTGATCAAATAGACAAGCTGCACTGGTTCGTTTGTGGCTTAGGAGCCTCGTTTGAAACCTTCTCCACTGCCATTCGCACAACCAAACCCTCTCCTACTTTCCGTGATCTGTTATCTCAGGCAGAAAGTCATGAGATGTTTCTAAAATCTCTTCATGGTTTGGCTCCACCTCCTGTTGCCTTCTTCTCTCAACAAAGTCGCTCACAGGGACGCCAACAACGCCAACAAAACTACCCTCGAGGGGGTGGTCGAGGTGGTAACTCCAACGGGGGAAGAGGTCGTGGGGGTAGGCGCCCACCTCACTGTCAATTATGTCGCACCAATGGGCATTATGCCTCCTCTTGTCCATCTCTTCCTACTTATGCTTCCAGTGCTACTACATCAGATGCAAATTTAGCACAAGCTTTCACCTCTCAGTGCCATTTTACTCAAGGGCACCCATATTGGTACGTGGATACAGGTGCCACGGCTCACATGACCTCTTCTTCGGAAAACGTCTCGAACTCGGCTCCTCATTCGGGTAATATGCGTGTGTTTTTTGGTAATGGTGATGCTTTACCAGTTTCTCATATTGGTCAATCTATGGCTTCAAATAAAATAATGCTTCGTGATGTTTTGGTTGTTCCTAAATTAACCAAAAATCTCTTGTCAATAAGCAAACTTACCATGGATCATTGGTTGATGTTCTTTTCTCTCAACCATTTTTTAATATTCAGGACAGGAAAACCAAACAGGTGATCGCACAAGGACAATGTGAAGATGGGCTTTATGTGCTTCGGGATACTCCAATGGCTTTGGCAGCAACTCTTGGTGTTCCGACACAGGCTTCTTATGAATTATGGCATAATCGTTTAGGACATGTTTCGTTTGATGTTATTTCAACTTTGAATAAATTGGGTGTTTTACAGGTTACTTCTGTACTACCTAAACCCATTATATGTAAACCTTGTCAACTTTCCAAAAGCCAACGTTTACCTTTTGAACTTAATCCTAAACGATCTTCATATCCATTAGATTTAATCCATTGTGATCTATGGGGTCCTGCACCTGTTTCATCAGACGGTTACTTGTACTATGTTATATTTGTTGATGATTACTCCCGTTTCACATGGTTTTATCCTTTAAAAACCAAGCCTGGTTTTTATACGATTTTATTTACATTTATCAAACTAGTACAAACTCAATTTTCCAAGAAAATTAAAGTTTTTCAAAGTGACGGGGGCACAGAGTTTGTGAATCACACAGTTCGAAAAATATTTGAAGACAATGGCACACTTCATCGGTTATCATGTCCTTACACACCTCAACAAAACGGGCGTGCTGAGCGTAAACATCGACATCTTGTTGAAACTGGGTTGGCTATGCTATTTTATGCTCATGTTCCTGCATCTCACTGGGTAGACGCATTTAGTTCAGCCACATACATCATCAATCGATTGCCTACTAAACTTCTTGGTAATAAATCTCCTTTTGAGTTATTATACTTACGGCTGCCAAACTACACAAATCTTCGGGCTTTTGGATGTCTTGTCTATCCATATTTACGTGATTATTCAGCTCACAAGTTGGCTCCAAGGAGTATCCCTTGTGTTTTTATTGGTTATAATTCTCAGTACAAAGGTTACAAATGCCTAGATCCGGGTTCGTCTCGCATATATATTACCAGACATGCAAGATTTGATGAGGTGACTTTTCCTTTTGCTAGCACCGCCAATCCTAACGCCATCTCTACACTTCAGTTGTGTACTTTTCTAGAAGATGGGCCACCTATATTAAATGCTCCGGTTGATGACTCTCGACCTACCAATACTAGGCCTACATCTTTGCGTCCTTGTGGGTTGTGCCCTGTACCAACAACAGCCGCCCCTGTTGCCGAACCGATCCAGACGAATGACTTACCACCTTCATCATCGTTGTCATCTAATGACAACACTCAACCATTAAATGTTGATCCAGCCACCACAACTACCGAGTCCTCGTCTGTCCACCAAATGCAGACTCGTTCTAAATCAGGAATTATCAAGACCAAGCACTCTCCGGATTTTATATCACTTACATCTCATGCTTTACATGCTGCTCTGCTATGTCTTTCTCAACCAAAGGGATTCAAATCCGCAGCCAAACATCCTCAATGGATGGATGCCATGCATGATGAAATGGAGGCCCTAAAACATAATCATACATGGACCCTCGTACCACGTTCATCTGTCTCCAATATTGTTGGTTCCAAATAGGTTTTTATCGAATCAAATATCACGCTGATAGATCGGTTGAACGATTTAAGGCACGTCTTGTCGCTCAGGGTTTTACTCAAATACCGGGTCTTGACTATTTCCACATGTTCAGTCCTGTTGTCAAAGCTTCCACTGTGAGAATTGTTCTATCTTTGGCTGTTCTCCATAGTTGGCGTCTACATCAGTTAGATGTAAAAAATGCGTTTTTACATGGACACCTCAAAGAGACTGTTTACATGGAGCAACCACCTGGGTTCATTGATCAGCAATTTCCAAAACACGTATGCAAATTATCCAAGCCACTTTACAGTTTAAAGCAAGCTCCACGAGCCTGGTTTCATCGACTTAGTTCCTTTTTACTTGCTTATGGCTTCCTCTATAGTCGAGCTGACACTTCTCTATTTGTTTTCACTAAAGACTCTTACACCATGTATCTGCTTGTTTATGTTGATGACTTGATCCTCACGGGTAACAATGAAACCTTGCTTACCTCATTTATTACTCGTCTTAATCGGGAATTTGCGATAAAAGACCTTGGTGATCTCAGCTATTTTCTTGGCCTTGAAGTAAGCTATACTGACAATGGGCTTTTCCTTAGTCAAGCCAAGTATGCCACTGATGTACTTACTCGAGCTGAATTGCTAGATTCAATGCCCGTGTCGACTCCTTTAGCAGCTAATGATGTGTTTTTGTCACATGGATCTCGTTTTGATGATCCTACCCTTTACAGATCTCTAGTGGGAGCCTTGCAGTATCTAACTATCACTAGGCCTGATTTATCTTATGCGGTAAATCAAGCAAGTCAGTTCCTTCATGCTCCAACTGATGCTCATTTTCAATGTGTCAAGCGCATTCTACGATATGTCAAGGGTACAATCGCATATGGTCTCATTTTTAAGAAACCACATTCCAACTCCATCTTGGGCTACTCAGATGCTGATTGGGCACGTTGTATCGAAACTCGCCGGTCTACTTATGGATATTCCATATTTCTTGGAGGCAACTTAGTATCTTGGAGTGCCAAGAAACAACCAACTGTTTCTCGGTCTAGTTGCGAATCAGAATATCGTGCGATGGCAAATACCGCTGCAGAAATTGTGTGGATTACACATTTGCTTCGCGAACTTCATGCTCTACCACCTGAACAACCGACACTTTTTTGTTACAATAAAAGTGCGTTGTTTATGTCTCAAAATCCAGTTTCTCACAAACGTGCTAAACACATCGATTTGGATTATCACTTTGTCCGAGAACTTGTTGCATCAGGTAAGCTCTATACCAAGTTTATACCAACCAAGCTTCAAGTGGCTGACATTTTTACGAAGAGTCTTCCGCGACCTCAATTCGAATACTTTCGGTCTCTGCTACGACTTGGTCCACCACCTATTCGCTTGAGGGGGGATATTAGATAATACTTACTTGATGTATTTGTTCTTATCACTCCTAAATTATAGGAATGCATATCTCTGTAATTACACTCATCACTCCACAATTATAGGAGTTGATGTAGGATTGATATGTCTGTATCATTGCTATAAATACAGATACAACACACGGTTAGAAGGGTGGTCATTACAATATTCATCATAACTCTCATGTCGAAAACAAAAATAAAGGCAACCAAAGATGCAACCAACTAATTTTGATTGTATCGTTAAATGCTTTAATTAACTATGTAATCAAGATGTGACTTATAAAGGTTACACTAGAGAATTACATAAAAACATGTATGTCGAATCGGAAAATTAACCATAATCGGTTTGTTCAGGGACCATGCTAATCTTCCTTGTATCGTTTCAATTTTATCGAATGTCCCAAAAGAGATAAGTATAGTGGTTTTCAAGCTCTATATAAACTAGTCATAACTTCTTCCTCTGGTCGATGTGATTTGACTATAATTGCCTATACCAACTAATTTATCAAACCTCACATTGACCAAATTCTGGTATCAATGATTAACTATATACAGAGTACAAGATATGAAAATAAAGATCATGAATGGGCTCGACCAATGTATACGTCGTAGGAATTCAATTAATTCATTACCATAATAAATGTAGCCACATGTACAATGTATGAAAAACATTAGACTTGCAAGCTACATGTTTAATGATTTTCAATGGCATTCTTAGATATTAACTATGAGTACCTGTTAATGTCGAGTTATATTTAAGTTCAGCGATTTGGCTTCCTGGCACATCTATGTACACGCACAAACATGAAATGTGTAAGGAGTGTCCCTTTCGTAGAAGTTACGCCTGCTATTCGTATCCATTTTGACGTACTTGACATGAATGGCATCATAGGTAGCAGCTTCTGAGAAAAATCCGGTTTATCTGTTGGAAGGTCAACTTTGACACCATTGTCCACATTAAGTGCTGGATCAGAGTTTGAACCATCGCCCTCCAAGTTACCTAACGGAGACTTCCTGATTCCATTGCAAATCTTGAAAGAAAATGCGCCATTTGAATTGTCCAAATCGGGTTTTTTACCAAATGACCAAAAGTTGATTCCATTTGGAACTACTCGGAGTGTGTTAGCAATTTCTTTGGGATCTGGAGTTACACTGGATGTTTTGGGAGTTTCCTTAACTACGGAATCTACATTGGGAGACGAGCGGGATTCTATCGGTAACCTGTTTTAAGAAAGAAAGCTTATGCCTTTTGGTGTTCGAGTTAATACTTTTGGTGTAACATCTACAGGATTCCGTTCGGTGTTACTAGCAACAGATTTGGGCGTCCAGCAAGATTTCTTGTCTACCCTTTTAGAACCAGAATTAGGAGACTCTTGGTCAGGCATCGACTTACTTAAAGCATCTGAAGTGGATTCAATCGGCTGTGCCTAAAAAGTTACACAATACATGTGATTTTTATTTTTTTAAATATTCTACTTCAATATACTAAACGGCAAATAATAGAATAAATACCTCATGGGAAAACAGACATCTTGAACCACGGTCGCATTCCCCGGCCTGTTGACAGAAACTTGTTGCAGGGATACATGGAGAGCTGGTGATCATATGGACAGTCATCACCTTTCATACAAGCGTGACGGGCAAAATGACAGCACGGCTGCACCACCAAGAAATATCAATCAGAACAAGCTACAACTCTTCACCAAGGCTAGAGGTGGCAAGATAGGCGGGTTGGGTGAGGTGTGAAAACAGGTATAGGTGGGAACGGGCCACTAAGTTTTTGTAAAGGAAAACTTTTTTTGTCCATTTTCAATTTGAACCATTTGCCCGTTTAAAACAAAATCAAACCCCAAATCGATCCCTTTTAAAGCAAATGTGTCAAAAATGCCACCTCTGACCTCTATATACGATAAATAACTTGATGCTTGTTGATAGAAACCAATTTGAGATGGTTAATCTCCTTCTACACTAAACTAATGACTGACTAAAACAATAGACTTTTACTGCAATTTTCTCTTCTTTTCCATGAAAAACAAAACAACAACTTAAATAGGAAATACACATGCATGCTAAAATTAAGGAAGGAACTTAGACGTGGGGTTGAAGAAGTCAGTAACTAACCCACTTGCTTGCATGACTATCACTACTACAAATATTAAAACGTGCTAAATAAAAGGAGATGATGGAGAAGTCTTCCCAAAGACTTGGTCTATTATTATGCAACATGAAAGTGACTGGAGTCCATGTCCTACTCGTATCAATACCCCCGTCTTTAAAATGGACCTTGTCCTCAAGGTCCGGCTTTGTCGTAGAACTCTACAGTAGATATCCCCCACGGTGGGTCGATGGTTGTAGGCTGGTGCGCATGGTCGGCTTGAAGAAGTAGAAATTTAGGCGGGTTACATTTGTGACCCGGGTTGTACTTTTCAGGGCAGTTGAAACATAAGCCTTCAGCACGCCGTTTTTGCATATCAGCCGGGCTCAAACGTTTGATAGGAAGTGTTTCGTTAGAGCGGGATGGAGCCGCTGGTAAGGTTGAACCTGATTGAATCGACGCTTGGTCATTGGATTTGTCCTCAATCAGTTTAGCGAGGCCAATTGCGTGTGTAATGGTGTGAGGACGGAGAATGGAGAGTTCTTGTTGGATATCCTGACGGAGGCCTGAGAGAAAACAATTGAGCAACGCCTCTGGTGGAAGGCCAACAACACAATTGCTTAAACGTTCAAACTCCGTTTGATATGCCGTTACTGTCGAGGTTTGTTGAAGCTTAAAAAGAGCGGCTTGGTGATTATCGTAGGAGGACGGGCCAAAGCGGGTTTCAAGAGCTCGTGTAAATGCCTCCCAAGTGGTAAGAAGGTTGTTGTTATAGAGGTATTTGTGCCAACTAAGGGCATCTCCGCTTAGGTAGAAGGCGATCATATTAAGGCGTTGTGGTGGTGCGATGTTGTAAAAGGAAAAATATTGGTCTCCTTGAAATAGCCAGTCCAAAGGGTTTGTTCCATCGAATGCAGGAAGGTTGAGTTTTGGTGGGCGTATTTGAAGGTCACGGTTGGGTGGCGGGGCTGTAGGTGGTGGCGTTATAGGGGGTGGCGTTTGGTGAGTTCGGTGCAAGGTTTGAGTGATGGTGGCAAAAAGAGTGGCTGTTTGTTCTTGTTGGGCAGCCAAGTGTTTGTTGAGATTCTCGAATTGTTTTCCGAGATTCTCGAATTGTAAGGATGAAGCAGCTTGGTTGGCGAGGAGTTTTTCATTATTGAGGTTGGTGGAGGCAATGAGTTTGGAAAGGTTTTCAGACATGGCGGCAATGGATTCGTCGGTGGAGGGTGGATCGCGTTTGGGTGGCATGGTTCGAATGAATGAAAGCACCAAATGATAGAAACCAATTTGAGATGGTTAATCTCCTTCTACACTAAACTAATGACTGACTAAAACAATAGAGTTTTACTGCAATTTTCTCTTCTTTTCCATGAAAAACAAAACAACAACTTAAATAGGAAATACACATGCATGCTAAAATTAAGGAAGGAACTTAGACGTGGGGTTGAAGAAGTCAGTAACTAACCCACTTGCTTGCATGACTATCACTACTACAAATATTAAAACGTGCTAAATAAAAGGAGATGATGGAGAAGTCTTCCCAAAGACTTGGTCTATTATTATGCAACATGAAAGTGACTGGAGTCCATGTCCTACTCGTATCACTTGTTACATACCTTGTATTTTGTCAAAGGGATCGAATCATGAGAAAATTTACACATATCGCCCTGTCATAAATGAATAGATTAGCAACACAATAATAGTAATATGAAAAAACACATAAGAAAGTAGAGACAGCCTCATGGCATTTTCCCATCATACAATGGCGGCAAATTGAAATTTTCTTCTCTTTTATGACAATATCAAGTTTTGGCCTATTGATTCCAAGCTTTTTTCTGTCTTCTGCTCGTTTAATTCTGCCATCCCTCTGAAAAGGACGATTGTGGTAAATGTTGCAAGTTCTTAGAAATAAATGCATAGAATAAGATATACGCTTGATTTATAAAAGTAAAGAAAACCAACCCTTTTCTTAGCTTTGCTTTCTTGTGTCATAACCGGCTTCTGTTTCTTCTCATTAGTAGCATCCTGTTGCAAAGAATAAATACCAGTTACTAAAACATATAAACGTGACGGTGACAATTTAGGTAGTTATGACAAATGGTCAAAACATCCTAAATAGCTTAAAGGATAACGACACGCTGAACAGACTGTGATCAGCCTTCAAAACATCTACGAAAGGTCAAATGGCTGACTTTAATAGCTATGAATGATATGAGTCAATCTAACCCAGTGTATATATAAATGGTCAAAACTTCCTATATAGTTTTATCGAAAGAGCTAGATTGTCGCATTCGTGTTATTTCATGGTCATATCCTATGCATAAGCTATTTTAGATTTGAAATAAAAAGGGCAAAGAGTGTTGGTGGGTCAACCTAGCCTACATCATATTCAAAAGGTATCCCCGTGTCGGGGAGAATTAAATGAGTCCCTTTAACCGAACTCATTTTGAAGCATTTCACAACCCGTCGATTTTGCCTAGATGTAATAGTGGATAAAGTAGCTAACTCAAACTCCGTCACATAATCACTAATGTAGGTATATATATGGGGTTCTTCAAAAGTAAAAGGATGGTACCTTGTTCACAGAAGCATCGACCACTTTGAAAAGTTAGATCTGGTCGTCGTGGTGGTTCTGACGGCTTAGATCTGGTCGTCGTTGTGAATCTGACGGCGGTGGTTCTAACGGTGGTGTGCCGCCGATAGTGGTGGTCCCGTCTATGGTGGTGGTTGTTGACACAGCGGATCCTGATGATGATTTATGAAATAAAGATAGTGATAGTGATAGTAGCAGGTTAGCAGTTGTTATTATCGAGCTTGTATAGAAGTATCACAATTCTTTCCATAAAGAGCTAGTCAGGATGTCTGAATATCCTGGTACATCATACATGTCTCGCGTTGACCCAACGTTAGTCAATCTACGAGTGTATCTGACTACTCTCGATTCCCCAAAAACAATGTTATCTCAACTGGGTCGGATCCCTAAATATCCTGGTACATTGTACTTGTTTAACTATGTATCCACTTCTTGTATATGTGGGACAAAATGAAGTTTAACCACTTAACATGATCAGTAAATAGTAGTTGCTAGTATACGCTCTGTCCTCTCTTGTAAATTTTAAATTCAATTTACAATATTACAGTTGTATTACTTTTTCTTATGAAATCTAGCATGCCTACAAGAGCTAAACTTATACATGGTACACCAGATTCTGTAAATGTAAGCAATGTGTGAACAGGGTGATCCTTGATGTTAGTATCTGCTATATAAGCCAACATCCACCTTGTATCGACATCTGCCAGCGGTTTAGTAGTACTTACAGCCCATTGTTCGTTTATCTTCCAAAATCGACATGTATTATACACGGATCAGACTTTGAAGTAAATGAGTTATACATCTCTTTTACAAACTCATGTTTGCATTGACGTACGTGATTAGTCATCTGACTTTTTTTTCCAACCTTCATAGTCCCCAACTTATTAACACACACGATTAGAGGGTGAGTGAGCATAACAGACCAAAACGAGAAATTAGCCCGAACAGAACCAATCAGACTGAACCAAAACTATTTCGATCTAGTCTTCGGTCCACATTTTATATCATGTTCAGTCCATCGTCAAGTCCGGTCTGGTTCTCAGTTTGTAGTTTTGGTCTCAATTAGTCCTCTACACACTTTTTTATTTCGGGTTAATGTTTGTGGTTTTAGCATATTTTACAATTTAATCCAAGTTTTGAAAAGTCACATGTTGCTTCGCTTGTCTAATTTTGCAACGACAGTTTTAATGCCCTTTTCAAAGAGTTGGTTGCTTAAATCGTCATTCGGTTTGTCGGGCGTCGCGGGTTTTAGTTATGTCGGATTTCTTCCTTTGATTTCGACTTTTTACGAGTTTGATCATATAACCAAAATTATATCAGTTGACTGTTAATTTGAAGAGTATTTTGGTATGTTCTTGTATTGTCTTCTAATGCCAAATATGTTGAAAACATTTTATATACAAATTGTGAAAAATTAGTTGAATAGTTTTTTACTGATTTAAAATATATTTACGAAACATTATATGCAAGATCTCAATCCGGGTTGTTCATCCATTTTTACTGATGTAAAATATATTTAGGATTTTTGGGAGCCCCAAGAACGGGCAGTAATATTAAAATTAAAGTATAGCAATCGAATGAAGCCAATGGACACTTGGCGCCCTAAAGTAATCAAAATACCCTAGTAATCCGCTGCCAGGAGTCCAGATACTGGCCTGATCCTTATACCAGGAGGATCAAGCCCAGTTTCGTTCCAGTGACATATGTTCAACTCAACATAACGGCCTACACAATATATGGTGAGTATCAATATGAAATACACCGTTCTCACATATATTATCTCCTACTGGTTTGCATGATCCAAAAAGGCCTGCAATTTAAGGTCATTTTTTTTGGTCTGTATAAATAGCTTATTTTGTGAGGATGTTAGAAGTGTTGGTGTAATCCTTGGATCATATTTTAGTAGAACCAAGAATCTACAAAAGATAAGTGGAAATTGCAGTGCTACTTAGACTACTTACAAGGCAATATCGGAGATAGTATCTAGTATTAAGAGCGAAGATGACTGAAGGTTTCCGAGGCATAAAGTTAGAAGGAATTTAAGAAGACCCCACTACATCAACCTGCCATCCGTCTATATGGCATACAAATTTTATTCAGAAAAATGGACAGCTGCCATCCGTTTAAATAGCTTATGCTTAAATTTTATATATATTAAAATTATGACCTAATCTGATAACCACTTCTAACCATAAGGACTTATTTTGCCTTGTTTCAATCTTTCAGTTAGTCTTAAGGATCTGGATGGTTGGACTTATTGGACATGAAGGACCATTTGTGTGAAGATGCTAAAAGAGAAGTTATGATGGGCTTTGGCCCATCCAAGCCCAATTATGTTACCCAACGGCTAATAGCCTTTAGGGTTTTATATTGATGGGAGCGTGTTACTTTGTTTGTATCGCCTCATTATGTAACTGTGTGTGAGTTACACACAGTTCTCTCTCTCTCTCATTCATCATGATCTTGTAAACCCTAGTTTGATCTCGTTTTTTATTTATGCTTGATTGTAAAACTATTATCAAATAGATAATAGAGTTACACGTGATTAGCACTGGTAACTTGTTGATTTTATCATTATTTTGTCCTTTGAATCTTTGTTAAATAAAAGGTTTTGATGTTTGAGGTTATTCTGATCATGTTTTTCTACATGGTATCAGAGCGTGGTTACTAATTTTT
Organism: Glebionis coronaria; assembly: GCA_025667525.1. Lineage (NCBI taxonomy): Eukaryota > Viridiplantae > Streptophyta > Magnoliopsida > Asterales > Asteraceae > Glebionis > Glebionis coronaria. The sequence goes on along the minus strand of CM046882.1, from coordinate 4,853,765 downwards.
TGATGAAAAATTTTTTAGGGTTTGTTTAAAATTGGGGGTTTTTGGTTATTCATACTTTTTTGATAAGATCTGCTATTAAAATAGCTAGATCTGTTAATATTACTGGTTGAATCAAAGTTTTGAAGCTTTAATTTTTTTGACAAAAAATTAGGGTTTCTGAGATCTGCTCTCTTATTCATTATTACCTTCGATTGGGTTGATTGGTGGTGACTCTCTTTGGTTACTTGTTCGATTGGTGGCTGGTTCTTTCATTTTCCCCAATTTTTTTCCTTGAAGAAAATTATTGGGGATTGTGATTTGGAGGTTCTGTCACTTCTTAGACTAAGTGAATCTAAGAGTGGCAGTTCGATTGTGCTTTGGTTTATTGCTTTGTAACACCTCTGCTTCCCTCTCTTTAATTGTTATTTGCTTTTATCTGTTTTTTATTACTTGATTATTTGGGGGTTTGGTAGTTGTTTTTGTTTCTTCATACCCTTTATCTGGATCCTCACTTACTGCTTGCCCTTGACCTGCCACCCTTGAGTGGTTTTGGATTCCTGGGAACTTAGTTGGCAGTATTGTGAGTTCTTTTTGAACCCTTGACCCTTCACCATGTCTGAACATGGTGATGATGATGCTATAAGTGTAACTGACCCAGTTACACTTATTAGTAAGCTTGACTTGAGTGACCCATTGCACTTGCACCCTAATGACTCTGCTGTTTTAACTGTTGTCACTGTTAAACTTAAGGGAACTGAAAACTATCAAGTTTGGGCTAATGCCATGTTACTTGCTTTGGAAGGGAAAAATAAAATTGGTTTTATTGATGGTACTTGTAAAAGGTCTGTTACTGATGAAATTTTAGCAAGGCAATGGGACAGGGTCAATGCTGTTGTGTTGGGTTGGATTCTTAACTCTATTTCTGAGGAACTTTTCCTTGGACAAATATTTTCTAAAAAGGCAAAACATGTTTGGAAAGAGCTTAAAGAAACTTATCATAAGGTTGATGGTTCTGTTATGTTTAACTTGCATCATAAGATAAATACTTTGAAACAAAATGGTTGTAACTTGTCTGATTATTATCATAAACTGAATGCTCTCTGGAAACAATATGATGCTATGATTGAGTTGCCTGCTTGTGTTTGTTCTGCTTCTAGTGAGTTTAAAAAACATAATCAGCTTTTGAAACTTATGCAGTTCTTAATGGGTTTGGATGATTCTTATATGAGTATTAGGAGTTCTATATTGTCTAGAGAAAGCCTCCCTGATGTTAAGGGAGCTTATGCCATCATTTCTGCTGAGGAATCTCACAGAATGGCTTCTAGTGGTGGTTCTGGGCACTCTCAAAGGACTCAGACCACTGCCTTCCTGTCTAATGGGCCCACCAGAAATAATGCTCAAAGAAATCAGAACCCTAATGCTAACATATTGAGACCCATAACCAACAACTATAATCAGACTGGTAATCAAAACAATTTTAGACCTAACAATGCTAATACAGGTTTTAGACCTAATTATCAGAATGTTGTGAGACCCAATGCTACCTCTAATGCTGAATTGATTTGTGAAAACTGTGGGTACAATGGTCACACCATTGATAGGTGTTTCAAGATTATTGGGTACCCCAGTGACTTTGTTCATAAAAAAAGAGGAAATCAAAATCCTAAAGGAAAAAATGTGGCTAATAACTCTGTTGGTTCTGCTAGTTCTACTGGTTTTTCTGATGAGCAAATGGCTACACTTCTCTCTCTTTTTAAAGGTAACAGTGGAACTGGGTAAAATGTACAAGCCAATATGGCAGGTACTTTTTTTTAACTCTAGCAAAGTTTTTAATGAAAATTTTGATAAGTTTTATTGCTCCAACACCAGTTCTAAACTTGGGATGACTCATAATGGGAAGGTTGTTGACTCTGGGGCTAACCAACACATGACTAATAATGATAAGGAGCTTGATAATGTGTTTGATATCTCTCACCTTAAGATTAAAGTCACTCACCCAAATGGGACTGAGGCAATTATAACTAAAATTGGTAACCTTAGACTTCCTAATGGTTTAACTCTGTTTGATGTGTTGGTGATCCCTGAGTATTGTGTTACTTTGATATCTGTGCATAAACTTGCTAAAGACAATAAGATATTTGTTGTGTTTGATGAGTCCAAGTGTTTCTTTGTTAATCAGGATTTGAATCTGAAAAAGGTGATGGGGATTGGTAAACAATGTGGAGGTTTATACTATTTAGATACTGAAGGTATTAGTTGTAGAAATCAAAACCATCTTGTTACTTGTTCTCTGTCTCATTATGATTGGCACTGTAGACTTGGCCACCCTGCTGACCCAGCTCTTAATGCTCTTAAAAGGTCCTTGAATATTGATAAAAGTGAGAAAACCTTCTTTTGTGAAATTTGTCAAAGAGCTAAGCAGACCAGAAACCCTTTTCCCTTAAGTGATCACATCACTAAAAGGCTTGGTGATATTGTTCATCTTGACTTATGGGGCCCTTATAGAGTGACTAGTCACTCTGGCCATAGGTATTTCTTGACTGTTGTGGATGATTATACTAGAGCTGTTTGGTTGTTTCTCATAAAAACCAAAGATGAGGTTTTTTCTAACATTCAAAACTTTTATAATCTGATTAAAAATCAATTTAAAAGTAATGTTAAGATTTTTAGAAGTGATAATGGTACTGAGTTTATCAATCAAAACTTCAAAGTCTTTTGTGAAAAAAATGGCATCATACACCAAACTTCTTGTGCATACACACCACAACAAAATGGAATTGCTGAAAGGAAACATAGACATCTTTTGAATGTTGCTAGATGCCTTATGTTTCAGGGGGGTATTCCTCTTAAATTTTGGACTGAATGTGTGCTAACTGCTACTTATCTTATTAACAGACTGCCCTCTTCTGTGCTGAATGGAAAAACCCCTTTTGAAATGATTTATAATTCTTGTCCTAGGCTCTCTCACATTAGAATGTTTGGATGTTTATGTTTTGCTACTATTCTTAATAGCTCAGATAAGTTTTCCAGCAGATCTGAAAAATGTGTTATGATGGGTTATTCTAGTTCTCAGAAAGGATATAGGATTTACAGTCTTGATAGGCATCAGTTTTTTGTTTCTAGAGATGTTAAGTTTTTTGAAACTATTTTCCCTTTTAAAGATTCTGCTTTCAATTTCAATAAAAACAATTTTAATAAAGAAAATGTTTCTCAAGACTTAAATCTGTTGAATTTTTTTGACCTTGATGACCCTGAACTTCCCAATGATGAAGAGAGAGCAGCTAAACACAATGGTGACAATCTGTCACCAAGTGATAGCAGCCCACCTTCAAGTCTAGGTGACACTGGATACATTGCCTCAGGTAATGATACCAGTGATGCCAGCTTGAATAGGGAAGAGGCTGCCACACTTGATGAAAATGCAAACTCTGAGGGAAATGTTGATATCAATCCCATTCCTTCCATTCATGTTCAAAACATGGAAGGAAACATTAGGGTTGATCCAACTAACAATGTTCAGGAAAATCAAGGTTTAAGGAGGTCTTCAAGACCCTCTGTTTTTCCCAGAAATTATAATGATTTTGTTGTGCAGTCCAAAGTCAAATATGGACTTGAAAAATTTGTTGGATATTCAAAATTGGATAAAGAGAATTTTTGTTTTGTCACTCAACTTAACAAAATGAATGAACCAAAAAGTTTTTTTGAAGCATCTCAGAATCATCACTGGCTTGATGCTATGAACACTGAACTTGCTGCTCTGCTTGAAAATGACACTTGGGATATTGTTGAACTTCCAAAAGGTAGAAAGGCCTTAGGATGTAAGTGGATTTGGAAATTAAAACTTAAATCTAGTGGTGAGGTTGAAAGGTATAAAGCTAGGGTTGTTGCCCAAGGATTTGGGCAAAAGGAGGGTATTGACTATGATGAAACCTTTGCCCCTGTTGTTAAAATGGTTACCATTAGATGCTTAATTAATCTTGCTATCATTCAATCTTGGCCTATTTTTCAACTTGATGTCAATAATGCCTTTCTTTATGGTGATCTTGATGAAACTGTTTACATGAAACCACCCCAAGGATATCTTCCTGGGGGTGATAACTTGGTTTGCAAACTCAAAAAATCCTTGTATGGGTTAAAACAGGCTCCTAGGCAGTGGAATGCCAAGCTTACTTCTGTCCTTAGTGAAAATGGCTTCACTCAAAGCAAGTCTGATTATTCTTTATACACCAAGTCTCATGGTAATTTATTCCTTGTGTTACTTGTGTATGTTGATGACATTATCATAACAGGGAACAACATTGCTGAAATTGAAAAGTTTAAGAACTTTTTAAGAACCAAGTTTATGATCAAAGACTTGGGTAAGCTCAAGTATTTTTTGGGTATTGAAGTTGTTGACACTAAGAATGGTATTTGCTTAAACCAAAGAAAGTATGTGTTGGACTTGTTATCTGAGTATGGTATGCTTGCTTGTAAACCTGCTAAAACTCCTTTACCCTCTAAACTTGTCATTACTAATCAACCCACTAGTGAGGACCCCCTTCTTGACAACATTGTTGACTATCAAAAGCTCATGGGTAAGCTCATTTATCTGACTAACACCAGGCCTGATATTTCTTATGCTGTGCACTGTTTGAGTCAATTCATGCATTGTCCTTTGAACTCTCATCTTAAAATTGCTTTTAAGGTTTTAAGATACCTCAAAAGCTCTCCAGGTTTGGGTATTCATTTCACAAGGAACTCAGGTATGATTCTGGATGCTTATTCAGATGCTGACTGGGCTAAATGTGTTGTCACTAGAAGGTCTGTGACTGGGTATTGTGTGTTTATTAATGGAAACTTAGTTTCCTGGAAAAGCAAAAAACAAAACACTCTCTCTAAATCTTCTACTGAGGCAGAGTATAGGGCTCTTGCCTCAGTAACCAGTGAAGTAATCTGGGTGCTAAAAGTCTTAAATGACTTGCAATGTGATAACTTGCTCCCAGTTACACTTCACTGTGATAGCAATTCAGCTATCAAGATAGCAGCCAACCCTGTTTTTCATGAGAGAACAAAACACTTAGAAATTGATCTTCATTTTGTGAGAGAAAAAATCTTGAGTGGTGTTGTTAAAACTGAAAAGGTGGATTCTGCAAATCAAATTGCAGACATCCTTACAAAGGGGTTGGAAACAGATTTGCATAACAAGTTTGTTATAAAACTTGGTATGATTAACCTTTATGGGTTATCAGATTAAGGGGGGATATTAAAATTATGACCTAATCTGATAACCACTTCTAACCATAAGGACTTATTTTGCCTTGTTTCAATCTTTCAGTTAGTCTTAAGGATCTGGATGGTTGGACTTATTGGACATGAAGGACCATTTGTGTGAAGATGCTAAAAGAGAAGTTATGATGGGCTTTGGCCCATCCAAGCCCAATTATGTTACCCAACGGCTAATAGCCTTTAGGGTTTTATATTGATGGGAGCGTGTTACTTTGTTTGTATCGCCTCATTATGTAACTGTGTGTGAGTTACACACAGTTCTCTCTCTCTCTCATTCATCATGATCTTGTAAACCCTAGTTTGATCTCGTTTTTTATTTATGCTTGATTGTAAAACTATTATCAAATAGATAATAGAGTTACACGTGATTAGCACTGGTAACTTGTTGATTTTATCATTATTTTGTCCTTTGAATCTTTGTTAAATAAAAGGTTTTGATGTTTGAGGTTATTCTGATCATGTTTTTCTACAATATATATACATCCTTGGATTATATTTGATGCAGAAAAACACCGGGTTAGAAGAAGGTACAAAACACTTAAGTTTATATAAAAAAGTCCAACTGTTATGTATTATACCTCAAACCGATACATCAAGTGTTAAATCCAAGGATGAAACTGAAGTTATTTATCTGTTAGTTTTAGATGTGTTTTGACGACTTCTCAAAAGAAATACAAGTTTGTATTCGGTTTGAATCGTAAATGAGCTCTTATGTGTATTTTGCAGGCCGTTCTAAATGAAATATATAGATGAAAGAACATCCTACACATTTTGTATATGATTCATGAATTTGATTTACTTCAACTAATCATCTGCATATCACAAAAGAATCAAACAAGCTAGACGTCGCACCACTTAATCATGTATACCTTTCAAGACCTCACAAAAAGAAATCGAATTCAAATATGAATAAGAAGGTAACCTTTTATAGAGTTCACCAAAGGTGCCACCCCAAAGCCTCTTTCTAAACAAGCCATCCATGCAGGGATGACCTTCCCATAACTCAAGGCCACCCGTGAAAACAACGGGATGCTTAGCCTTCAAACCTTGTTTATGCAAATTGACACCAGGTGGGTCGGGTATCTTGCCAGTGATAGCAGTGGTGACGCAGTGAGGAAACGATAAGATATATCATTATCGGGTTTGTTCTCTTCTGTTTTAAGTGTTAAAATTTAGTGCAATTGATTAATATGGTAAAGTAATCAGCTGCCACGAGTCCAGATACTGGCCTGATCCTTATACCAGGAGGATCAAGCCAAGTTTCGTTATCCAATGACAAATGTTCCACCCAACATAACGGCCTACACAATATAAAGTAAGCATCAACATGACACACACCTTTCTCACATATTTTATCTCCTACTGGTCTGCACAGCTTCTCCAAATAGGCATGCAATTTAAAGGTCATGTTTTCTGGTCTGCATTTCTGCGGTCTACGCACTAGTTATGAGTTTTGATAACACCTGAACTGCCTTCTAGTCTACACAGCTGCTTAAACTAGTTTATGTGTTCCATCAGCTTTGTATAAGATAAACAACTGACTCTTGTAATATGTTTCAATTTTTTTCCAACTGGCAGAAATTTCTTCTTGCAGTATGTACATCACGTTCTTTTCTTTTTATACCCTCGATGTGAATATATAAGAACGAAGATGACTGAAGTTTTCCATGGCATAAAGTTAGGAGGAGAATATTAAGAAGACCACGCTACATCAACCTGCGATCCGTCTTTATGGCATATATGTTTTATTCAGAAAAATGGACAGCTGACAGTTGACCTTTAAAAATAAGTCAAACGGCTGTTGTCGGCATAAATAGCTTATTTCGGGACGATGTTAGAAGTGTTGGTGTATTCCTTGGATCATAATTGATGCAGAAAAACACGGTTTAGAAGGTACAAAACACTTAAGTTTATATAAAACAGTCCAACTGTTATGTATTAATCTCAAACATAGTCACATAATTCGCTAGAAAGGCCGCGAATTGCGATCCAGTTCGCACGTTCCCAAATCGGGTACGATTCAGTCGGGATCAGGAAAATCATCGATCCGAATCAAGACCTCCCAATCATGTCTGATTTTTTTGTTAACCTTAATATCCGACTTAAAAACCTCAGAAACCTTGGTATATAATAGAAAATTGGCTGTGACATAAAGATTTTTTTTTATTATTAAACAATTTTTATCATATAAATTTTAGGATTTTGTTATAACCCATAGGAATATATTAATTATTGAGTACACCGTACCGAAGTGATCCCAAATGAGCCTACCCCCACCGAACTGAATTCTAGATACCTTGCGAACCGCGATCCCGATCCTCGATTTCGTACCGGAACGATCCCTGTTCCATGTGACTATAGTCAAACCGATACATCAAGTGTTAAATCCAACGATGACGAGTTCTCAAAAGCAATACAATTAATCATCTGCATATCACTACAGAATCAAACAAGCTAAACACCGCACCACTCTATATAATGCAATGTACTCCCTCGTTGATATATCATAAACAAGCCCTGGTGAGATCGCCTTGGGAGGGTCAACATGGTCTGCTCCATGGGCAAAAGGAGATGAAAGTTGGCCTCCTGCTGCATCATGTTGAGACGAGTTTGTGTTATCCATTGTATATGCAGTGGTCATAAGAGCTCGCTTCATGGCACTAGGACTCAATTTTGGATGTGCTGCTTTTAGCAAAGCCGCTAGCCCACTAATATGCGGGCACGACATGGATGTACCTGTCAAAAATACACATTTGATACTTACATAAACAACCAATTGGAAGCATGTAATCAATTAATTGCGTCTTACGAAATTTACGTGACATAGTGTTATACTGTGTAAGCCCAACCATCAGGCAGAACTGACCCGACTAGACCGTATTTTTTACCAACAGGAATCTCCAATAAAGGCCAGTGTTTTCTAATTAAATCAGCAGAATCAGCAAAAAACTGTAACTTTGTAGAAATGACTATAAGGTTCAAAGGATTACAATGCCAGACCTTTTAAGAAAATTAGGCCCTGTAAAATTATCCATTTTACAGTCTTTTGGCTGTTTTGGTGGTTTTGAGTCGCTGTGATTTTATGACACTTGACTAGGAACAGATTCTTTAACAACGTCCGTGGTATTTTATGACCTTGAAATGTCGAAAGAAAGTGGCGGGGGAAGAAGTGGTGCATTGCCTGGAGTATGAAACGAGGAGGATGATACGTTATTGGAATCGGTGGTAACTTAAGAGTTGAGCATGAGACGGGAACAAGGTAGTAACCAGATCGAGGGACTTTCTCCCAATACCAAACAAGGACAACGGAAAAAACAACGACACCGACGATAAAGAGGAAACGGGACACGTGCTGCTGCTGCTGTTGGTTCTTGTTCGTATCATTTTGGCAACGCCAACAACATTGATTTCAGATCAATAACAATAATAAGATGCTTTGCTGCACAAATAACTACTAGTATTAAAAAGACCAAGTTATAAAGTACGGATTAATCTTACCGTGTAACTTTTCAAATTTTTTGCGATATGCTTTTGACTTTTTTATGATTTTGATCATTTAACCATAATTATGTTAGTTGACTTTTATAAGTGAACGATATTTTCATATTTTCTTGTATTTTTTTTCTGATAACCAATGTTTTAAAAGCCGGGCCGGGCGTAAACGGTTTTTTATTATTTTCGAACCGGATTAAACCGTTGAGTTTTTTACGACCCGGGTTGACCCGGTTTTGTTAACCCGTCCGGGTCAAATGAGTATCTCGTTTCAATTAATGGCCCATTCATCTCCTCACCAAACACCTCTTTTATATTTTCAATTTTAGAGTTTAATGTAGAGTTAATGTTCCCCACGTACGTATTAATGTTGTTTCCTGTTGTTCCATTAATTGTTGTTTGTGCATGTAGGATGTTGTGATTCTATAATTTGTAAGGGTTACCCTATTGGTACCCCACCCCACTTAAAGTACAAAAAAAAGTACAATAGATGCCTTTTGTCTCCTCACTGCTTCAGATAGACACAGTTTTTATCAGTTTCTGTAACGCGTATTTTTTTCCGCACTTTTCACAGTTTTATAACAAATACAAAATTATAAAAATTAAAAAGAAAATTAAAAAAAAAATAGGGGGTATATATGGTGAAAAAGGGGGGTCTTTATAATTTTGCCCAATTTGTAATAGATCAAGTATAATTTGTATTTACATAGTTTTAATTACAGTTGAAGTGATGTTTGTTGTTGGTTGTATTTACATAGTTTTAATTGAAAATGTGAATAAGATATTAACCTTTTATAGAGTCACAAAAGGTGCCACCCCAAAGCCACTTTGTAAACAAGCCATCCATCCACATAACTCAAGCACCAGTGACAATGCCGGGAAGAACATAGTGAGGAAACGATAAGAACCACCAAATGGATTCGATCATCCCAACAACAACTGTCCATATATGCACCTCCCTTTCTTCTTCTTCTGTTTCGACTCGTTACGCTTATGAGTCTAACATGATGATACGCCTCATCATATTAATTTACGTGCCGTGAAAAGGTTTTTAGATCACTCATTTATATATGTCCATAAGTTGGTCCTGAAATATCGAATGAGGATTGTTTGAAACGCATATATATATATATAGCCTTTTATATGTTATTATTATTATTGATAAGAAATTTTTTAAAGAAACTTAATATTTATTACTTGCCCTCCAATTTTACTGTTTATAAATACACACTCCTAGCTAATACCGATTACCTTAAACCATCACAATTCCTTAACCTAAATTTATTCTAAAAGCACGATGGCCGAAGAAGATAGAATCAGTTCGTTACCGGATCACTTAATACTCGAAATCATCTCGAAAATCAAAACCATGGACAAAGAAAAAGAAGAAGAGAGATTCTTGTCCACAAAAGAAGTGATTCAAACAACAACTACTATCTCCAAACGATGGCAGCATCTTTGGACTCGACTTCCTACGCTCCTCTTCCTAGAATGCGATATCAAAGGTTCTCGTGATGATCGTGTCACCAACTACTTTTCGTTTGTAAGTGAAACCCTAACTCAATGTCCTACCGACGTGAACCTTAAAGAATTCAAACTCCAACTTATAAACGTTAACCTGCCAAGGTTGCAACGCAATAGTTTGATACATTATGCTATTACGCGTAACGTTCAAGAGATTGATTTGAGGATAATGGACAAGTTGGGGTATCGTGAATCCTGTGACGATGAGTTGTTTTTCAACAATTCATGTCTTAAAAGATTGGAAGTTTCGCGTTTTGTTTTTAATCCTCCTAATGGTGCTATTCGTTGGGAAAAACTTAAGTTTCTGCATATTGACGACGGGGAATTAGATGAAGATATAATAGGAAAAATATTATCCGGAAGTCATTGTTTGGAAACTTTGGAGTTGAACGATTGTGTTCTTTGCGGGCGTATTCCCAAGTCCTTGTTTGGAAACTTTGGTGTACTTGAACGTCTGTCATGTGCTTTGGATACTTACGAAAGATTTAGCTATGACGATGAGTTGTTTTTGGATGATCCATATTCTGTGGGTATGACACTTTCGCGTTGTGTATTCGATCATCATAATGGTGCTATTCGTTGGGATAAACTTAAATTTTTGCGTATTGAGAGAGGGGAATTAGATGAATATTTAATAGGAAAAATAGTATCCGGAAGTCCTTGTTTGGAAACTTTGGAGTTGAGCGGTTGTACTCTTTCCGGGCGTATCCCCAAGTCCTTGTTTGGAAACTTTGGTGTACTTGAACGTTTGTCATGTGATTTGGAAACTTACGAAAGATTTAGGAATGACGATGAGTTGTTTTTGGATGATACATATCCTGTGGGTATGAAACTTTTGCGTTGTGTGTTTAAGCCTAATGGTGCTATTCATTATGATACACTTAAGTTTTTGTATATTGACGGAGGGAAATTAGATGATGATTCAATTGGAAAAATATTATCAAGAAGTCCTTTTCTGGAAACATTGCAGCTGAATAATTGTTATGGTTTTGAGCGGATTGATATTACTTCAAAGAGTGTTAAAAACTTGGTTGTCTCTGGTTATGGCTATAAGTATCCGGATTATTATATAGATAGAATCGAAATCAATGCTCCTTATATATTGACACTAACAATAGAAGGAGAGATGAATTTGCAGCATATTTTGTTGGAAAATGTGTCTTTTCTAGTTAAAGCTGACTTGATGATCATGGTAACCTGCCAATTTGTGGAAGAAGTTGGACAAGATGAATCGGATATAGAAGAAGAATTGCTTCGAGGACTTTTATCAAGCCTTGGCCATGTCAAACAGATTGCAGTTGAGACTTTCTCTTTGAATTCACAGGCTCGTTCTCGTTTGGAAGCTGAAGGTTTCCAGTTTCACTAAGGTTCAGATATACGTGTATTTGGCTCTCTTAAAATATTTTTGCGGCTGGATTGATCATAACAGAATGCTCACGCATCAACGGATTCTTCACATCTGCAATTTTCTGTCCCCAGCCTGCAACAATATGTACGAATGTAGTTTTAAATTAGTTAGATAATCATGCAACTGCTGTACGAATTATCTCTTTTGCATTAGATAATTGGCTTTTCATTTTACATTAAGAATTACTTTTATAACCTAATGGTATTATGATTATCAACTTCCTTACCATTTATTTATACTTAACTTAAACACGCGCATACTTCAGCGAGTGGTCTGCACCAGCCTTTTCTCCAGAATCTGTGCTTCACACCTTGTATCGGTACAGGGTGATCCTTGATGCTATTTGCTATATAAGCCGACATCCACCTTGTATTGACATGTGCCAGCGGTTTAGTAGTACTTACAGCCCATTGTTCGTTTATCTTCCAAAATCGACATGTATTATACACGGATCAGACTTTGAAGAAAATGAGGTATACATCTCTTTTACAAACTCATGTTTGCATTGACGTACGTGATTAGTCATCTGACTTTTTTTTCCAACCTTCATAGTCCCAACTTATTAACACGCACGATTAGAGGGTGAGTGAGCATAATGGACCAACACGAGAAATTAGCCCGAGAACCGAAGCAATCAGACTGAACCAAAACTATTTCGATCTGGTCTTCGGTCCACATTTTATATCATGTTCGGTCCACCATCAAGTCCGGTCTAACGTACGACAAACCATTATGCCTTCGGTCTGGTTCTCGGTTTCTAGTTTTGGTGTAAATTAGTCCTCTACACACTTTTTTATTTCTAGTTAATGTTTGTGGTTTTAGCATATTTCACAATTTACTCAAGTTTTGAAAAGTCACATGTTGCTTCGTTGTCTTTTGCAACGACAGTTTTAATGCCCTTTTATTAAGAGTTGGTTGCTTAAATCGTCATTCGGTTTGTCGGGTGTTGCGGGTTTTAGTTATGTCGAATTTCGACATTTTACGAGTTTGATCATATAACCAAAATTATATCAGTTGACTGTTAATTTGAAGAGTATTTTGGTATGTTCTTGTCTTTTCTTCCATAGTACCTCGAACAATAATTATTAATCTGAAAAAAAATCTTGAACAGGTTGACGGGTACACTGTAATTTTATTAATCTAAAAAAACAAAACGACCAAAGACACAACCAACTAATTTTGATTGTGACCCCGTCTTTTTGGATTGAGCTATGTAATTGAAATTTGACATATAAAGATTTCATTACTATCCCTTTTTATCCATGTGGGACAAATAATACAACTCGAAAACAAATGCATACATGTAACATGTAGTTTTAGAAAAACCACATGTAAACATCAACAAAACTTAAATATTATAACAAACATCCAAACACAAAGGCAAACATATGATCAGAAAATCAAGCCGTATGTAAATAAAATGAAATTCCTTAAGAACGTGAATGACAATTATAATATGACGCCCCTCTTTGCCAGTATGGTATATTATTTCCTTCTACTTGCTTCATGGTGTAGTCGAACGAGCACATGAATGCAATGTACTCCCTCATTGATATATCATAAACAAGCCCTGGTGAGATCGCCTTGTGTCAGTCAACATGACCTGGGCAAAAAGGAGTTGAAGGCGGTTCGCTTAGTTAAACGGCAAGCCCACATCCCATGTATATTATAATTCAAATAAATAAGTTAGTGTTTAAGAAATTATATTTACAATATCCTATTAAGTACTCGCGAGTTGTGACCAGCCTAGGAGTTGTTGTTTATGGTCAATTAAACCGATATAACTGTCATGGTTATGTAAATTAGTATTTTTTTTATCTAGCTGATGCAAGTGCCGTTGCATTTGTAAGCTACTAATTTCTTGAGAGACATTACATTTATAATCGAGCAAGTAGCTTCTGAAGATAAAATGAAAGTGGGGCGTGTGAACTTGTTATACTCTAAACTATGTAGCTGTCATAGTTACTGATTTCATTATTCTTATTCAAAGTTTTGAGATGTATAGTATTAATAAAAGTTTGTACATTTTTTCCATCTTGATTCAAATTATTATTTATACCTGTATGTAATCAATACTTGAAGGTCAGAGTGTACTCTAAAAAGCCTGAACTGGTGTTGCTCTCAATTCTCAGTAAAGTTATAAATTGCGTCGTATTTTCAGTAAGGTTATAAAACTCCAAAAGGACGAGGCGTAGGATCTTCAACTAAAACTTTTCTTTTACCTGCTTGTGCATTGAATGATGTTTATAATGATCTAACTTTTTCTTGTTGATTTTGATGTTTCTTTTGATCAACAACTGCTTTTGTGGTGAGTCACTTTTACCTGTATTTAATCAAGACTTGAAGGTAAGAGTGTACTCTAAAAAGCCTGAACTGGTGTTGCTCTCAATTCTCAGTAAAGTTATAAATTGCGTCGTATTTTCAGTAAGGTTATAGAACTCCAAAAGGAAGAGGCGTAGGATCTTCAACCAAAACTTTTCTTTTACACGCTTGTGCATTGGAGGATGTTTATAATGATATACTCTAACTTTTTCTTGTTGCTTATTTTGTAAGGCATGTATGATTTTAATGTTTCTTTTGATTAACAACTGCTTTTGTGGTCAGTAGTTTAGTATGATATGAGCGTACCTGTTGATTATCTGGCAATGATGCATTGTGCGTACCTATAATGCGTGTGTGTTTGGTTCATAACTTTTAGCCGTTACTTTTTTTAAGGGCCGCCGGAGTGAGTACTTATTTGATCTAACTTTAAATGTAAAAGCATATTGACTCGGGTTGTAGACTCTATGGGAACTATAACGGCTACTATGCACAATAGATATGTAATCGTTCACAATAACAAATGCCGACTAAACTTTTCATTCTAAAACATATACGAGCACACAGGGCCGTGCGTACCACGTCAAAATAAAATACGTAGTTTTTCTAAACATTGATGTTTATAAATAGCATGGTTTTCAGGATTCTTACGATTTTATGATACTACCAAAGTAAACCATCCCACCAAAGCAAAGAATTGTGGTCGGTTTTGCTTCTCTTTTTACGTAATCTCGTCCCAAACCTATACAAGAATTGTGCTACCTGTAATTGCCACAAAATCAACCAACCATACAACACCACCTCAACACCTGTCATCATCCCATGCATCCGCGCCCGTTTGCTTAAGGGACTGTGTGTATGTGGTAAGGGGTTTGGAGTTAAGGACTATCTAGTTCGGAAAAAAAAAGGACCTAAGTTAATGCAAGTCGCAAAGACGATATGCGTAATTTAGTTTTGGCTTAACATACATTTTTCAACAATCACTTATATTTAACTGCTTTTAACTAGTTATATTTATCATCTTTATTGCAACATGGGGACCTCATTGCCGGCAAACTGCAACAAAAATAAGTGCCACTGCATAAGAATAATTATAGCATTGTAAATATGCTAAATACGTGTTCTCGGCTTTTTCTCGCCTTTCATGTTTTGCTGTAGACGTGGCGATATGGACCCTCTAACTTCTGAATGGGTCGATTTGGGTTGTGCTGGAGAAATGGGTCGAACTCGCGCTGACAGCACATAAAATGGGACCTCTATGATTATGATTCAAAATTCTTCTTACCAAATTATCTAACGAAATATAAAAGTTGTTATTCTACTTTTGGTGACATTCACCTCTATGTTAACACCCCAGTCACATTAAATAAGTTTTGTATAAAAGATGTTCCGACTTCCAAATCAAACCAGCCCGTCCCTACCTAAACTGGCCATTGAGCATGCAAGACCCCACCCATAATGCTGCTCCCGCTACACGAACGTAAAAAAACAGCAGAAAGCAGGTGTCATTTTTGTACCTAGAGCAATGTAACCGAAAGAGCCTAGTAGCCTTGCGACGAGATGGATCCTAAAGCTTCGACATTTCAAATTCACCAACCATAGGTTTGAAATTTGAGTCCATAAAATTGTTCCCAGAAGAGATTTCCAGATGAATGCTAGCAAGATGATGCCAAAAAGCTAAGCCTTCTGCAACAACAGCTATAGAAAGCTACCCGCCAATTAGGCTTGTATACATCTTCTTTGCTATATTGGCATATAAACTGAGCTAATGACTCGTTTGGCAAAAACTCATGCAACAACAGGAGGGCTACGTCTTCATAAATTGCAAACCCAATTGGTCTGATTGAGTTAGCATGAAAGAGATTACTAAGTATCTCTACCTCTCTAATCATCTAGTTTTACTGATTAATGATCGGCTTGTCCATTGATCAAAGCCGTTTGACTGATAAATTCAAACGAGAATGTATTTCCATCTTGTAGATGGTACTAAACGTACCACTTCTGATCTTGTTAGAATCTTTTAAAGTATCTTTAACGACAACATCGAAGTATATAGATTGGTTCGAGTACTCATGTACAACAATAACATTTCTTCAAAAAGAATGACCCATGGCTTGCCACTTTACCAACTAGTTTAGTTTTGCAAGCATAGGCTCTTACGTAAGTTTGACAAAAGGGAACCAAACGACACAACCAATTAATTAGCGATTAAGTAAATTATTCGAAACTTCTCATCAACGCTTTGATACGTGGGTTAAAAGAAGTTGAAAGTTGGTGTGGTCCGTGGTACACGCAGTGGTCATGAGAGACAACTTGGATACTCTCAATCAACCTAAGACACAATCAACAAGTTTTGATTATGCGTTAATTCATTTTGGATGTGTTATTTAAACCAGGTGAATAATAATAAAATCTCGTTGTTGTAAGAGCACGCGGTACAGTTGAGCCGTCGTGCTCGTGTCGTGGGCAAAAAGTGATGCCACGTCACTTTTTCCTCCCACGACACCAAAACACCCACGATGGCTCAACCCCACTCCCTGGTTAACACGAGAATTCTCGTGTCGTCGTCACCCAACTTTTTTTTTTCAACAATTAATTTTAAACTAAAAACACATTTCATTCATAATAAAAATACAAATACAAATTTTTTTAAAAATAATACACGAAAAAAAAATTACATTTAAAAAAAATAACAATAATAAAAAAAAAATCAATGATTAAGGTTCCATAAATGCTCAACGAGATCACGTCGAAGAGAATCGTGAACTTTCCTATCCCGAAGTTCCTTATTTTTCCTTCTAAATGTCTCACAACGTTCGACCCAAGTTCGTTGGAGATTGGCTTCAGGCGGAGCATACATATGGTCATATTCACTAATGTCAAACTTTTGGTCTTCCAATATCATGTTATGTAGTATGATGCAACAATACATGATTCTTTTAAGCGTGCTGACTTGGAAACTTCGTGCGGGTTGCTGAATAATCCCCCACCGACCTTGTAATACCCCGAACGCTCTCTCAATATCTTTTCTAGCGCTTTCTTGAACCCTTTTAAATTTCATTTTCTTTTCGTCCGTTGCAATTGTATACGACTTAACAAAAGAAGACCATTGAGGGTAAATTCCATCTGCTAAATAATACCCTTGCTTGTATGTTTTACCGTTAACAACAAATTCAGTATCTGGAGCCTCGTCCAAAAGAAAGTTATCAAATAACGGTGAACCATATAAAACATTAAGGTCGTTATTTTCCCCCGGCACCCCAAAATAAGAATGCCATATCCATAATTGTTGATCAGCAACAGCCTCGAGCATAAGTGTTGGGTATTTTTTATCACGCCTTTTAAATTGACCATGTAACGCTTTAGGACAATTTTTCCATTCCTAATGCATACAATCTATGCTACCAAGCATACCCGGGAGATTATGTTTCCTGTTGTGCAAATCATAAATATGTTGTACATCTTCAGGCGACGGTGTTCTAAGATACTTTTCAACATACAATACATAAATGCATTTGGTAATGTTCCATAAGCATTCACGTGAACAACGCTCGGCTACTTGCAAATATTCATCTAGTAAATCGGGTGTTGTACCATACGCCAATTGGCGTATTGCCGATGTGCATTTCATAGTGGGGCTAAAACCTAAACGACCCGTTGCATCCTTACGTTGTTTAAAGAAATAGAAGTAGGGTGGTAGTGGAAGAATGTTGTAACTACTTATATCATGAACTATTTTTCTAAAAAGGGTAGAACTCATACGATACCTTCGTCGAAATCGATCCTCCGGATACTTTGGCGGAGTTTCAAGGTCACCAAAATAATCGGCCATAAGTCTTCTTTCCGCTTCTTCTCGTTCACGTGGGATGTATGTTCTAACGCGAGGACCGACATTACTCCTAGTTTCTTCCTCGTCCTCATCTAACATCTCAATTTGTTCCCAATATTCAAGATATCGGGCATAATCTTCCATATCTTCTTGATCGTAGTTTTCGTAAATAGAGGACAAATCGGAACTCCTGGGATTCATATTGATAAAATAGTGTGTGAATATGAGAGAATAGTATGTGTTTGTGTGATATATAGTGAAATTATATGAAAAAATGGGGTATTTAACACCAAAAAACGGGCAAAAACATGGAAAACAAAAAACAAGCCGTTACCCCTAACTTTTTTAAATTTTCAAAAAAATAAAAAAATAAAAAAACCCGACGGCGCGAGCCACGGTGTGGTTGGCGCCGCCGTGGCCTCGCGCCGTCACCATGGCGTCGGCTGGTAGGTACCAGCCCAAAACCGACGACGCGAGCCACGGTGTGGTTGGCGCCGCCGTGGCCTCGCGCCGTCGTGGCCAGACCAGCCCAGTGTACCGAGCTCTCTAACTATGCTACAAACATGACGACATACATAAAGAATGATTACAAGTTTACAACATTAATTAGTTAGTGTTTAGATGCGTTAACGAAGGAATTGGGATTACATACCAGATCAAATTAAACTGCAGATGGATCGATCGATCCACACATATTTAAATATTAGTAACAAATTTTGTGATTATTTATTTTATTACAAATAATAATTCAAAATATTTGATTTCTCGTTTTATCTATCTTTACAATTCATTATTCTATGAGTAATTGCTCTCTCCATTTCAAATTAATAGTCCATCTTTCTATTAGTCTGTTTTAAATTAATTGTCATACTATTCAAAATATATATGAATGTTTGATAGAATTTACCATATCACACTTAATTCAAAGTATTATTACAAAGTTCAAAATAATTTAAATTAATTCATTAATGGCAAAATTGTCATTGTGTTAAAATGTAAGAGAGACGGCGTGTTTTTTGTCGAGGAACAATAACTTTGGAACCGATGATGTCCTATTTTATTACGAGTTAATAAAAAGTTACTGCTTACTGCTCATACTAACTGCTACTGCTTCTACTTTTACAACTGCTTACTGCTACGTATCGCCAAACATACTTTTAGAATTCATATTTTATGAGTAAGTTACTAAAATGGTCCTTAAGGTTTGAGCTGACTTGCATATTTGGTCGTTTAATATATTTTTTAGCATATACTCCAGTACTTTTAACACACACAGTTCCTTGAACAAATGAACGTTAAAAATGACCACTAAATCAACAAAAACTAGTGGAATTTTAGCCCGCGCGTTTTTTTATTAGAGTAAGTTTTGTCTCGAATTTTTTGGTCATTTTCAATTAGAATTGGTTGAACCAAGTGTTTTAAATAATAGCATAAAATAAAAGGTTTATTCATAATATTTAAAAATTCATAGAACCGGGCGAATTTGACTCCGCAATTTATTCTAAAAGTCATTACGTAGCAAGAGGAGTGTTACGAAAGTTTTTTTCTCAAAAGTATATATTGAGCTCGTTTTGTTTGTAATTCGAAAATCTTTCGATATACGTATTTTTTTCTAGAATGAATGGATGAATACACGTTGCATATTTAATAATAAAAGTTGTTATATAAAAAGCCACATATATTTTATGGCTTAAGGTTGTTTTCGTAACGTGTTGCATTTTTTAAGGGTGCGTTTTATAAATTATTTCTTTATTTAATGATCTTAGGCATAAAAAAATATAGTTGTTGGGTCCTTTTTCTTTACCAGATGTGCCAATTTTTTCTCACTGTAATACGCCCTCGTTTCTCGTTTCAAATGAGTATATTTATTACCCACTTAATATCTATAAAGGTATTATATAATGTAAATAAAACAACCAATTGAGTTGAAAATCACACTAATCCATCAATAAAACTCTCAAAAGTAGAAAAATATGAAAGCAGAGTTGAGCTGAGTCCGAGCCTCACAGAGCACGAGCTCGGCTCATTAAGCTCGAGCCTTGTTCGTATCATTTTTCATAAGCTCAAGCTCGGCTTTGGCTCGAATTATATGATGTCTTGAAGAAAACAGAGTTCAACTCGTATTGTTTGGATCTCATGGATGAAAAATCCAAGATCATCGTCTTTGTAATCTTCTAGCTCTTTGCTAGTATTGTTTTAATATAATATGCCGTTAAAAAAATAGAGTTAGACTGGTTTATCTCGCAAGGCTCGAGCTCAAGCTCATTTACACACAATTATACGTATAGGCAGTTTATATAAGTACCTTTTTTGGGCTCATTTAAGCTCGCAAACTAATTTGATCTTTTTGTATAGAGCTCGGGCTTGAACTCGATTATTATATAAGCTAAAACTGAGGCTCGAGCTCGGGCTATAGCTTGTTTGGGCTCGACTCATTCGAGCTATTTACCAATATAATTTCGAGTTTTTTCACGAAAGCCTCGACTTGTTTCTAGCCTTATATGTGAACCAAGGTTTTAAGCGTCCCCTTTGATAACAATATAAAGATAGTTTGAAACCGCTCTAATAACATACATGATCAATTCATGCAAAATACATCCCCAATAAGTCAATAGCGTATAAAGAGTCTATAGAGTAGATTCATAACACAAAAATACATAATGATTCAAGCCAAACATCAACTAGTTCGTTATACTCCACAACCCGATCTTGACCACCGACCGATAGTTGCTCCATACTGACTCAAAATCTGTAACACTATAAGTCCAAAACTCTAATCACACTAATGAAGGAAACTCTAACTTTTTTATGCCTAGTCAATCAAGGAACACTGATGTTTAGCATGTGAGCCTAAAGCTGATGATAACCACTAGAAGAGACGGACGACGTCAGATCAGTTGATTTGTGGAAATATCAACAACAGGGTTGATTATAACTTTAATACGTGTCTTTTTTGGTCCGTGTTTTTTATATTTTTTTCTCAGGCAGTAAAAGAAATGTCTTATCTTTCTAAATTTTGCATGGCAAACGTAACACTACATATAATATGCATTTTATTTTAGTTCGTATACTAGAGAAAAAAAACTCAAAGACCTTCTCGACATGTTTAATCACGTTTGTATATATTAGTGGTCTGGCTACGTTGCTAAAAGCAGCATATCCAAAATGGAGTCCTAGTGCCATCAAGTTGGCTCTCATGAAGACGGCCTGCCGCCCTATACAATGGATAACACCAACTTGTCGATAAAGAGGAAACAAGGTAACGAGGAGATCAAGGGGCTTTCTTCTAATACCAAACAAGGACAAGGGAAAAAGTAACGAGAAGAGGGGCTTTCTTTCAACTCTAGTAATCTCATCATACTGTATAGTGTATGTATGGATGGAGACGAGCCGAGCTGGAGCTCGATTCGTGAAAAGTTTCAAAATATCGCGCTTGGTTTGTGCTCGACTTATGTGACGCGTTGAAGAAAATAGAGTTTATATAGAGCTTGGCTAGTTAATTGCATAAGGCTCGAGCTTGTTTATATTTTTTAAGCTCGTTTATATGAAACTATACGTATAGGTAGTATAATTAAGTATATATACTTTTTGGGCTCATTTAAGCTCGCGAGCTTATGAGATCTTTTTAATAGAGTGTAAGCTAGAGCTCGATTATTAGATGAGCCAAAACTTAAACTCAAGCTCGGGCTTCAGCTCTCCTGAATTCGACTCATTCGAGCTTTTTACCAATATGATCTCGAGCTTTTTCAAAAACAATTCGACTCATTTCAGACTTATAAGTACCTTGGGGTTTTAAGTGTCCTCCTCTTTGCATAAGTTGCCAAAATAATGAAGCAGCATGATCAATATTGATTTATATAAACTCTTATTTGTTCAAATCATGTATCTTTTTTAACTTTAACATGAGAAAACTGACGATTTTATACTTTTTCAAATTAACTTTGTTTGACCAAGTATAATGGTCTATACATTCATTTTTGAGGGTAAATATCGAAAATACACAATTTACTTTCTCAAATAATCTATTATGTCCATCGAACTTTTTTATGTTCGATTTGCACACTTGCCACGTAGGATTTTGGTCAAACATTTGACTGGACCGTTGACTTAACGAAACCGTTAGTACTTCGTTAACTTGGAATTTTTTTAACAATTTTAGTCCCCTTAGCTAACTATAATTATCATCATCATCATCAACAACACATCCAATATCCAAATACCCATATCCCATATCCACAATACCAGATCTACAATTACCAGATCCACAATTACCAAATCCACAATTACCAGATCCACAATTACCACATTCACAATACCAGATGGATCCATCATCTATAGCACTTTGATTATCACTTATGGATCCATCATCTATAGCACAGTTGACACCATCGTCACTAACCTGCGTGATGTTGCTGACGAATGGATGAAGGAAATACTTGTGTCTCATGCTGACAGCCCAATGGTCGTGGTGGGCTTTCATGTTAAATGGGAAAACTGGGACGGGACTCATACGACTCTCAACAAATGTTCCACTCTTAATCTAGGCACTGAAACCAAGTGTTTAATTCTTCAACTTGGTTTAATTAATGAAATCCCACAATCCCTCAAGAAATTTTTATGAACACTATCGTTACTTTCGTGGGAGCTCATGAGGATTTAATAAAGCTTGTATGTGATTACGGTTTGGATTGTGCTAAAAGTGAAGATATTCGGGCAGTTGTGATAAGAAAGTGGCCAAGAAGGTTTAAAGGAGCATCTCGCAAACGAATTAGCAGGTGTCTGTAAAATACTAAAAGTGTTTTATTGATTGAATCCTTGAATTACATAACATAGCATATGTATTTATACTAAATACATAGCTTTAACAATAAGCAATCTTAACCCTAATGGACCCAAGCCCACAATCGGGCTGGGCCTTAGTCTAACCGTCTAATACTCCCCCGTAGTTTGAACAGCAGCCTTGCGAACGGACAAACTGGAGTGAAAACTGAAAGCAACTTTTTTTCCTCGTCTTATTTTTTGTTTGTTGTAGCTGAAACATAATTGTTTTGGCGGCATAGTTGCTTATTTCTTGCGGCATCCTTCTTTGCGTTGCTTGCTTTGCCTTTTAGAAGGGAGCGACAATCTGATTATCAACTTTTTGTTGTCAACGACAATCATCTTCGACAATGAACACAATAGACCATCATCTTCGACAATGACAATCATCTCTAATACCATGTAAAATACTGAAAGTGTTTTATTGATTGAATCCTTGAATTACATAACATAGCATATGTATTTATACTAAATACATAGCTTTAACAGTAAGCAATCTTAACCCTAATGGACCCAAGCCCACAATCGGGTTGGGCCTTAGTCTAACCGTCTAATAGTGTCAAGTTGTTGGAAAGGCCACTTGATAAGATGTTCTGGGTTGGTTGGGGGGATCGAGTTCTTGATGACAACTTTGTTCTTGATGACAACTTTGATAAGATGTTCTGGGTTGGATGAATGAAACTAGGTTTTTTGTATATGTATCAATTAAAGTTCGTTTTCCTCGATTCGACTCGAATTTGATTTCCAATTAACGTTACGACTAAACTTTGTTTTTGGTAATGATATATTTGTATTTTTAAGCTAAAATCTATTTAAAAGAAAACTATTTAATTATCTAATTTAAAACTTAAATAAATTTGAAAACTAATTTAAACTAATTAAAAATATAAAACTATTTTAAAATAAATCTAATTTTAAAAGAAAATTTAAAATCATAATATAAAGTCTATTTTTAAATAAAAGTAAATTTAAAAACTAATTTTAAAAATCTAATTTAAACTAATTTTAATAAAAATCTATTTTAAAACTTAATTAAAATTAATTTTAGAAAATAAACTATAAATCTAAATCTAAATCTAATTTTAATAAGACTAAATAAATTGAAATAAACTAATTTTAAAAACTTTTAATAAAAACTATTTTAAAATAAAAGACAAAACTAATAAAATGAAAACTAATGTGAAAACTAATTGCAAAAGTAATTTAAATAAAAGAAATATTTTTATCTTTTTATTTTTAAAACTGAATTAAGAAAACTTTTAATAAAACTTTTTAAATAAACTTAAAACCTATTTAATAAAATTTTAACAAAACTTAACATTAATTAAACTATTAAATCTGCCAATTTAAAATAAACCCTATATTAATCAGAAGTTGCAAAGCAATACTCAAAGAGAGTGATAGCACAATGGTCGGGGTTTTGGCTTGTGATGCGAAGGGTCCTGGGTTCGAGTCCCAGCAGCCCTTAATTTTTGCTTAATATTTTTTTTTATTTGGAATTTAAAAACAAACAAACCAATAGGGTCTGTTTGTTGTGCAGCTATTATCAGTAAATAAGATGACCAAATAAGCTTAAACCATGAAACCCAAAAAGCAATAAGCAGATGAACAAAAAAAAACTGAAAACTAGTTAAGCTAATAAGCAGTTCTAAAACAATCCTAAAGGATTAAGCAGATTATAAGCTGAAACAGAATTAAGCTGATAATATCTAATAGGCACAAAACACTAAATAAGCTAAATCAAAACTAGGATCCTATAAGCTAGAGAATAGAAAACCTGAAAATCAAACAAACGCAAATAAGCTGAATAACGAAAAAGCAGATCCTAACAAACGAAATCTATGGCAACTAAATAAGCAGTAAAATTTTAAACAAACCGAATCAAAAAAACAAACAATAACAGATCCAATACTAAACTTATACAATAAGCAAATCCAAACAACTAAACTTACTAACACTAAGCAGATCTACGAAAACTAATACCAAACAATAGCAAACATCCAACTGAATAAACATAAGCAGATTACTAGCAGACTCTAACCATAAACAGATAAAATAAATCTTAAACTAAATATAACAAAAACAATAAAAAGAAGAACTCAAACCTAGTGACGATTCCTTTGAGTAGAAGGTTGGCGCTGAGCCACCTTTTGACCCGAAACAAACACCACCTCGAAATCAACTTATCGAACCGAGAACATTAACTTCTCGAACCAAGGAGTCCAATCGAACAGGAACAATCTTCTTCCAACAGTAATCTCTTTTTTTTATAATAATAATAGGGTTTTGCTAACAACCACCCCATGGGTGTTTTTTAAACTTCCATAAATAAAAACAATTTCAAATATGAACTAATTATTTCCATAAATGCATGATTCAAACACTTGTAATTAAGGTAAGTAAGTTTTAATATGGTATATATTAATATTAACTATGTTAAATATGGTACATTTGAAGTTCATTAATTGTAAAAATTTTATTTATAGAATGTTTAAAAAACACCCATATGGTGGTGGTTAGCAAAACCTATAATAATATTAAACGAGAACAGTAATATCTAAAAGAAGCAGATTAAGCGAATCAAAGATTGAAATTAAATTCGACAGAAAAAAATATAGATGAGACCAAAATAATTAAAGATTAACTTTTCATTAATAATCAGAAATTACAATAACTGGGAATTTAAAATACAATAAACCTAATCTAACTTTTCAGAAAATTAAATCTAATTTAACCTACTCCTAATTTAATTAAAAAAAACTAAAAATTAAAGAAAAAGCTATCCAAAATTATACATGAAAGGGGGGTTTTTATAGGAGAAACCCTCAAACCCTTCAATTTTCTCTTCTCTCTCTTCTCTTCAAATCTTCGGCTGAGATTGCACCACTATCACGGATTGCCAGCATGTATTTGTTGTGTTGTTTCCACCAATAAAAATGCAAGAAAGGGCCACGTGAGATTGGAGTAGAGGACCACCAGTGAGTGTTCTTCCCGAAAATTGGGGGGATTTAAATGTTTTAATGTGAATTAACCTTTGATGTAAAAAGCCCTAATTTTCGTGGGTTATTTTTGATGGGTAAAAACTAGGGTTTTTGAGGGAGTGGCTGCGAGATTGGGGGAAGGAGAAGGTGAGTGCACATAGTTTTTTACGTAAATAAAATGGAATGGAGTGGGGTTAAAAAAATCGTTTATTAAAAGAGTGGGTGAGAGATGTGGGATACCGTGTGAGGGGAAGTGGTGAGAGATTGTTTTGTGGGTTGAAGTGCATAGTGGTACACGTGGTACACAAAATAAGAAGTGAAGTGGGTGTTTGTTTATTTGAGAGTTTGACTGGGACATTGAAAGGGTAATATTTAATGTGTGAAGGTTTAATGTTATTGTACACGTGGGAGGTGAGAGTCGGATGGGGTATGAGGGTAAAACAAAGTAAAGTGGGAAGGGGTTGACTGGAGTTTGACCGAGTAAAAAAAAGAATGTGTATTGTTTAAGTTTTTTTTGACCAACAATTTGCTAAGTGAAATGTTATTTTCCATCCGTTCTTTATCATGCAAAATGGGCTTTTTGATCCAATTGAAAAGATAAATTTCCCCAAATGGGCTTTTAGGCCCATTTACCCAATGTGGGACCCACTAAGCTCGATTATCTTCAAAAATATTTAATCCACTAAAACAAGCTCGACTTCGGCTTTCTTTGAAATTATTTTCAAACCCGTGTCGACTTTGCCGGTTTTCGTGATCTTGGCACACTTTTGGTCTTTGACATTGTCTTTGTCTCTTTCTTGGATTTTTCTTCGACATTTGACCGTGAAATCCCGTGTTTTCTTTCCTTTTGATCATTTGTACCTATTTTAACACAAAAACACAAAACCACGCGTAATTCCGACTTTTACGATATAAAACACATGATTAGGTCTTGTTTTTCCTTGATTTTAGTGGTAAAAGGATAAGTGTTTACACACTTATTAATGAATTTAAAAGAATATCCAAACGGTGTATATTTTTATGATTTACACAGTGGGTCTGTTGAGTAATTTTGGATCTGGTAATTGTAATTGTTGATGCAGTTTATGACGATTATGTGTAGAAGATGATGATGATTTGATGATTTGTTTGTTAAGGGACCAACAATGTAAAACAAAATTCCAAGTTAACGAAGTACTAAAGGTTTCGTTAAGTCAGCGGTCCAGTCAAATGTTTGACTAAAATCCTACGTGGCAAGTGTGCAAATCGAACATAAAAAAGTCCGATGGTATAATGGATTATTTGAGAAAGTACATTGTGTATTTTCGACAATTTAGCCTTCATTTTATTCCTAACTAAGAACAGGGCTCTTAATTTGATTTTCAACATTTTTCCGGGTTTTGCAAATTAACTTGGTTGACAAAGCATGGTCTTTTCGGTTTTACATCAACTTCTACACCTTCAGGTGATTCCACAGCCACATCACACACGCCTCCCGCTGATCCAACGTTGTAAATCTACAAGTTTATCTCACAATTATTGATTTCCCAAAAAAAATACAGAATGACGGGTAGTTCAACTCATCCGGGGCAGGTTACTATAGCATGTACTCTTTTAAAGCTTGTTTATTTTGACCTTTACATAAAATGATTTTAGATTTATAATCTTCAATAAAACTAAGAACATCGTAATATAGAGATAACGTTTTTACACAATTATTTGTTTAAACACTAAAATTATGAACTTAACTATATAAGTGCGTCTAAAACATTTAGAATCCAAGGCTTATTCGTGAATTAAACGACTATATCCACGTAATCAAATTCGCTAACTAAGGTGAAGAAAAAAATAAAACAAAACAAAAGAACGAGAGGACATAAACACCTAATTTTGTTTATGTCTTTCCCTAATTTCATTGACCTATCTAATCAAAATATTAGTTATAAAGGTTGCGCCATTCTCATTTTCTAACTATGTGGGACAAAATAAAACTTAATCATTAAACTCAAAAGCAAATACATACATGTAACATACAGTTTTAGACAGTTTAGTCTAAGAACCGAGAAGAAAGGAAAGGGTTATTTTAAAGAATAAAACAAAAGACAACAAACATTCCATAACCTGACCGGATTGATCAAACCGAACAGAAAGTATTTTGATCTCATTTTCGTTCTTCCGTCCATTACGGTCATACAAACCATTATACCTTCTTAGACCGGAACGAACCAAATTCGATCCTGTCTTAAGTTAATGGTTTTGGTCTAATCGGCTCAGGTCCAGTCTAGGTTTGACCCAATAGTCTAGGTTTGACTCACCTCAACACACCTCAACACACAATGTCACTTTTAAGAACCAAAGAAAATATTACAGTTTTCTCAACTTCTAAAAAGTCACACGTTTAAGAACCAAAGAAAATATTACAGTTTTCTCAACTTCTAAAAAGTCACACGTGTATAATTGGAAAACGAAAGAAACCAAAGATACAACCAACTAATTTTGATTGTATTTTTTATGGCTTTCATTAAGATATTTAATTGAAATTTGACTTATAAAGGATGCATTATTCTCACTTTCAATCCATGTGGGACAAATTGAAAATTAACCATAATGGAAATAAATTGCATATTGTCTAACATGTAGTTGTAGAATGTTACTTAAAATCATGTGAACATTGTAACAAGAAATCTAAATTTGACACAAACTGTTTGCGAGCATGGTGGCCTATACATTTTGTTCTCAACTTGAAATGCACCATTCTGTATATACGAACCCTTCTTCGACACAAATGTAATGGTATATCGCAACCTATCTCCCACTTTCTGTAATATAAGCCTTTTCGGTTTCACATCAACTTCAAATCCTTCAGCTGCTTCCACCGCCACATCATACATATCTCCCGCTGACCCAAGGTTAGTCAACCTACGAGTGTATCTCATTACTCTTGATTCCCTAAAACCAATAGAGAACGTATGCATGGTTTACTATAGCTTGTAATTGCTTCATGGTGCAGTCCAATGAGCACACAAATGCAATGTACTCCCTGGTTGATATATCATAAACACGACCTGGTGAGATCGCCTTGTGTGGGCAAAAAGAGTTGAAAGTTGGCAACCTGCTGCATCACGTAGAGACGAGTTCGTGTTATCTATTGTATAGGTAGTGGTCATGAGAGCAATGCATCTAGGCCACTGATAAAAACACATTTGTTAAATACTGATTAAATCATCTCTTATGAAATTAGTTAGTCAGTTAGATTTACATGCACAAATTTGATTATTTTTCCATAATTCCGCGTTAATTATTTTATTTTACTTATTAAAAAAAATTGATTTCCAGATCTTAGAATTCTAAGTTATATGAATTGTCCTTACATGACAATTCCCATTTTTTGACAATCACTATTTGCTCAACTTTTTTTATTTCATTTTATTTAGTTTAGTTTTCAAATATAATTTTTAGGATTTGAATATATAATTTGATTCCTGGTTATCACATACCATTTCTAGGCTTTGGAAGTCAATGTTATATATACGGGAATAAATTATCTTGAATGCAATTAATTTTTGTAAATATTTATGATTTGTAAAATTTTATGTGGTCCAAAATTTTATCGCATGGGACCACTGATAAATAGTAATGAGAAACTACAAGACAACTACGAGAACTATTTTTCTCACGCTATTTCATTTCTCGGGTACGGAACTCGAGAGTTTCAGTGCATTATTTCAACAAGCCTCGTCCTCTGAAGAAACCTTATCACTTCACTTACACTTTTCTTGTAATGAGCTAAAAGTTCACACATTACACTGGTTAAACAAGTTAAACGGATTTGAGAGTCGAATTCTTCAACCCATTTAACGCATATACTAAGATGTAAATAATTATTAATCTAGAAAAGAAATTGAAAAGGTTGACCGAATGACCCACTAAGTTTATTCCAACCCGAACATGAGAAGTTTAATAAACCGATTAGATGGATTGACTCAAATCTGACTGGCAATCTATTTAGACACAAACCGATTGCTGCCCCTATAAAAAGAAACCAAAATAACCGAAGACACAACCAACAAAAATTTTCCAACATGAACCACCATATTGAATAAACTAGTTTAGATGAGAAAAGTTATTTTGCATCCTTGTTTTTTGGTGGAAACCAAGGGACAAATCCCCACCCTTCATTTAGCTTTAATCTAAGGGTGGGGATTAATCTAAGATTTAATTTGTCAAAACCTATTTTTATGTCTAATTAAAAAAAGAATTTTTTTTAATCGGTCATTTTACTTTCCTTTTTTTCACACAGTGAAATGTGTTTTCACACAGTCGCCATCACCACACCACCGGCCACCCCATTTTCTTCAACTGACCACCACCGTCAGATCCATCCTGAAACCCTAACCACCACAATCACCGGATGAGGGTATCACCGTCAGATCTGACCACTACGTCAGATCCATCCGTCACCTCCGCATTTTCTTTTGTTCAATTGAATGAGGGGTTTTGAGTGTTTTTCTTTCAGTTACGTTTATGAAGCACGTGAGTTGTTGAGAAAAGTTGGTGAGGTAGACGATGTTCACCGGATGTAGTGTCGCTACACGTTAGTGTGTAATATCATCAGTGATATTTTATCACCGGTGATATTTTTATTGTTTTATCACTAGTGAAGTATCACTAGTAATAAACCAATGAAATATCACGTTACTATGTAATATCATCAGTGATAATTTATCACCGGTGATATTTTTATTGTTTTATCACTAGTGAAGTATCATTAGGAATAAACCAATGAAATATCACGTTACTGTGTAATATCATCGATGATATTTTATCACCGGTGATATTTTTATTGTTTTATCACTAGTAATAAACCAATGAAATATCACGTTACTATATCACCGTTGATATTTTTATTGTTTTATCACAATAAACCAATAAAATATCACGTTACTGTGTAATATCACCGGTGATATTTTATTGTTTTATCACTAGTGAAGTATCACTAGTAATAAACCAATGAAATATCACGTTACTGTGTAATATCACCGGTGATATTTTATCATCAGTGATATTTTTGTTGTTTTATCACTAGTAATTAACCAATGTATTGGGATGGAAGGTGGGTTTGGTCTGAACTGCTGAGGGTGACCCATCTGCTGCTGCTATTGTGACCACCTACCTTCTTCAAAGCACTTTCAACTTCAATTCTTCTTTTAGGCGTTTCATCAAACACCTTATCATCACCAATCAGCGTTATGAATCGGTTCGTTTTTAATTGATTTTTTTCAGGGATCGGTTGATTTAACCATCATCGGTAATATTTATGAATTGGTTGGTTTTGAATCTTTTTTTTCGAGATGGGTTGTGCTTCGATTGTTCCATTTATGTGTTTTTTTAAGATTTTGATCGGGTTTTTAAGGTTACGGTTTGATTTGATTTAAAGAGATAAATGAGAGCTTTTTGATTATTTAGAGAGAGAGAGAGAGAACGTTTGATCTGGATCTGGATCTAAAAATGACTGTTGTTAAAACTTATTAAAGTTTTCAGTTTCAGTCCCTTATAAGAAGTTTCAAAATTTGGCAGTTTTAGCCCCTCCGTGTTTTTAATCATTTGATCTGGTCCTTGATAATGAATGGTCCAGATCTGTCCCTTGGATTCCACCAAAATACAAGGTTCTTTAATAACCGGACTCTATACTTGACGATGATACTTCCTGTTGATCCTTTGTCGGAAAATTAGAAGAAGTATGGGTCAAAATGGTTTGGATTCTGTCAAGTGATGCTTCTAAACGACCAGAGTTCATGTTAAACAACACTCAAACTTTAAGGCTATATGTCAAACTTTAACCTTAATAGGGAAAGCTGTGTTATAGAGAATGTAAACGACTTGCCCTGTAAATTCAGGAAAAACATAGTCAGCCCTCCATCCAAAACGCATATCGACACCTGGAGACTACCCAAATGATGTCTTGTTTCGGATTCGAGATACCCCGTCTCCACCTAAGCAAGTTGTCAGCTTCAATTTCCAACCAGTGGCATGTAACTGAAAACTATGACCTATTCCTACCTGCATTTTTCCAACTTCTGTTATGTATACATTTCAAAATGTGTGCTTTTGACGTGCGATAAACAAACCTGGAGATTTTGGAATTTGGTAATCCTTCGGGTATGAAGCAATATGTACGAGAGTACAATCATGCACCACCAGTAACTCTACTAGAAGGAAGAGGTACACAGAGTGGCGCGCATGTCGATACTATGGGTAATTTTGCTTTAATAGAAGATATTATACGAGTAGCAGCCGGATCAAATGGGACAGACATTGGAGGAGATCGAGTTTACTCCAACATTTTCAAGTGGTCTGAGAAGATCAATCTACAACTATAACACATGTGAGTTCATATAGTTGTTTTCACTAAAAAGGTTAGCCGTTAAAGAAAATCACTATGTATACATACGCTGCTGTTTAGCCGATAAGATATGATCCTTGTAGATTCAGCAGAATGTTTCTAAGCTATGAATGATCTTTTCAAAATGTTAAATATTTGTCTGTTTTAATGTTTATAAATGATCGAACTGGTCGATTGATTATTTGCCGCTACATCGTTTGTTGTTGATTCTGCAGATATTATGCATCCAGATATAGAAATACATAGATTATGATGACTCTACGATGTAATATCGAGTCTTGTTTTTCAGAAATCAAGCTTAGATATTCTCACATGTGAAGAGCGGCACACCACGCGTGAAGCACAGTAAACGTGTTAATAAAATGAAAAAAAGATTATCTAATACAAAAGAGATTACAAAAATGTAAAAGTCATGGATTTCACATGATCCATGCATACTGCACATAAAAAACACATTAAATCTGACAAGATAGGAGTTATGTTTGCTAGCCGTATGACGCAGCCGTTGCATGATTATCTACCTGATCAAAAGTCCATTCGTACGTATTGTTGCAGGCCGGGGACAGAAAATTGTAAATGTAAAGAATCCGTTTAAGTGTGAGCATTCTGTTCTAATCAATCCAGCCACAAACACGGCTAAATATTTTAAGAGATCTGAACCTTAATGAAACTTGAAACCTTCAGCTTTCAAACGAGAACGAGCCCGCCAATTCAAAGAGAGAGTCTCAACTGCAATGTCGTTGACATGGCCAAGGCTTGATAAAAGTCCTCGAAGCAATTCTTCTTCTATATCCGATTCATCTTGTACAACTTCTTCCGCAAATTCTCAGGTTACCATGAAATTCAAGTTAGCTTTAACTAGAGAAGACACATTTTCCAACAAAATATACTGCAAATAAGTCTTTCCTTCTATTGTTAGTGTCAATAAATAAGGAGCATTGATTTCGATAGTATCTATATAATAATCTGCCTGATTAGGATACTCATAACCGTAACCAGAGATAACCAAGTTCTTAACACTCTTTGAAGTAATATCAATCCGCTCAAAACCACAGCAATTACTCAGCTGCAATGTTTCTAGAAAAGGACTTCCGGATAATATATTTCCAATTGAATCTTCATCTAATTTTCCATAGTCAATACGCAAATACTTAAGTTTATCACAACGAATAATACCATTAGGAGGAGGATTTAATACACATCGCGAAAGTTTCATACTTATAACAGGCCCGCATGAACTGACCAAAAACAGCTGATCATTGTCGTCGGAAAACCCTTCATAAGTTTCAATTGTACAATGCAATCGTTCAAGTACTCCAAAGTTTCCAAACAAGGACTTGGGGATACACCCATCAAGATAACAATAGTTCAACTCCAAAGTTTCTAAACAAGGACTTCCAGATAATATTTTTCCTATTAAATGTGCATCTAATCTCCTTTCGTCAATACATAGAAACTTAAGTTTATCCCAATGAATAGCACCATTAGGAGGATTAAATACACGACGCAAAAGTGTCATACCCAGAGAATATGTATTATCCAAAAACAACTCATCATCATTCCTAATGCTTTTGTAAGTTGCCAAATCACATGAAAAACGTTCAAGTACACCAAAGTTTCCAAACAAGGACTTGGGGATATGCCCGGAAAGAGAACAATAGTTCAACTCCAACGTTGCCAAACAAGGACTTCCGGATAATATTTATTGTATTATATCTTCATCTAATACACCGTTGTCAATATGCAAAAACTTAAGTTTTTCCCAACAAATAGCACCATTAGGAGGATTAAAAACAAAACGCGAAACTTCTAATTTTATAAGACATGAATTGTTGAAAAACAACTCATCATCACACGATTGACGATGCCACAACTCGCCCATTATCCTCAAATCAATCTCTTGAACATTACGCATAATAGCATAATGTATCCAACTATTGAGTTGCAACGTAGGCGGCCGGTGAAAGTTTATAATTTGGAGTTTGAATTTTTTAATGTTGACATCGGTAGGACATTGACTAAGGGTTTCGCTGATAAACAAAAAGTAATTTGTGAGATCATCATAACGATAACCTCTGAGATCGTCCTCTAGGAAAACGAGTGTAGGAAGTCGAGTCCAAAGATGTTGCCATCGTTTAGAGATAGTAGTTGTTGTTTGAATCACTTCTTTTGTGGACATGAATCTCTCTTCTTGTTTTTCTTTGTCCATGATTTTGATTCTATAGATGATTTCGAGTAATAAGTGATCTGGTAACGAACTGATTATATCTTCTTCGGCCATGATTTTAGAAGGTAATCGAAGGTGTTGGTTTTTATAATCGATTTGTTTCTAATTCTTTTTTGGTTGAAGGTAAATCGATATTAGATAAGAGTATGTATTTATAAACCGTAAACTTGGATTGCAAGTAATAAATTAAGGAAAATATTTACAACCGCCAATGTGTAATAAATTTAAGGAAACTTGTTTTTTAAAATTAGTTTCTATATATATGCGTTTCAAACAACCCTCATTCGATATTTCAGCACAAACTTATGAACATTTATAAATGAGTGATCTAAAAACCTTCTCACGGCACGTAAATTAATATGACGAGGCGTAGAAGACAACAGATTCATGTGAGCCGCATAAAACCATAGCTACATTTCCTAGTCATAGTCTCCAAGAAACAGTGCCAAACTCCTTAACTAGTGCCTGCACTATTACTGATCCTAGTCATATTGACATTCGATAGGACTTCGATATGCCTGACAGAAATTGTTTCTTTGACTCTTAAGCTCATTAAGGAAGCTCTAAAGTTGCCTTGCATTCCTTTCTTTGCAATCATATACGCACTTGCACCAATTACAACTAGTATGGAGGAAAAGTTGTAGCTTTTCGACACGTTATTTGTCCCATATTAATTAATTACTGTCATTTTTGTGTAGAAAATACCACAGACATTGCTCAAGAATATGTTCCTAGTCATGTCTCAGAAAATCACAGCGACTCAAAACCACGAAAACAGCAGATAGTCGAACCAGTGGCGCCTAACAAACTACATGCACCTGTCGAAAGAGAAGGCAGTAATGTCTCTATACCAAATGTGGAAAAGCAAGGTGCTCTTCACAGACTTTTTTATATCTTGCCTATTTTTTAATGCTGCAAAAACATAGAATTAGCGCAAGTATCTTTTATGAGGTAAAATCCAGATAATGCAACAAAAGATTTTCAACCGGAGCATAAATCTGTATTGTGTATCTTCATTAAGTGGCAGTAGCGAACACAGCAAATTTCCACAACACAACATTCTTATCTGCCATTTTACGAGGCAAATTTCCACTTAATATGACAAAGATCTTCAACTGGAGCGTATAGATTAAATTTCATTAGTCATCGCTTTCTTATCTATTATATTTACATTCTATTTCAGCCTGCAACTTTGGTAAAGGGAGAGGGTAAAAGATGAAAATTGGATGCAAACTGTGGTTGTCGGGGATGTGAGCTTGCCGTTTCACTCAGCGAACCGTCTTTGGTTACGAGAAGCGAAAGTGGCAGCCAAAAGACTGTAAAATCGATAATTTTGCAGGACCTAATTTTCTTAAAAGGTGTGTCACTGTGATCCTTTAAACCTTAGTCATTTCTACTCACAAGCTACAATTTTTTGCTGATTTTGTTGATTTATATCAGAATGCAGGACAAAACA
The DNA here is from genome assembly GCA_025667525.1 of Glebionis coronaria. Lineage (NCBI taxonomy): Eukaryota > Viridiplantae > Streptophyta > Magnoliopsida > Asterales > Asteraceae > Glebionis > Glebionis coronaria. The sequence continues at coordinate 4,818,085 of CM046882.1, read as the reverse complement.
CTGGCCTATATCAGGAATTCCTTAGTGTCTCTATGTCAAATGTGGAAAAGCAAGGTGCACTTCACATACGAAGAATGTTGGAAATTGGGTTGTTTTTGTTCGGATATCCTTGCTGCCATGGACAAAGCTGTTCAAGATGGTGTCGATGTTTTATCTATGTCTCTTGGTGGTGGTTCTGGTCCTTACTATCGTGACACAGTTACGGTTAGTGCGTTCAAGGCCATGGAAAAGTGTGTGTTTGTGTCGTGTTCAGCTAGAAATTCAGGACCTATCAAGTCGTCTCTTGCCAATGTGGCTCCATGGATAATGACAGTCGGTGCAGGGACTCTAGACCGTAACTTCCTTGCTTATGCGCTCCTTGGGAATGGGTAAAAGTTCACGGGTGTCGTTGTATAGTGGGAAGGCTTGGGAGACAAGCCAGTGGAGCTGGTTTATCGCAGCTCCAAACGGTATAATAGTTCAGGTAGTAATTTGTGTTTACTCGGCTCACTTAACACAGAACTTGCACGAGGTAAGGTTGTTTTGTGCGGTAGGGGAGTTAACAGAAGCTGGTGGGGTCAGGATAATATTGGCTAATAACGCGGCTAGTGGAGAAGAATTGGTGGCACACAGTCATTTGTTACCTGCAATAGCGGTGGGGACGAGATTAGAGAGTACTTGAAAACAGAAGCAAAACCAACAACAATTCTTAGCTGGTCTTGGGGGTGAAGCCATCACCGGCGGCTTTTAGCTCAAGGGGACCTAATGTAGTTACACCTGAGATACTGAAGCCGGATGTGATCGGACCCGGACGTGTCTGGTGCTAGCGGACCTAGTGGGCTAAAAGTTGATACGCGCAAAACATAGTATAACATTATGTCAGGTAAATTTCATATGAGATGATTAATCAATAACATACTTCCAATTGGTCGTTTAATACTAGTAATTAACAAATGCGTTTTTACTACAGGTACGTCCATGTCCTGCCCGCATATTAGTGGCCTAGCTACGTTGCTAAAAGCAGCACATTCAAAATGGAGTCCTAGTGCCATCAAGTTGGCTCGCGACCACTGCGTATACAATTGACAACACCAACTCGTCTCTACTTGATGCAGCAGGAGGCCAACTTTCAACTCCTTTTGCCCATGGAGCGGGTCAAATGCATACAAATATCATAATATCTTCATCAACCACTTCTATAATAGTCACTCGCACAATCTGAGTTTCCTAATAAGCCATTTTTCAGCACTTACCTTTGTAATGGCTAACAAAGTGTTGTTTATCATCTTATATTCGTGTCTATTACAATGTAAATACAGTTGGCTCACCCATTCGTGTCTTATAATATGTATGAACAAAACTGAACGATTCACAATCACTAATCAGAATCTTCCTTTACGATTTACTAAAATTAGATATGCAACGGGTCGAAGCACTTATTGCACTAGTTCCTAAAATTCCTACTCCTCTGGATTATGAAATCGATAGAAGCAGCACCTCCCTCGGGTTGTGGTGGCGGGTCAGATTGGTGCGCTAACCACATTAAGGCTATCATGAATATAGGTGGCGTGTTCTTGGGGCTCCCAAAAATCGTTGCAAGCCTCTTTTCTTTAGAAGGCAAAGATATTGTTGTTGCCAGGTATATTCAAGCTTTGATGTTAAGGATATTTCATCTCAGTGACGTTTCTAATCTTATATCTTACATGGATACAGGATGATTGCACCCGGTTTTCTCGATAAAGATATATTCGGTTTACAGACTTTTTGGGGTACACTTGATTCAGCTCCTGAAGATGGTCATGAATGTGCTTCCGTATTATCCAAAAACAAACAAAAATTGGAAACCCGTAGACTACGGGAGAATGATATCTTTTGGAAAAGATGTTGCTGAATTACATTCATCAAAGATCAATAGAGTGGCGCACATGTCGATATTATGGGTAATTTTGCTTTAATAGAAGACCGCTGTTAAAGAAAATCACCATATATACACCACTGTTCAGCAGAATGTTTTTAAGCTATGAATCATCATTTCAACATGTTAAATATTCCCAAGATCTACCATCCAAGTAGAGAGTACAGGTGTCGAGAAACCACATGGTAATGTTACATTGTAATTGTTATTTTGTAGGAATGAACAGGGTGACGCCACATCTGCTCAAGAGGCACGGATGGAAAAGGAGATCGAGCCCGAAATTGAGCAGGAACCTGTTCTGCATACGGCCGCCACTAACTCTGGCCCCGCTTTTGAGGATGGTACACCCACGGCTTCCCCGGAGGCTCCGGGGTCCAGCACTCCAATCCCTTTTAATCCGGCTTGTATTAATTCAAATAAACTGGATATAACTCATTAATAAATTTTTACAACACAGTATCAGTTATTGCTAAAGTTGTACAATGTCAAAGTAATTACAAGTAATATTAGTTAATAAAAAAATGAACTCAAGAACGATCATAGAAATATTTAGACTATCCTCGCAAGTCTTTATCCACAACTTTAGCTTTCAAACACTATATCAACATATCCTGGAACATAAGAAAATGATATAGATGTCAGTGATTTTAGATTATGAAGGTTCATAATTAAAATCCACACGAACTATTGCAAAACGGGTACAAAAATAAAATCCATACTAAATAAATAAGATTACATACTTTCCAACAGCTATTCCACTTAGGACTACAACCTCTAAATTGAACCGAGTAGCCAATCTCCACAGATGCTAGCTCTTCCAAGTATATTAAAGATGCAGATAATAAAAGGAATATTTTTAGGAAGAGTTGTACCTGTGCATAGATGCTTACCATTAACACCATCATCAATATTAGTATCAGGGTAAGCTGTTGCCGTTTCTTTACTGGTCAAATATTTTTTGATGTATATCTATGTGAGTAAGCTCATGAAGTATTTCTGTTGGGTATGCCTTAGCTGGTGCAAAATGTTTGTTGTTGCTTAATCAATCTTTCCATGTTTTGCTTTCTTTTATTATCCATTTTAATTAGTATTCTATAACTACACTAGTATGAACGTTGTCGTTGTTTTTTTTCCATCGTTCTTGTTTGGTGTTGGGAGAAAGCCCCACTCGTTACTACCTTGTTCCCTCTCATGCTCAACTCTTGTATGTTTTGTCTCTTACCTGCTCGATCAATTTGCTTTTTTTTGGATAAACGTAAGACATTTTCTAAATTTCCACTTTGTTTTTTATACCTTATTGTTACTACTAGTATGGAGGAAAAGTTTTAGCTTTCCAACATATAATATGTCCCATATTGATTTAATTACTGTCATGTATGTGCAGAAAATACCAGACCATTGTTCAAGAATCTGTTCCTAGTCAAGTCTCAGAAAATCAGAGTGACTCAAAACCACCAGAACAGCAGATAGTTGGACCAGTGGCGCCTAACAAACTAGCTGTGCGCAGTAGTGTCCCTATGCCAAATTTGGAAAAGCAAGGTGCACTTCACAATATCTTTTATACACAACATCCTTGTCTGCAATTTTACGAGGCAAGTTTCACTTAATATGACAAAGATCTTCAACTGGAGCATATATAGCTGTATATTGTAATTTTCATTAACTAACAGTATAGTCTATTACTTGTATATTTCATTCTTCATCGCCTTTTTATCTATTTTGTTTACATTCTATTTCAGCCTGCAACTTTGGTAAAGGGCGGTGGCTCAAATATGACAGTCGCCCTCGATCTGTATTCGGGAATTAGCTGTAAGCAGTGGTTGTCGGGAATGTGGGCTTGCCGTTTAACTCAGCCAACAGATTTTGGATATGAGAAGTTAAAGTGGCAGCCAAAAGAGTGTAAAATGGATGATTTCACAGGGCCTAATATTCTTAATCGATTGAATGGTTTTATATATAGGTCAATTTCACCCAGGCACTTCTTTAATGGTGATTAGGACAGTGGTGGTACATGTGACAATACTACCCCTGGATCACTGGAAGTTGTACAGGGCCGTGAAGGGAACCAATGTGAACCCATATATCCGGATACAGCATCAAAGATTGTTTACGTTGGTGCTTACCTGGGGTGAAGCCATCACTGAGGTGGCGGCCTTTAGCTCGAGGGGACTTAATATATGTCGGATGTGATTGGGCCCGAGATCAACATCTCGGTTGGATGTTCTGGTGCTAGCGGACCTAGTGGGCTAAAAGTTGATACGCGGAAAATAGAGTATAACATTATGTCAGGTAAAGAGATGATTAATCCGTAACATTCTTCCCATTGGTGTTTAATACTGTAATTAACAAATGTGTTTTTACTACAGGTACGTCCATGTCCTGCCCGCGTATTAGTGGCCTAGCTGCGTTGCTAAAAGCAGCACATCCAAAATTGAGTCCTAATGCCATGAAGCCAGCTCTCATGACCACGGCATATACAATGGAAAACACAAACTCGTCTCAACATGATGCAGCAGGAGGCCAACTTTCAACTCCTTTTGCCCATGGAGCGGACCATGTTGACCCTCACAAGTGATATATCAACAAGTGAGTACATTGAATTCTATAGAGTGGTGCGGTGTTTAGCTTGTTTGATTCTGTAGTGATATGAAGATGATTAATTGTATTGCTTTTGAGAACTCGTCATCCTTGGATTTAACACTTGATGTATCGGTTTGAGATTAATACATAACAGTTGGAGTCTTTTATATAAACTTAAGTGTTTTGTACCTTATTTATCTGCATCAAATATGACCCAAAGATTACACCAACACTTCTAGCATCCTCAAAAAAATAAGCTATTTATAACTGTCAGCTGTCCATTTTTTCTGAATAAAACATAAAGACGGATGGCAGGTTGATGTAGCGTGGTCTTCTTAATCTCCACCTAACTTTATGCCTTGGAAAACTTCAGTCATCTTCGCTCTTATATAAAGAAAAGAACGTGATGTTTATCACATATATGTACGATAATGGACGATCACTTACAAGAGTCAGTTTTTTATCTTATACAAAGCTGATGGAACACATAAACTATGGGGCAGATCAGGTGCTGTCAAAACTCATAACCAGTGCGTACACCACAGAAATAAAGACCAAAAAACATGACCTTAACATATGTGAGAAAGGTGTATGTCATAATGTGATCAATTCAGCCACACACACGACACGATATTTAAAGAATGCGAATTAACTTCACATGTAAACTGTAGTTGAACAAAATATCACTCTTCAATAAACCAATATAAATTTTTAAGCCAAATCAATAATGAACACGTACAGGAATCTGCTACACACTTCCTATCGCTAAACTATGGATTCATCACTTCTGAACTAATGAATAAACTTGGTAGTAGTTGGGCCAAATACCACGTCGATATGAACCTTTACGAAACTCGAAACCCTTAGCTTCCAAACGAGTGAGGGCCTGCCAATGGAAAGTGAACATTAATAAAACAGTGCAATGAATATAACCACGGCTGACGGATATTAAAAACAAACCCTAGTGGAAACGGAAATAAAAAAGACCTTCTTACCGAAGCGCAACGAGAGACTCTCGCAAGTGCAATCTCGTTGACATGGCCAAGGCTTGATAAAACTCCTCGAAGCAAATTTTCTTCCATATAAAATTCGTTTTGTTCAAGTTCTTTCGCAAATAGGTATTTTACCGAGAAATCCAAGTCAGCATTAACTAAAGAAGACACATTTTCCAACAATAATTTCTCCAAATACATGTTACCTTTTATTGTTAGTCTCAATATATAAGGAGCATTGATTACCAGAGTATCTATATAATAATCTGCCTTAGGATCACTACAGCCGTAACGAGAGAGAACCAAGTTCTTAACACTCTTGGAAGTAACATTAATCCGCCTACAACCATAACAATTATCCAGCTGCAAAGTTTCCAGAAAAGGACTTCTGGATAATATTTTTCCAATTGAATCTTCATCTAATTTCCCATCCTCGATACACAAAAACTTAAGTTTATCATAACGAATAGCACCATTGAGAGGATTAAATATACAACGCGAAAGTTTCATACTTATTCGAGAATTGAACAACCACCAGCTAAACCCTTCATAAGTTTCCAATGTACAACGCAATCGTTCAACTCCAAAGTTTCCAAACAAGGACTTGGGGATATGCCCATTAAAATAACAATTGTTCAATTCCAAAGTTTCCAAACAAGGACTTCCGGATAATATTTTTCCTATTAAATCTTCATCTATATCACCTAAGTCAATACGCAGAAACTTATGTTTATCCCAATGAATAGCACCATTATGAGAATCAAATACACAACGCGAAAGTTTCATACCCACAGAATTAGGATCATCCAAAAACAACTCATCGGCATTCCTAAATGCTTCGTAAGTTTCCAAATCACATGACAAACGTTCAAGTTCTCCAAAGTTTCCAAACAATGACTTGGGGATATACCCGCGAAGATGACAATCGTTAAACTCCAATGTTTCCAGACAAGGACTTCCGGATAATATTTTTCCTATTAAATCTGCATCTAATATCCCTTCGTCAATACGCAGAAACTTAAGTTTATTCCAATGAATAGCACCATTAGGAGGCTTTAATGTAGAATTCAAAATTTTTATACGTATAAGACATGAATTGTTGAAAAACAACTCATCCTCACAGGATTGATTATCCCCGGAACTATCTGATATCCTCAAATTAATCTCTTGAACGTTACGCGTAATAGCATAATGTATCCAACTATTGAGTTGCATTGTAGGATGGAGAACATTTAAAAATTGGAGTTTGAATTCTTTAAGGTTCACATCAGTAGGACATTGAGTAAGGGTTTTGCTGATAAACGGAAAGTAGTTGGTGAAATCATCATAATCATAACCTTTGTTTATCATGACATCTTCATCTAGGAAAACGAGAGAAGGAAGTCGAGTCCAAAGATGCTGCCATCGTTTGGAGATTGTAGTGGTTGTTTTAATCACCTCTTTTGTGGACATGAATCTCTCTGCTGCTTCCTTTTCTTTGTCCATGATTTTGATTCTGGATATGATTTCGAGTAATAAGTGATCCGGCAACGAACTGATTATATCTTCTTCGGCCATGATTTTAATTAGAAGGTAATCGAAGGTGTTGGTTTTTCTAATCGATTTGTTTAACTCTTTTTTGGTTGATGGTAAATCGATATTAGCTAAGGAGAGTTTGTATTTATAAACCATAAACTTGGAGTGCAAGTAACAAATTAAGGAAAATATTACAACTGCCAATGTCTAATAAATTACTTACCAAAATAAGCTGTTTGACCTTTTTTAAAAAGGAAACTTGGAATACGAGCACAATGTTATCTCTGGTTTCTTACCATTCAAGCCTAATATCGTACCATAAATTTATACTAACGCTTCACATATGATAAGTAAAAATTTGTCGTTAAAAAAACCGTTTGGATGCTTGTTATGGCCGGTATTTGAGTTGTGATGATCATGTTAACTGGTTTTCTAGCTAGGTGTTTTTTTTGGTTGCCGGTGAAGGAATGTACAATGAACTTATGAAGTATATTAGTTTAGGTGGCATCATCATCTCTAAATACCCCCTTCAAAGTTTTACAATGGATTTCGTATGGCTGCTACAAAGATTAGTATAATTTAATTTACTTTATTTCACCATTATGTTACCATTTAAATTTGTGCAATCAATACTTTGTTTTTACTGTTTTTAGTTTTCACCATTTAATGAACAGTTGATGTATCGGTTTGAGGTATAATACTTTTACTTACATACCAAAATAAGCTATTTAAACCAAAAGAAGCTAATTAAACCAAAATAAGCTGTTTAGACCAACATAAGCTATTTGACTTTTTTTATGATCACAGATTCACACAGTAAGTTAGAAACACTAGGAAACCAAGTTTAAGGGACGTTTGGAAGTGTCTTTTAACTTGTGCATTGTATTGGTATATTGAACCCGCGGTTTTGCTAACTGCTGCAACAAGGTTATGGACGTTAAGGCGTCAAGCTGCTGCAACAGTTTAGCTTTACTAGTATTTGCCTGTTTTGCCACGTGAAACATAATAACGCTAATCAACAACTTATTCCCTAATCTGTGAGAGGAAACATCCTAGTCAAGTAATATATATCAGTAGATTCAATGTGCTCGTTCTCAATACGGGGCATCACTGGAACAGAGGGAAAATTAATGCTAACCGATGGGTTGTGTATGTGGATGGGAAACGTAATACAGATAGGAGGATAGCAGAAATAAACAATGCCAAGAACTTAACAATTCACAGCATTATAAAGTGGGTGGATGGTGAATTACCAAAGTACCCTAGTTTGAAGGCGTTTTATAGGTCTATTTCACCCAGGCACTTCTTTAATGGTGATTGGAACAGTGGAGGGACATGTGACAGCACTACCCCTGGATCACTGGAAGTTGTATAGGACGATTCTACTGATTCTATAGCTTCTAGGGCCGTGAAGGGAACCAATGTGAAGCTTTTGGATATAACGGCGCTATTTCAGGTAAGAGATGAGGGTCATATATCGAGATACAGCATCAAAGCTTCTCCAGTGGTGCACGGAATGAACTCCTTTTCACATAAATCTGAACTCCCAAAGAAGCGCTAGAGACCTGAAATCATATCATTATACACTTTGTTACCAGCAGTTGAGAAGCGAGAGGGGTTGGGATGATATTGGCTAACAATGGTGGAGAAGAATTGGTGGCGGACAGTCATTTGTTACATGCAGTTGCAGTGGGAGTAAGGCTGGGACGAGTTTAGAGAGTACTTAAGAGTAGATGCAAATACAACCACAATACTTAGCTTTGATGAGACGGTGTTGGGGGTAAAGCGATAACCCTTGGTCGAAGCTTTAGCTTGAGGGGACTTAATATAGTGACACCAGAGATATTGAAGCCGAATGTTATTGGGCCCAGAGTCAATATCTTGGCTGGATGGTTTGGTGCTAGCGGACCTAGTGGGCTAAAAGTTGATACGCACAAAACACGTATGACATCATGTCAGGTAAATTTCATAAGAGGTAATTAATCAGTAACATACTTCCAACTGGTTGTTTAAGTAATTAACAAATGTGTTACTATAGGTACGTCCATGTCATGCCACGCATATTAGTGGCCTAGCGGCTTTGCTAAAAGAAGCAAATCCAAAATGGAGTCCAAGTGCCATCAAGTCAGCTCTCATAACCATTGCCTATATTACGTGGGTCGAGTTAGATATAATAATTTTTAGCAATCTCGAGTTTGAAATGTACAATACGTAAACAAATAACTTTATAAAGAATTAATACTCGCAGGTTGACTAACGTTGGGTCACCAGGAGAAGTGTATCATGTGGCAGTGGAAGCACATGAAGGCGTTGATGTTAAAAGCTTACAATTAAAATTTAGATAAAATATAAAGAGGAAGGATGGATCGGATAAAATAAAAGTGAATTACAGGTAGCATTTTTGGATGGTGAGAGGTATTGAGACAATGATCTACAAGAGAGCACGAGACGTATATTGATAATTACGAACTGTATAAGTTGTTGTGCTCTACAAAGAGACAATATACCATGCTCACAAAGAGGCGCCTCGTAATATAATTTTCAAGCTAATTTGTTGTGTGAATTTCGTTCTACATAAGGCTACATTTGCGTTTGGATGTTTGGTATTGGTTTGAGTTGTGATGATCATGTTAACTACATGTTACATTTCATTTTGTCCCACATGGATGGAAATTGAGAATAGTGCAACCTTTATAACTCAAAATTTGATAAGTTAATTTAACCAGGACTCCATAACCACAACCAAAAGTAGTTGGTTGTGTCTTCTGTTGTTTTGGTTTTTTCACACGAGCGCGAATTTGGTCATGTGGATACACAGCAGCCAGTATACCATGTAAGCGCTAGAGACCTGAAATCCTATCATTATACATTTTCCTCGTGATAGCATTAAGGTAGGTATAGAAGCACATATTCCATCTATAAAAATTTGGAAGATGTATACAGTATACCATGTAAGTTTATGTTGTGTTCAGCTTATGGCCTGTGAAGTCGTCTCTTGCCAACGTGGCTCCTTGGATAATAACCGTTGGCGCAGAGACTCTAGACCTTAATTTCCCTGCTAGTTATGCTTTTTATGCTCTCATAGGGAATGGAAAAAGGTCATGGGTGTGTCGTTGTATAGTGGGAAAGGCTTGGGAGATAAGCCGGTGGAGCTGGTCTATCACAACTCTAAATGGTATAACAGTTCATGTAGTAATTTGTGTTTACCTTGTTCACTTGACCCAGAAGTTGCACGAGGTATGCTTGTTTTGTGCCATAGGGGAGTTAACTCACGTGTAGAAAAGGGTGTCGTGGTGAAAGAAGCTGGTGGGGTTGGGATGATATTGGCTAATGACGCGTCTAGTGGAGAAGAATTGGTGGCAGACAGTCATTTGTTACCTGCACTAGCGGTGGGGAGTAAGGTTGGGGACGAGATTAGAGAGTACTTGAGATCAGCAGCTAAACCGACAACAATACTTAGCTTTGGTGGGATGGTGTTGGGGGTGAAGCCATCACCCGTGGTGGCGGCTTTTAGCTCGAGGGGACCTCATGAAATTACACCAGAGATACTGAAGCCGGATGTGATCGGGCCCAGAGTCAACATCTTAGCTGGATGGTCTGGTGCTAGCGGACCTAGTGGGCTAAAAGTTGATACGCGGAAAACACAGTATAACATTATGTTGGGTAAAATTCATGCGAGACGATTAATCAATAACATACTTCCAATTGGTTGTTTAATACTGTAATAATTAACAAATGTGTTTTTACTACAGGTACGTCCATGTCCTGCCCGCATATTAGTGGCCTAGCTGCATTGCTAAAAGCAGCACATCCAAAATGGAGTCCTAGTGCCATCAAGTCGGCTCTCATGACCACTGCCTATACAATGGACAACACCAACTCATCTCTACGTGATGCAGCAACAGGCCACCTTTCAACTCCTTTTGCCCATGGAGCAGGTCATGTTGACCCACACAAGGCGATCTCACCAGGGCTTGTTTATGATATATCAACCAGGGAGTACATTGCATTCGTGTGCTCATTGGACTACACCGTGAAGCAAGTACAAGCTATAGTAAACCATGCAGACGTTAATTGTACCAAGAAATTTAGGGACCCGGGTCAGTTGAACTACCCGTCGTTCTCTATTGTTTTTGGGGAATCAAGAGTAGTGAGATACACTCGTAGATTGAATAACGTTGGGTCAGCGGGAGACGTTTATGATGTGGCAGTGGAAGCACCTGAAGGCGTTGAAGTTGATGTGAAACCGAAAAGGCTTGTTTTCAAGAAAGTGGGAGATAGGTTGCGATATACTGTTACATTTTGGTCGAAGAAGGGTGTGTTTATACAGGATGGTGCATTTGGGTCGATAACTTGGAAAAATGTTAAAAATCAAGTTAGGAGCCCTGTTGCTTTTACTTGGGAACAAAATGTATAGACCATGTTAATTTGAAAAACTATGAAAATGGTCTTTTGTTTTCTCATGTTACCTCGGGTTTCTTACCAGTACTAGGGAGAAACCGAACATACGACTAGCCTAATCTCGTACCATCCACAACTTCAGAGCTTGTGGTCTCAGCGTACAAAGGAGATGTTAGAGCAAATTATACAATCTACTCAATCAAAAGCATAATGCAAAATTATACAATTCACGATCACTAATCAGAATCTTCCTTTACGATTCACGGTCTCATACTGTATGAACACGATTCACGATCACTAATCAGAATCTTCGTTTACGATAAAGCGTATTGCTCGCAGTTTGTTTTGTTCGCATCCAGATTATAAAACATATCCATAACCATTTTTCTACCTACTGGGTGGTGAAAACAATAGTATAAGCACTTATTTCTCTAGTTCCTAAAATTCCTACTCCTTTGGATTATGAAATGGGTCGAAACACCACCTTGGTGGCGGGTCAGATTAGTGCGCTAACCACATTAAGGCTGTTATGAGTATAGGTGGCCGTTCTTGGGGCTCAGAAAAATCGTTGCAAGCCTATCAGAAGGCAAAGACGTTGATGTAAGTCGACACCTCTGCAGACGGTGGAACTGAGCAAACTTGTTAAAAAGCGGGGTATATTCTGTTGATGGAGATAAAACAGCTCCGACCCTGAGTGCAGGATTCATGTGTGCTAAAGGTTGAAGGGGAAAAACGGGGTACAATCATGCACCACAGGTAACTCTACACAGAGTGGCGCACATGTGGATATTATGGGTAATTTTGCTTTAATTGAAGGATATCGAGTTTACTCCAACATTTTCAAGCGGTCTGAGAAGATCAACCTACACTATAAAACCTGTGAGGTCATATAATTACTTTTACTAAGACGCGCTGTTAAAAAAATCACCATGTATACACCGTTGTTTAGCCGATAATATATGTTTGTGACAGATCCTTGTAGATTCGGCCCAATGATGATGCCAAAAATGCTTCCTGGTCATTGTTTCGTCGGAAGTTAACCATTTTAAAAAAGAGTTGTTTTATTTGTTTGTTATTTGTTACATTGGTCTCTGATGTGTACTTGTTCGCCCTCATTTTGTATTCGATCTTGCATCTTTCACTCCGATGTTGTAGTCGAGTTCCCAATCCTGTTGCTGTCTTGTTCATAGGTTCTGTTCTTTTTTGGAATTCTATATGACCCGACCCATGTGTTGTTAATCACCTTCAGGCACCTTTTTACTGGTGATCCTATGACATAAGCGAAATCCTGAAGTGGATTTTTTGTATTACTGAGTACTTGCGTCTGGTTGAGATATCCTAATTGACCGTTAAGAGTCGACTAAAGTACAAACATATAACTTCGACTCTCTTATCTTGTGCAACATCTATTAGCTTAGCTGGGTCCATTAGTTGCGTTAGGCCATCAATGCTTGCACTAGGGGTTGCAATCTAGTCGTGTTCAAGTCAACCAACACACTTAAAGACCCTCCATGGAGCAAGGATCAGAGAACAACGCAGCTTTAAAGTTTATCATACTATATGTTGCACTTTCGGGTTTTGTTTGAAGAGTACATTTATGATTGATACAATATGTAAACGAACTCTTTTACAGTGACTAAACTACGGCCTTCTAGAATCTATAAGCCATAACAGAAACTCGTGCAGACATGAGACATGGTTGAGTAAAACTTTTCTGCAGAAAAAAAAACCATTACTGGACACGTCAAAGCAACTCATACGCGACTAACATACTGCCCAGTCCTAGTATCCTACAAACAACGGAACAATAACAACAGCACCAGTTTCCACAGTGGCTGGTTTGGTTCCGCTTGCCCACAATAACAATCAATCCTGAGTTAAAAATGAACTGTTTGAAAGGCAATAACATATTTTTATAGATATAGTAAACACTAACAAGACGCTAGCAATACACATACCCGAAACTCCTGCTTAAGTTTACCAGGTAACAGACTATAACTTGCAGCTATTTTTATACGTTTATACAAAATTACTTTTTGTCGTATTTTAGGCTTTTAGCTAATAGAATGAACAAGTTCAGGTAACATTACCTTTAGCTGCGTCTCCTTTCAAACCGGGATCAACTTCGACTACTTTCACCTTAATCTGTATTGGGAGCTCAAAATCGATAACCTGCAAACACACATATGGTTATTGTGAGTATAGGTAATGAACGTGTTAGCATGACCACGATTTGTAACGCGGGCATTCATTAACTAGACGATGATTACATGTCTTTGATGAGCTTAATGAAAACATGTCTACGTACCCTTATCCTTCCAAAACAGCAAAATGCAATCCAAGCCTTCTTTAAGTGTTTTCTTGAGTTTCAAAGCCTGGCGCTTTTCTATCATCAGACTGACCACCTACAAAAAAGACGTATTTGATATTTGATGTTTTTGTAGGTGGTCAGTCTGATGAGAACAATATACAAATTCTTCAAACGGTGGTGAATAGGAAGAAATTTGATAAAATCCTAGACACTACTACTTTGAAAGGATTCTCGTACCAATATAACTTCACAAAAGAACAACTAGATGCTATTGAAATTGGTTTTTATGGAGAAGTTAAGGAAAAATTCACCGACAATTCCACCAGCACGCCAGGTAAATTTTTCATCACCCATAATAAATTCCAAACGCAGATCATGAACTCACCAGCTGTTTTTGTAAATTGCAGGCGATCCGTTTGCTTGAGTCAAACTTGTTCTTGCTCCTGGAACATAATACGGAAGAAACCAACATCAAGTAAGAAGCTGATGTTACAATAAAGACGAAGTTGATGTTACAATAAAGACGAAACTGATCACTACAGGAGTACTCGCTAAAAGATCAAAACTCGATCAAACTCATTTTGAATACTTCTATGGTCCTAGTACCATTAGGAGGCTTTAACACTTGATGTATCGGTTTGAGGTATATTACATAACAGTTGGACTTTTATATAAACTCAACTGTTTGGTAGCTTGCTTCAAATTTTTAAACCTCGTTTCTGCATCACATGTGATAAGGATTACACCAACTCTTCCGACATCCTCAAAATGTGTATATATATATCCCTGATTATGCTTTTACTTATAAGCTATTTAAACCAACATAAGCCGTTTGACTTTTTCTTAAAGATCAACTGTCAGCTGTCCATTTTTCTGAATAAAATTTATATGCCATAAAGACGGATGGCAGGTTGATGTAGTGTGGTCTTCTTAATCTCCTTCAGTCATCTTCGCTCTTATATGTTCTTACATAGAGGGTATAAAAAGAAAAGGACGTGATGTTTATCTAAGTGTAGTCTAAGTGTAGCGATTCACTGTTTGTATCTTTTTATAGATTCTTGGTTCTACTAAAAGGAGAACAGGAACATCCTGCACAACCTTCGTACTTAGTTTGGGACATAGTTGTGAAATTTTAATAATGCAAGAATAAATTCTGCGAAAAAAAGTGAACCATAATGGACGATCACTTACAAGAGTCAGTTTTTTTTTATCGTATGCAAATTACTCACTGTGAGATATTAGGACTACAAATATAACCTTATCATATGATCTTAATCTGCAGAGTTAAGTCTAAACACAGTAAAATGTACCCATTTAAGGTTCTTATTCTGGTTTTAGTTTTTTTGTTACTGAAGTCTTTGTTTTTTTCAAAGGCGATATATATTATTGATTGCAAAAGACGCAAACCACAATACGAAAAAAGACATCCAATTTATCAACAAGTTGATTAATAGAAGTGGAGCCAAAAAAGAAGCAAATACAATACATACCACACATATAATGGACAAAGAAAATCATATCCAGAATCAAAATCATGGACAAAGAAAACAAGAAGATATAATCAGTTTGTTACCGGATGACGTATTACTTGAAATCATATCGAAAATCAAAATCATGGACAAAGAAACAGCAGAAGAGAGATTCTTGTCCACAAGAGAAATGATTAAAACGACTACTACTATCTCCAAACGATGGAAGCATCTCTGGACGGGACTTCGTACTTGCGTTTTCCTACATGACGATCTCAGAGGTAAAGATAATGATCACAGCAAATACTTATCATTTATCAGCCAAACCCTATGTTAGTGTCCTACTGATGTCGACCTTCATAGATTCAAACTCCAAATTAAAGCCGTTTTCAACAATTCATGTCTTGTATATTTAGAACTTACAAGACATGAATTGTTGAAAAACAAGTCATCATCATAGGAGGTATACTCACATACCCTAGGAGTTAGGGTCGAATCAATCTCTTGAACGTCACGCGTAATCGCATGACGTATCCAACTATTGAGATGCACCTCCATAGGCTCGTAAACGGCTTTAACTTGGAGTTTGAATTTATGAAGGTCGAAACCAGTAGGACACTCAGATAGGGTTTTTGCTGATAAACGAAAAGTATTTGCTGTGATCATTATCTTTACCTCTGAGATCGTCATGTAGGAAAACGCGAGTAGGAAGTCCAGAGATGCTACCATCGTTTGGAGATAGTAGTAGTCGTTTTAATCACTTCTCTTGTGGACAAGAATCTCTCTTCTGCTGTTTGTTTGTCCATGATTTTGATTTTGGATATGATTTCAAGTAATACGTCATCCGGTATTATATCTTCTTCGGGCATCATGGTTTTGGATATGATTTTGATTTTGGAGTTATGATGGTCGAAGGTGATAGATATTGAAGTATTTATAAACCTTAAACTTGGAGCGGAAGTAATAACAATAATAGGTCGGTGTTGGTTTTAATAATATTTAATTTTAAATCGTAAACTTGGAGTGCAAGTAATAAATTAAGGAAACTTGAAGTACGACCCATTTCTCCAGCACAACCCAAATCGACCCATTCAGAAGTGAAACGCTGCATATCGCCACGTCCACAACAAAACTTGAAAGGCAAATAAATGCCGCGCGTGTTTAGCATCTTCATAAAGCTATAACTATTCCTATGCAGTCGCACTTATTTTTATTGCAGGTTGCCGACGACGATGAGGTCCTCACGTTGCAATAAAGATGATAAATATAATTGGTTAAAACTAGCTAAATTTAAGTGATTGGTGAAATATGTGTTCGAAAATAAAGTAGCAGAAATAAAAGTAAATTACACGTACAGATGGCCTTTGTTGTTTGCGTTAACTTGGGCTTTTCCTGACCTAGATAGTCCTCAACTCCAAAACTCTTATCACGCACAACTCATAAACGAATGTGCACCTATAGTGATGGATGTTGAGGTGGTGGTGTAAAGTTGGTTTATTTTGGAGCGATTAAGCGTTGCATATTTTGGGATGCCGAAGGGTATTGAGATGTTGGTGTAGAAAAGAGCACGAGAAGTACACTAGCAAAGAGGGGCGTCGTATTATAATTGTCATTCAGATGGTGAAGCTAATCCATATATGAGTATGGTTGCAATATTATTACTCGTTGTCAATGTTAGATCTTTTATTTGGAAAAGTATAAAATGGTCGCTTCCTTTGTATACTCTACCGGATTGACACCATCAATGGTACCACCTACTTTATCTTGACCGCCCGCTCGCTTTCTTGAAACGTTATATATATAAGTAGATTGAATGTGCTTGTTCTCAACATGTAAGTGGGTAGGAAACGTAATTCAGATAGGAGGACAGCAGAAATAAACAATGCCAAGAACTTAATATTTTACAGCATTATAAAGTGGGCGAATGGTGATTTTACAGCATTACCAAAGTACCGGTGATTGGAACCGTGGAGGTACATCTGACAGTACTACCCCTGGATCACTTGAAGCAAGTACAAGCTATAGTAAACCATGCAGACGTCGACTGTACCAAGAAATTTATGGACTCGGGTCACTTGAACTACCCGTCGTTCTCAATTGTTTTTGGGGAATCAAGAGTAGTGAGATACACTCGTAGATTGAATAACGTTGGGTCAGCGGGAGACGTGTATGATGTGGCAGTAGAACTGTGGAAGCACCTGAAGGTGTAGAAGTTGATGTGAATCCGAAAAGGCTTGTTTTCAAGAAAGTGGGAGATAGGTTGCGATACATCGTTTCATTTGTGTTGAAGAAGGGAATGAATAGAATGAGAAATGATCGTGCTTTTGGGTCTATAAACTCAAGTATCTGACACATCATCAATCGCGTTTCTTGGTAGTTTTCTTGCTGTATCTATTTAGCTTTTTAACATAGCAGCAACTTGCTACGATGTGACCTTCTCCTCCCTCCTGAGGACCCTTTCAGTTGATGTTTCACATAGACACGGCCAAACTTTGGTTTGCACCGACTAGTCAAAAGGACCGAAAGTGGAGGGAAACATTGGATATTCTGAAAAAGGACAAAACTTGTTCAGAGAAGATGGATTCTATGCCATACAGCTCTTCTGATAACACAGTCACTTGGACTATCGAGAAAGATGTACCTACTAGATCATATTTTGTGAGGGATAATGCTTTCAACAAACCAATTCCGAGGTTGGTTATGGTCAGAACACAAATTCTGAGAAAAGTACAAATTTGTTTCAGGTCCAAGCAACCACAGGTCGCTTGACATTGCATCCGTCTGCTTTTCAGCCTTTTCCTTAGTCTCGTTGGCTGGTTTCTTTTACTTGGAGAAAAGAAAGGGAAAGGCATCCAAAAGATGGGAGAAACAATCCCAAACGCACCCCCACTTTGTTTACAATAAAACACCCTCTGTAGACGGTGGAACCGAGCAAACTTGTTTAAATAACGGGGTATTTTCAGTTGATGGAGATGAAACAGTTCCGACACTGAGTGCACGATTCATGTGTGCTAAAGGTTGGAGGGAAAAAACAAGGTTCAATCCTTCGGGTATGAAACAATATGTGCGAGAGTACAATCAGGCACCACCGGTACACAGAACTATAATACCTGTGAGTTCATATAATTATTTTTACTAAAAAGGCGCGTTGTTAAAGAAAATCACCATGTATATACTACTGCTTAGCCGATAGTATATGTTTGAGATAGATCGTTGTCAAATAAATGATCGTAGTGGTCGATTGATTATTTTTCGCTGCATCGTTTCTTGTCGATCCTGCAGATTATTCATGCACCCAAATATATTACATAGATCTACAACGTAAAATTCATTGCGTGCATTCTTCATTAAACAAAAATAAAATTTCAAGCCAAATCAATAATAAACACACATAGACATCTGCTATACAGCTTCTTCTCGGTAAACTAATAATTTCCCAAGTGCAATCTCGTTGACATGGCCAAGGCTTGATAAAACTCCTCGAAGCATTTCTCGTTGAATGTCCCAATTATCAAGTCCAAGTTTTTTCGCAAATTGGAAGCATACGAAGAAATTCAAGTCAGCTTTAACTAAAGAAGACATATCGATCTTCCAACAAAATCTTCTCGATATACATCTGTCCTTTTATTGTTAGTGTCAATATATAAGGAGCGTTGATTATGAGAGTATCTATATAATAATCTGCCTTAGGATCCTGATAACTATAACGAAAGATAACCAAGTTCTTAACACTCTTTGAAGTAACATCGATCCGCCTACAACCATAACATTCATTCAGCTGCAAAGTTTCCAAAAAAGGACTTCCGGATAATATATTTCCAATTGAATCTTCATCTAATTTTCCATAGTCAATACACAAAAACTTAAGTTTATACACAAAAAAAGTCACGTGGACTATGGAGAAAGATGTAGCTATTGGATCATATTGTGTGAGGTTTTATGCTTTCAACAAACCAATGCCGAGGTTGCTTATGGTCAGAACACAAATACTGAGAAAAGTACAAGTTTGTTTCAAGTCCAAGCAATCACAGGTTGCTTGACATTGCATCCGTCTGCTTTTCAGCCTTTTCCTTAGTCTTGTTGGCTGGTTTCTTTTCTTTTACTTGGAGAAAAGAAAGGGAATGGCATCCAAATAGATGGAAAAAACAATAAACCTCCCCCCCCCCCCGAAATTCAGTAAGCATTTTTTATTAAATTAAGCAATCCCAAACACACCCCCACTTTTTTACAATAAAACACCCTCTGCAAACGGTGGAACCGAGCAAACTTGTTTAAGAAACGGGGTATTTTCAGTTGATGGAGATGAAATAGTTCCGACACTGAGTGCACGATTCATGTGTGCTAAAGGTTGGAGGGAAAAAACAAGGTTCTGTCCTTCGGGTATTAAACAATATGTATGAGAGTACAATCATGCACCGCTGTTACTCTACTTAAAGAAAGGGGTACACAGAGTTCATATAATTATTTTTGCTAGAAAGACACGCTGTGAAAGAAAATCACCATGTATAAACTACTATTTAGCCGATAATATATGTTTATGACAGATCCTTGTAGATTCAGCAGAATGTTTCTAAGCGATGAAGTGGTCGATTAATTATTTTTCGCTCCATTGTTTGCTGTTGATTCTGCAGATTATTTATGATATCAACATAATTTCCTAGGATATATAAATATCAAAATTTATCTTGATAATGTATATAGAAATACATAGATCTAGAATGTAAAATTCATTGCGCGCATTCTTCACTAAACAAAAACAAAATTTCAAGCCAAATCAATAATAAACACACATAGACATCTGCGACACAGTTCCTCTCGCTAAACTAATAATTTCCCAAATGCAATCTCGTTGACATGGCCAAGGCTTGATAAAACTCCTCGAAGCATTTCTCGTTGAATGTCCCATTTATCAAGTCCAAGTTTTTTCGCAAATTGGAAGGATACCGAGAAATTCAAGTCAGCTTTAACTAAAGAAGACATATCTTCCAACAAAATCTTCTCGATATACATCTGTCCTTTTATTGTTAGTGTCAATATATAAGGAGCGTTGATTATGAGAGTATCTATATAATAATCTGCCTTAGGATCCTGATAACTATAACGAAAGATAACCAAGTTCTTAACACTCTTTGAAGTAACATCGATCCGCCTACAACCATAACATTCATTCAGCTGCAAAGTTTCCAAAAAAGGACTTCCACATAATATATTTCCAATTGAATCTTCATCTAATTTCCCATAGTCAATACACAAAAACTTAAGTTTATCACAACGAATAACACCATTAGGAGGAGGATTAAATACACAACGCGAAAGTTTCATACCCACATAATATGTATCATCCAAAAACAACTCATCGTCATTCCTAAATCTTTTGTAAGTTTCCAACTTAGATGAAAAACGTTCAAGTACACCAAACTTTCCAAACAAGGACTTTGGGATACGCCCGGAAAGATAACAATAGTTCAAATCCAATGTTTCCAAACCAGGACTTCCGGATAATATTTTTCCTATTAAATTTTCGTCTAATTTCACCACGTCGTGAATACGCAGGAACTTAAGTTTATCCCAACGTATACCACCAGTAGGAGGACTGATAACACAACGCGAAACTTCTAAACTTATAAGACATGAATTGTTGAAAAACAACTCATCATCACAGGAGTGACTATCCCTCAACCCGCCAATCATCCTCAAATCAATCTCTTGAACGTTCCGCGTAATAGCATAATGTATCCAACTATTGAGTTGCGACGTAGGCAGCTGTATGTTTATAACTTGGAGTTTGAATTCTTTTAGGTTCACATCGGTACGACATTGAGTTAGGGTTTTGTTGATACCCGAAAAGTAGTTGGTGTGACGATCATAATAATGATAACAGCCTCTGGCATCGTCCTCTAGGAAAACGAGAGAAGGAAGTCGAGTCCAAAGATGCTGCCATCGTTTGGAGATAGTGGTAGTCGTTTTAATCACCTCTTTTGTGGACATGAATCGCTCTTCTTCTGTTTCTTGGTCGATGATTTTGATTCGAGAGATGATTTCATGTAATACGTGATCC